>VZSF01005904.1:67725-81910 GCA_013398295.1 Chionis minor | reverse complement strand
GGTGGGTCGGGCGTGCGCCCCAAAGCCCCCTTCGTCCTCTGAACGGCCCCCCTGGGTGCTGGGGGGGACACGGGGGGGCTGCACCCCACGCTGGGGAGGGGGGGGAGGCGCAGGGCTGGCAGCGTCCCTCACGCAGGGGCTGCGGGGGGGGGAAACAGCTGCCGGGGCAGAGGAGGGGTCTTTCCAGATGCGGTGGGTGGTGGCACGGGGGTCCCAAACTGGTGCTGAGGCTGGACCGGGTGCTGTTTAATGTCCTGGGAGAAGTCTGGGGGAAAAGAGACACCCCCAAAAATGTCTCCCCTGCTCTGGGTAGCACAGAGGCAATGGCTCTGGGGGCTCCATTTGACTGACTGAGCCCAACCAGCCAAGCCCAGATGCCCCCCCCAGGTGTGGACCAGGTGCCTGCAAGGCTCATCCTGCACAAGTCGCTCCCCAAGGGCTGCAGGGACCTCTGCAACCTCAGATTTTGGGGCAAGGGGGCTCTCCTAAACACCAGCCGCACCCCTCCCCATCCCTTCTCCCTTCCCTGGTGGGACTTGGGGCTGGGATTGTCCCCTCCTGCTCTGCTCTGCCCCAGCGAAAGATGTCACAACACCTGGATCTGTCCCTGGGGGCTGACCCTCGACCCTCTCCTCCATCGGAGAATGGACATCCCAGGACAGGGCTGGAAAATGCCGTGGGACCATCCCAAGGCCATTGCTGGAATCTTCCATTAGCTGGTGGCCCGTGGGCTTCCCCCTCACTTCCTTGACCAAGTGGCCAGCACGGGGCTGGGGGGCGTCGAGCACCCGAGGACCAGCCGGGGACTGTGGCAACGTGCCACCTCCAGCCATTGGGCTGTGCCAGCAGGAGGGCGAGGAGAGCGTATTTGGATATATTTTTTTTAATTATTTTTTTTTTTCCTAGTTGCTCTGCAGAGAGAAAAATGAACTGAGGATGGCAGGCTCCCGTAAACACCATGCTATTTATGGGAGGCGTTTGCTGGAGCATCCCACAGCGCGTCTCCTCACACGTTCTCCACCACCGGCAGGAAGCCGTTACCCCGCTTATGGGGCTGAAGCCCTAAAGCTGGAGGCAACACGTTCTGGGGGGGGTGTGTGTGCATGACGGGGCACTGAGAGCGGAAAGGGCATCCCCGGAGAGCCCCAAAACCCTTTGCCCACCGGCTTCCCCGGGGCGAGCGTCCTTGCAATCAACCTCTGGCTGGGAGCGGAGCAGGAAAACCGGCAGGTTCATCACGGGAGTGCAATGCGGAAGCAAACGCGGGCAGGTCCCGGCCTAATTGTATGCAAATCTCCCCAACGCGGCGATTAAAAAAACACTCCTTTTCCTCAGTGGCTTTGCAGTTTGTTCCCCCTCCCTGGACTTGTGCCCCAACATACTTAATTTTAGTAACACCCCTAAAAAAACGCCACGTTGCGCCAAAAAAAAAGAGCTGCCCAGCTGGGAGTCTGCCAAAAGGGGGGGTGGGCAGGAGCTCTCCCACCAGCCCAAACTGTCCCGGCGCCGTGGCAAAGATTGAACGAGCAAATGTGGTTGGTGGTGGTTGCGCAGAGCTTGTTCCCAGCGGACGTGGTGCCATCGGCTCGTCCTCCCAGACACCAGGTTAGGGCTTGTGTCAGGTGAGTGTTGGAGATTCCTTAAAACCCCATGAAAAGTATTTTTCTGGTGAACATCAGGCAGGTTATTCACATCTTCCAGGCTCTTCCTGGGGTTTGGAAGGAGAAAATGGCCCGAGAGCTGCAACGGGTGGTGATGATCCCAAAGAAGTGTTGGATGATGCTGCTACAGGCGAATAGCCACTGCCACCCCCGGCACAGCGGGAGAGGTGGGATGAAGGGAGGGCAAAGAGAGGACACGCCGTGGCTTCAATATTCCCACACCAGCTTTTCCACTTCGCTGTCTCCCGTGAGCCGGGGGCAGGACCAACCCTTGGCCACCGAAGGAGGGAATGGCTGGTGTCCGGATCCGTGCCAGCGTGATGCACCGGAGGGTTTGGCATGTCGGGGCCGGCTGAGCCAGCCTGGCCGGCTGAGAACAAACCTCAACCGAACACCCCCAGGGCTCAGGAGCAGCCAAGGAATGCTTTTCCAAGGAGGCAAGCCAGGGCGTGGGGAGCTCGTTTCCACCCATCCCATCTTCACCTTTTTGGGGAGTTTGAGGTTTCCCTCTCCTGCCTCAGTTTACCTACATGAAGAGCAGCTCAACGCAGCCACCCCGGGTGCTCAGGGCAGGAGAAGTTGAGGGTTTCTCCATCTTTTCCATCATGGGAACCATCCCACAGCCCTTCTGGTCATGGAAAGGGGCCTCTTCATTAGGAAAGTTAATTAGGAGCACAGTTGGTGCCAGCAGTGCAGGGCTGTGTGCTAGGAGGGCTCACGTCTCCATGAGATATTAATTAGGATGAATGACTCCCCGAATCCCACGGTCCGGTGGGTCCAGACAAGATGGCACAAGGTGAAAAAAGGAGGAGCAAACAAAGGGAAAAGCTGGAGCTTTTCCGAGGATGCCTCCACTGCGCTGAGATGCTGTGGGGTGATGCTCACCCATAACACCGGCCCTGGGGCCACTGGTCTGTGTGTGCTGGGTGAGACAGAGCCCTGGCAGGACTTCACTCGGGATCCAGGGCTTGCTCCATGGCATGGGCCCGGTTTCTCTCCTGTTTAACGGGATCCATGATCCTTGGGAAGCTGTCTGGGGAGCAAGGAGCACGGCTCTTTGCAGGGCGATGCATCCCCAGCTGGGCTTCGCAGCAGACACTCAGCAACAGCAAGACAGCCTATAAAAAAAAAAAAATTCCCAGGAGACAATTTAAACCAGCAAAATTCCGGAGGGCAGACGGAGGAACGGCAGCTTCCCTGTGGGCTGACCCTTTCCACTAAGCGCGTTCCCAGCCCTGCGGCCCAGAGCAGGTTTTAAGGCAGGTTGGCGGCGCTGCCCACGCACCGAGGGGGAAACTGAGTCACGGGCGGTGGCTGCGGCCACCCCACGAGCGGGTGCTGGCACTGGGACGTGTCCCGGCTCCCCTCCGCCCTGGGGAGATGCCGCGTTCGTGAGGCTGCAGGTTCCCACGCAGCGGCCAAAGGGGCCAAGCCCAGCTCGGTGCCCTGCCAGATGCCAGCCAGATGTTGCCTGCGGGCAGCTGGGTGGCAGCCAAGGCGGGTGCCGTGGCGCGGCAGGATGCTAATGGGGCTTTTGCGCTTCCCTGGCGGGGAAGAACTGCTGAGACATCACTCGATGGGAAGAGAAAACATGCCCAAACGCCGGCGAGCTCCGGGCCAGTGCCGTCCTTGGCACGGCAGCGGGGTAGAGCAGAGGTCTGCCCCACTCGCCGGCTCTGCGGCGCGCCCAGGACCACAGCCGGGTGCCAGTGTCCGCCTCGGCGCCCCAATCCAGGCCCTTTGCCTCTTCACCGTTGCATCTTCCTCACCACACGCTGGGTTTATTTTAATCCCGAGGGAGCCCCTGGAGTGTTATCGAGCCAGGCTGCCGGCCAAGAGCTATTCCTGCCCACCGCTTCCAGCGGGCTCGGCAGCGCAGGAGGGGGTTAAACCTTTCCATCCCTGCAAACCAGTTTAGACAAGAGTTAGAACCCTTTTCCCCCACTCCACGGCCACCCTTTCAACAAGCCCAGCACTTGTTCAGCTTCTCTTTTGATTTGAAGTAGCCCGTGGAAAGGCAGGAACGTGCTTGCTACCTCCAGCCCTGTGGGCACGGAGCCGTGCCATGGGGAGGGAGGAGGGCGGCTGGTGGTGTAAGTGCTCGGAAGCACGCAGCAGCGATGACAGATCTTTCTGGGGCAAAGACTCGTGCGAAACAACGAACTCCCAGGAAAGGCAAAAAAAAAGAAATTTAAAAAAAAAAAAAGGAGGAAAATGTAAAAGGAAAAATGTGGCTTCTGTGAGTCCTGGTGTGCCACGAGAGATGAAAGCGGGGAATCTTTGCCTTTGATGGATCTCTGAGCTGGTATAATCATTTTCTAATTGATTTTTTGAGAAATACTGGGGAGGGGATGAAGACCCTAGTGGGTGTGGTGCCTGAAAGGTCCCAGGGCCAGTCCCAGACCTGGGGCTGTGGGGATCAGGGTGTTTTACTCCCTGTACTCCTTAGGGGTGATGGAAGATGAGGATTTGGAGTTAAAGGAGAAAGGAGGAGATGAAGGAATGACAGAGATGGAGGGAGGCAGCCGAGGAGGACCAGGCTGGGCTGGTTCCGTGTCTCTGGGGGGAGGATGGAGAGGTGCCCCCTCGCGTGGTGGGGCGTAAGGGAAAGCCACGTCCCCATGGCTGCTGCTCCCCAAGTTTGTATTTCTTGCTTTAGAAGCATGTCCTGTATTTCTATTTTCAAATTCTCTGCTTTTAGCTTCCAGCTGTCACTTACTGCATCTTTCTCTGCCGGCTGGGCAGCTCCTCATTTCGGTAACGTAGGTTTCTTTTTCCCCACTCAGACACTTAAAGAGCATAACCCCACCGCCACCCTCCAACACAAAAGCTCTTCCATCTTACTCCTGCAGCCTCCCAGCCCTGTGCTCTGCCGCTGCCTAAACTATTTTCTTCCAACCAACCTCCGAATATTTTATTTCCAGAAATTAAGCCACAACACAAAGTCACTGGGCAGGTCCTCTCTATTGTAGGAAAAAGCTGTTTAACCCTTTCCCATGTGCCTAAACCTATAGATTCCTATTGAAGACATGGAAAATTCCTTATCAGCAGAGGGGATCCGCCTCCTGCCCTGTTCCCCTTCTCCTCTTCCAGCTGGGATCCTTTCCCCACGGCCGCGGAGCGGCACAAACATTACCCGAACCGTCTGAGCGCCGGCAAAAACAGCCTCCCAGCCCTGGTCCCTGGGGGATGGCTTCTCCGGGACGGTGACGCTGCAGTGGGACATGTGACATTGTGCATTGCACAGTGCAACCCCGAGATGGTCGGCGGCGACGTTCCCACAGCTGGCTGCCTTCCTCGGGGACGCATGACCAGAAGTCCCCTGCCATGAGCTTGGAGCGTATAAGCCTCGATGGACACGGGGCAGGGATCCTGGCTGCCTTTCCTCCCCTTGTTCCGCACAGATGGGGAGGATTTGGGGTGCAGGACCCAGCTTGGGGCTCATCCAGCCTCATGGTGGGAAGCCCCCGGATGAATTCGTGCCCCGGGAGGAGGGGATGTGCCACGGTGATGCCCCAGGGACCCGCAGCCACAGGGGGATGCTGTGTGGCTCCGGGATTCAGAGGTGATGGAGGAGTGGGGACGCACCCGTGGACATTCAGGGCTGCAGAGGCCGAGGGGTTTCAGCTGGGTGGCTGCAGATTTGGGGTGCTGAGGGCCCCGGGATACTCTCGGGGGGGGCAGAGAAGGGGTGAGGGGGGAAGCAAGCATCGCCTTCCTGGGAAAGGCTAAGAGGAGGGATGAGCCAGGAGAGCACCGGGCTGAAGGGCGGAGACCTCAGACAGGCAGCTGGGTGCGTAACCCCAAAATTCCTCCCCTCTTCCCCCTGGGAGCAGCCCTTTCCCACGAAAAGCCCTGGCTGAAGCGGTGTTTGCCGTCTGTGTCCATCTCCTCCATCCAGGGTGGAGGTGCGGGGCTGGAGCAGGGGAAGAAAGCTCCCCCCTCCGTGTCCCCATCCTTGATGTTTTCCTGCGGGGATGAAAGAGGGTGAAACTCTGGCTTGGCCTTCCCAAAAAGTCGCAGGTGCCAGGAGCTGGGATGCTGCACCTCCACGTATCCCCTGGCTTTAAAGGGGAGCTGGGATCCAGCACAGCCACCGAAGAGGCAATGGGAAAGAAAAATCCAGATACTGCCCCAGGTGCAGCCCACCTCCTGGGGACAACGGACCTGCCCAGGGGCACTGGGGCTCCCAATTCCAACTTTATTTTGCCCAAATAAACACCCTCAATATGGCAAAGGCGAATACGAATGCAGTGGTTGAGGGGTTTTTCTCCCCCTCAGCCATTTCTCTCCCCAAAAGCAATTAAATCCATGGGGCCAAAGGGACCAGATGTGACATGGGCACTGGGAAGGAGCATCTTGAGAGGGACAGAGCACACAGTTCCTGCAGGAGAAGTGGGAAGGGGCAAAAAAAACCCCTCAAAGCACATTCCTGTCCCTCCCGATGGGATGAAACCGAGCTGCTCCCCAAGAAAGACTTGAGGGCAAATGTGGCTGCTAGACCTGATGCCAAAACACTCTTTCCCCGGGACGATTTCACCTCCAACCGAGCACAAAAATGTAAAGGAAAGGGTTTCCGGGAAGTCCCCCCACTTCCCTTGAGCCTCCCCTCCCCGGATTGGGATGTTTTGGCCCAAAAGATGAACGGAGGGACTGGGGGGGGGGCAGGAACTGGAGGAAGCCAAACCCTGGGAGCTATTTTCAGCCCTCGGGCAGGAAAAGCACCTGCTGGGGTCATTACGCTGCGGGAAAAAACAAACCTCGAGATTTTCTTCCCAGGAGGCGGAAAATGAATAGCTGGGCTCATCCCTGATACGGGGAATCGGTGCCGGATACGAGGGGGGCACCCTGAGGGTTTCCAGGTCCCAATCCCCCCTCTCAGCCCCCAGGCAAAGGGCTGGATCCGCACCCTGGATCCTGCTGAAGGAGGTGGTGGGGGTTCCTCCCCTACTCCCCTCCCAAAAAAAAAAAAAAAAAAAGGGATTCAGAGGGGTCTGAGATGCTTTTGGCCTCTGACTTGGGGTGTGCAGCCCTAAATCCAGACTCGGCGTGCGGATAACCGGGCTGCTGGTGCCCTCTCCCGTCGGCCGCTCCGCACGGCTGCGGCGGTTGTGGGGGATGATGGTTTCTCCATCCCTCCCGGGGCCAGGACCGTGTGGCCTCGGCCCCGTGGGACCCCTGGGTGACCCGGCCAAGGAAGTGGGGGGGTTATCCACGGTCACAACCTCAGGGCTCCTAAAATTTGCATTTCAAGGCATTTTTCCTTGCTGGCAGCCAGGGGTTGCATTTGCTCAGTGGCTGAGATGGGCTGGAAGGAGCTGGACACCCCCACGGATGGGGTGTGGGAGCACCCCAAAAACATCTACCCCATTTCTGTTCCCTATACCAAAAGCCCACCAGCCTTCCTCACCCCTCCCAACCCTTCCTCATCCTCCCGGCGCTCATCTGCCCAGGCTGCCGTCCAGCTCCATCGGCTTGTTGAGTGGGGGGCATCCCCATGGTGGGTGGCCCTGGGGACACCATGGGGGGCAGCGCTGCCTGCTCAGCCCCGGGTCTCGCCGCTGCGGGGTCAGGATTATCCTCCAGCCGCTTGACCGGTGCCGACAGCACATGCCGGAGCGGCCGAACAGCTGAGCATGCGAGTGGGAGTCGGGGGTGTTGCTGAGGCATGGCCCCCCCATGGGGCTGAACACCCCGCAGAGGGGGAAAACCAGCCCGGGGGGATGCAGGGGGAGGGACCGAGCCTGGACGCTCGTGGGGTGGGCTGAGCCAGCAGCATCTGCCCCCCTGGGATGGGAATTTGGAGGGTGAGGCGCCTCCGGAAGGGCTGGGTGCCCCTCCCTGGGGACTGGATTGTCCGGCGTCACCACTGGCATGTCAAGGGGAGGGTCTGCCATCCCTTCTTCCCTTGGGCATCCCGCACCGAAGCTGCGGAATCCCCACGATCCCCCCTCCCCTGCTCTCCAAATTACCTCGGAGACTTCTACTTTGGGGGGGGTCACCCGTCCTTGTGCCAACATTTTCTGTCCCATGGGGTGGGGGCAGAAAAATGCAGGAGCCGCCGGTTTATGTCCTGAAAGCCCCACATCAGCATCACTGACTCCTTTCCCCCCATGTCCACCAGACCCCGATCCCGTAGCGTCAGCCCCAGGTTGGACCACAGAGGCTGGATGAGCCCCAGCGGGAATGTGCCCACCATGGGGACAAGATGATGGTCACCCACCCCCGGACACCCGGCTTGCAGCCACCCAGCTCCCTCCCGGTCCCCTCCATGGTCCCCACGTGGCTCCCCAGGTGTCCCATCTCAGGGCTGTCCCCAGCCGAGGGACGCTGCTGTCCCCAGGTCCCATCCCCAGGCCTCGCGCCATCCCCCTGGCCCAGACAGCTGTCCCTCCCGGGGGGGTCGAATAGCCACCATATGTCGCTGCCGAATCCCTCGGATTCATGGGTCTTCCTCCAAACACCCACCTGTCCTCCAGCTCACCCGCGCCAGACTCTCCCCCTCCGGGGAAAACAGCCCCTTGTTGACAACCCGGGTCCCCCCCCGTGGCCCCTCCATGACATATGTGGGGGCAGCCCGGCCAGTGCCACCATGCTGAGGATGGAGGAGCAGCCTCTCACGTGCCGGGGATGCCCCTGGCATGGGGGGACTTCGGGGTGGGGTTCGTTAGCGGGGGTCCTGCCGGGTGACTCCCTCCTCTGGCTGCAATTTGGGGCTGGGAAGGGGAAGGGCCGTGTCCAGACCGTGGGGTCTTGGTGGCCATGGCTGGGTAGAAATGCAGGAGGTTTAGTGCTGGCGTCACCCGATGAGTGTAGGCGAGCAGGGGGGCCAGGGCACCCAGTATGGTCCCTGGACTGGGTTCCAGCAGACTCTGGGTATGTTGGGGCACCTGGTTTGGTCCCCAGACTGGGATCCTGGCAACTGGTGGCTCAGGGCACACGGGCTGGTTGCAACAGGTTGCACCAGGGCACCCATTAGTACCCCCAGAGTGGGATCCAGTGGGTTGGTATCTTTGGCCACCCAGTATTGTCCCCAGACTGGGATCCAGGAGACTGGGGGTGACTCAGCCACCAGCTGACACCTCCCCCATCCCAGATCAAACCTGGAATAATTAATAGCCAAAATACAACTGTTCTCTAGACAGACTTCACACCTCCATCATTATCCCTGATTTCATGATGGGGAAACTGAGGCATGGAGGCTGCCGGGATGAGCGGTGAGGTGGGGACTGGGGACACCGAGCCCCGTGGGGACATGATGCTGCAGGAGCATGAGCAGCCCCGTCCCACCACCCTCCCAAGCCACCAGTGACTCCAAACTGGGCGAGCTGGCACGTACTGGTGAGGAAGGGATTGTTGGACAGTCCTGCCACCACCACCTGGGATGGTGGGATGCCACCCACAGCCGGGGACAAACAGCAGGACACCGTCCCCCATTGCTCCCCACGGGCTGGACATAAACCCAATCCTGAATCCCCAGCAGGATGAGACACGGCTGGCGGGGACGGGGTTGAAGGGGCAGGTTCTGCCACAGCCCCATCCCGGCCGAGCAGCTGTCGCCATCCCAAATCTCCGGCGAGCAGGCACGTCGGAAATCCCGGGTGTCGGAGGAGAGGTCTGCTCCGCATTCCTCAGCCGGGAGCGGGGAGAGGGCTGAGCATCTCCCCGCCGCCTGCAGCTGCTCCCAAATATGTTACGGCTTGTCACCATGGCAGGAAGGGACATCGGCAAGCCTGGAAAGCGAGAGGGGACACGGGGCAGCAGGATGCCTGGGCAGGGGGGGGGGTGTATCGGGAAAGTGGGTCCCATTGGCAGTGGCATTTTGGTAGCACCCCTTTCCTGTGATGAAATTCCAGTGGGATGGTCTCTTTGCTGGGTCCTGGCCAACTCTGGCCTTTCTCGTGGGATGGTGTCCGCACCCCAAGGGTGTAGGTGCTTCCTCCACCGCCCGGCTGGCTTTGCCAGCCCCTAAAACCTGCTGATTTTTCTGCCCTTTCCAATGGAAGGAGGCAGCTGGCATCATCCCTGATCCAGTGTGGAGACTGTGCAGCTCCGTGCACCAGGCAGAACCACGCACCGGGCTGAAACGTGCTTATGCGCTTCCCCAAAACTCAGCAAATCAAGACCATCAGCCATGGTGGGAAAGCAAAACAGCTGGGGCAACCCCTGGGCGTCTCTCCATGACCCCGTGCCTTGGATCTGGCCACCGGCTCGGGAAGCCGCCCCGGAGGAGCAAGGACAAACCCTCCTCGCCACGATTTTCTCAATGGATGGGGTATTTTTAGCTTGGGCCTCGTGGTTGCCCGTCCCCGCCGGCTGTGACGGGGTGATCCGTCCCCGCGAGGCCCCCGCCAGCCAGGGGAAGGTCACCCCGTGACGGATCGCAGCACGTTCTGCCGGGGGCTCACACAGCGTCGCCTTTGTGTGCCTCCCAGCCGCCACCATCCATCACGGGCTAACCTGACAGCCGGCAGCAGAGCCCTAATCCCCCGCCGGCTCCGAATTACCCGGGGCGCAGCCTAGAGCCGCCGTGGGCACCCATGGGACCCGGGAAAAGCCGCCGCGCTCGCCCGTCTCCCGGCAGTCATCTTTGCAGGGTGCTCAGGCTGGTGTGGGATGGGACAGGAGCCCCCCAGTAGCCCAGACACTCTCATCCCTCCGTGATGGCTACTTGCCCGGTGGTTATCATTATCCCTGCTTTGATATCCACTGGGGTGAGCCCACTGGACCCACGGACCCTGCGGTGTTCCCCCGCTGTGTCTGGAATTAGGGTCATCCTTGGCAAAGAGGCTGGGATGGAGGAGCAGAGCCATGGCTGGGCACGGCGTTATTCCGGCTCCCCGGATCAGAGGCAGCCTGGAAATGTGGATGAAACCCCCCCAAAAGGAGCTGGGGCTGCCACCCCAGCGTGGTGTCCTTCTTCCCCAGTCCCCATCCCACGCTGGCACACGGTGGTGGCCTTTCCTCCCCCTCTCCATGGGCTGCCTCCTGCCTCCGCTGCCCACTCAGCCATGGGGACACGGTGGCCCGTGGGGGCTGGCTCAACCCACATGCCCCCCTGCTCCTCTCCTGGCCGGGGAAAGGCCACCGCGGCTGCCGGCGCCTGCTCCGCCAGGGCTGCCCCTGTTTTATGAAGTGCTAAATGCTTGACCGCTCTCTTGTACGGGTCCACCACGTGCCCCATGGAGCTGGTTATGTCACCGCTGGGTTCCTCATCCTCCAAACACACTCTGGCAATTAAAAAAAGCCCGTTTATACAGTAGAGCCAGGGCAGTCCTGCGGGCACCCCTCACCCGGGGACCTGGCTGTAGCTCTAGGAGCTCTCTGAGGGGTCATGTCCACCAGCAAATGCCACCAATAAAGGTCCCCACGAGCAAGTCAAACTGCTCGATGTGATGATGTGAAGCTGATGTGAAGCCCCCCTGGGTTCAGGTTGTCCCCTCCTAATGGCTTCATGCCTGCCGCTGGCTCCCATGCACGCGCGCAGGGATGAATCCTGCTTCTTCTTCACTGATTTGGTGCTTTTGCCTTCTGCAGGGGCCAAGCCGGTGCTCCGATTTCTTTCGTTCTTGAGTATTTTGGGGGTGCGCTTCACCCTGGGGAGCGCAGGGGCTGTGCCAAGGGTGAACTTGGAGGCTGCGGGTCCTGTTTTCCTCACTGCAGATTTTTTTTTATAGGTGTTAAAACCGTGGGGACAGCAAATCCCGAGGGATGAGACCCCGGGAGAGTTGAAATCAGGGTGAGAAAGTGCTATAAGGCTCCTGGCCCCAAAGAAATCACTGCAAAGAGAGAAGAGCATCCAAAAATGCTAGAAATAAACCCAAAGTGAGCAAGGGTGCCGGTAGCGGGCATGGGGAATGTGCCGCAGCACAGCCTCTCCAGGGAGGGGGGATTTGGGGAAGGAAAATCCCGGCAGGGTTGGCCCTGCTCTTTGCTGACATTCTTTCCACTGACCGATCCCTTGGCAGGAATCCGGCCTGGAGCAGGAATAGGAGGAGATGGGAGATGGTTTCTGACGTTCCTGATGGAAAAAAAAAAAAAAATCCCTTCTGAATTCAAGATAAAGCTGGAGAGTCGCGGCCAAGTGGTCCGAGTCAGGAGGGAAGGGCTGGGGATGGGTCAAAATCCCACCCACGCAGCACCCGATTGAGGCAGCATCCCTGACTGTGCCTCAGTTTCCCCGTTGGGAAGGTGGGAGTGATGCATCGTTGCTGGGAGAGGGTCGGGCCTCTCGTTATCTACAAGCACAGTGGCTGGTACCAGAGATGAGCTGGGATGAACCAGAGCCGGGGTGAGAGGGGATCCAGCCCAGCTCGGCTCCTCTGCCGGGGTGCGGAGACGCGCAGGAGAAGGTGTCCTTGGGTTTGGTGCGTGGGAGAAGCCATGAACGTGGAGTTTTGTGCCAGAACTGCTGCTCAGGGATAAAGGACCCGGCCAGGGACCTTCAGCAAACCCATGGTGGAGGAAAGGCTGAGCCCGGTGCTCTCCTGCCTGCTCCTGCCTTCCCACTCTGCTCCTGTGGGACGGGCAGGAGGGACGGGCTCAGGGTGCCGGGGCTGGCACCAGGATGGGTGCTGCATGGCCAGGGGTGCCCAGTGATAGGACAAAGGGCAATGGGTATAAAATCAAATATAGGAACTTCCATTTGAACACAAGGAGGAACTTCTTTCCTTGGAGGGTGGCAGAGCACTGGCACAGGCTGCCCAGAGAGGTGGTGGAGTCTCCGACTCTGGAGACATTCCCAATCTGCCTGGACGCCACCCTGTGCCACCTGCTGTAGGTGGCCCTGCTCTGGCAGGGGGTTGGACCAGATGACCTCCAGAGGTGCCTTCCAACCCTTAACGTTCTGTGATTCTGTGCCCACGGGGAAAGGGCTGGATCCCGGTGTGCTCCCTGCGTCGGGACATCCCTCCCAGGGTTGGGTTCCTCTGTGTCCCCCTGGCTTCAACAGCAGCAGGATCAGGCCCTTACACTGAGACAGGCAGGATGGGGCCGTGGGAAAGACGGGGGGCGAGCGGGAGCTGTGTGGGGCAGGGAGGTGGGAGAAGCCGAGCGGCAGAGGATGCTGTGCCGGTGTTGGGTCCAGCTGCAGGGAAGACACGGATCCAGGGTGCCATGGGATCCAGGGGGGCAGCCATGAACGGACGAGGTGCCCGGACCAGGCTGACTGGCCACGATGCCGCCATGAGCTGCTCCCAACCCAGCCGTAACTGAAGGGACCAGATGATGCCGGAATGCCAGGGGGGAGCTGGCAGCCACCCACCATCCCCGGTGGCACCCCTGGGCTCAAACAAAGCCCTTGTTCGCGGGGCAGCCGAGCTGCCCTCCCCGCCGTGCCAGCTCCCCCAGACCCCCCCCCAACCCCGGCACGCTGCGGTCTGGGCAGCGTAATCCCGGCGGGGAGAGCACATGAAATCAGATGGACAAGTTTTGATGTGAGGCAGCAGCTTAGGGTGGGCTCAGGTTTCCTTTAGGTTTTCTATATTTATCTCCGTGATTTAATGCCAGCGCTGGGGTTTAAATGGCACCAAACAGTTGGCGTGGGGAGAAGGAGCAGCCGTCCCCGACCCGCGCGCACGTCCCCCTCCGCCGCCCGCGCCACCATGGAGCTCTTCGAGACCAACCCATATTTTTTCCCGGACCAGAGGTTTTACGATGGGGAAAATTTCCTGGGCTCCCGCTTGCAGGGCTACGAGCCGGCGGCGTTTCCCGAGCGTCCCGAGGTGGCCCTGTGTCCCGAAGGCAGGGTGGCTTTGGAGGAGAAGGACTCAGCCCTGCCGGAACATTGTCCCGGGCAATGCCTGCCCTGGGCCTGCAAGGTTTGCAAGCGGAAGACGGTCTCCATCGACCGGCGGCGGGCAGCCACCCTGCGGGAGAAGCGCCGGTTGAAGAAGGTGAACGAAGCCTTCGAGGCGTTGAAACGCAGCACCCTGCTCAACCCCAACCAGCGGCTGCCCAAGGTGGAGATCCTGCGCAGCGCCATCCAGTACATCGAGCGCCTGCAGAGCTTGCTCAGCACCCTCAACCAGCAGGAGCGGGAGCAGAGGGACCTGCGCTTCCGCCCCGCCGCTCCCCAGCCCGGGGTAAGTGCTCCTGCGCGTCCCCCCCGGGGGTCCCCAAACCTGGGCTGGGGACCGGCGCGAGGGGAACACTCTGTGGGGGTGTTGCTCTACGGGAGGGATGGTCCGTGAGGGTGATGCTCTGTGGGGTGATGTCCTAGTGGGGTGATGCTCTGTGGGGGTGACACTCTATGGGGGTGTTGCGCTGTTGGGGTGACGCTCTTTGTGAGTGACACTCTAATGGGATGATGTCCTAGGGGGGTGATGTCCTAGGGGGGTGACACTCTATGGGGGTGATGCTCTATGGGGGTGATGGTCTATGGGAGTGACACTCTATAGGGGTGACACTCTATGGGGCTGATGTCCTAGGGAGGTGACGGTCTATGGGGGTGACACTCTATGGGGGTGATGTCCTAGGGGGGGGATGTTCTGTGGCGGTGACACTCTATGGGGGTGTTGCTCTAT
>VZSF01005904.1:0-64342 GCA_013398295.1 Chionis minor | reverse complement strand
CACTCCGTCTTGCCCTCTCCAGGGGAAGGTCTCCCTCCCACCACCCCCCCCACCCCATGGTGGGATCCAGGAGTGGGTCCCCAGGTCACTCCAGCCACGTGGGGGATTGTGGGGTCCCCCCTGCCCAGAGCCAGGAGCCTTCTCCAGCGCATGGTCCCGGTCCCCAGCGGAGTCATCCTCCCCTTGCTCTCTGCAGATCACCTCCTGGCTGACGACGCAGCGGAGGACCGCAACCTCCACTCGCTCTCCTCCATCGTGGAGAGCATCGCCGTGGAGGACGTGGCTGTGACGTTCCAGGAGGATCGGGTTCAAAACTGAGCCGGCACAAACCCCAGCAGCTCTTCGAGCTGGTAACGGGGTGGGATTAAGATGCTGGAAGGGTCCAGCTGCTGGAAATTGTATTTACCCCTCTGGCGCTGCGGACCGCGTCGCTGAAGCCTCCTTTCCCACTCCTCACCAAACGCTCCCGCTCGGCCAGCTGAAAAAAAAAAGGATGGGGAGAGGTGGGATTTTGGCAGTGCCGTGGCCCCATGCTGGTGGTGGCCCCGGTTCCTGCGAGGGCGGCCGCCCGGCGTCGGGCTCTGCTTCACTCCCCACCCGGGGGCGATCGGTTTTTGGGGGCCAACGTGTGTGCTGGGTTCGCTTGCTGAGTTGTTTTTTTTTTTCCAAGATGCTCTTCGACCAACGTCTCTCTCCGGCTGGTGTCCCGGGGGTGCCGAGCCCCGCGGAAGCTGCCTGCGCCGGCTTTTTTACTGAAATCTGTGTGGAGTTGCCTTTTGTTGTTTGTTGGTTGTTTTTTTTTTAATTATTATTTTTGTTAACTTATTTGGAGTTTCTTTTTTAAATAAAGGCATTCTTGTTTGAATGGCTCGGGGCTTCCTTTGCTGCTGTCCCCCTCTACCCACATCTCCCCTAATTCCCAGCTTGGGGATACCAGAAAATCCAGCTGGACCGCAGCACGGTTGCTCAGCGGTGGGAACTGGATGTCCCACGCTTAAACCAGCCCTGCAGAGACCAGTGATTTCCCTGGTTTGCAACTAGGGCTCAGCCCTGTAACCCCAAAAACTCTCATGGGAGCTTGAAATTAATTAAAATTTGGGCTCCAGAAAGAAGGCTCAAGCCAGCACTGCTTTAAAATCCTGTTTATTGGAACACACATACATCCTTTCCTGACCCGATCCAGGGTTTGGAGTCCATGCAGTACCAATAATATGACGAAAGAAACAGGGCATCAATATAAAGGGCTCACTGACTCTTCAAATTAAAAAAATATTTAATACTGTATTAGGCAAATAATACACCGAAAAGACATCGTGACTGTATAGCCTCTCAGATATTGCACTTCCAGACAGCACATGATAAGTATAAGGTCATTCCAGCCATCAATAAATATCACATCAGAAATAGGGGCCACACAAGGCAAACGTGGCATGAGGAGACGAAGAGATCCTACCCTACGGGGAAGAAATGGGAAGAGTTAAGAGCCTCCTGGATTGATCCCTGCCCGTAGCGCGGAGGCAGGAGGGGAGAGCATCTCCTCTGCACCCGGAGGGGAAGGGAAGGGCACGTCCCTGGGGCGGCGGGTGCCCCCACCATGTATCCCCAGGTGCCCAAGGAGGGTCCCCTGTTCCGTGGGTGCCAGGGACCGTCCCGGCCGGCAGCGAGCCATATGGGGCGGTTCCAGCCCTTCCCCACCCAGCCCTTCGTGGACCCGCTGTGTGTCCCGTCGTCCCACCCCCCCCCGCAATGTGGCATCTGGCAGCACCCTAAAACACAGCACCCTGACCGCCCACCTCGTGGCAGACGGCCACTCTCCTTGCCCCCACGATGGCCGGTCCCTGCTCTGTCCCATGCACTGGCACTGGTCCCCCTCTGGGAGCAGCTCCTTGCCCGGCCACCCCGGCGTGAGGTTTTTCAGGAGCCCGAATCTTCCTTGGCTCCGAGTCCTGCGGGCAGCGACGTCCCTGATGCCTGGGATGGGGCCAGTCAGCGCAGCAGCCCACAGTGTGTATTGGCAACGTGAACCGGGCAGCAGAAAGGTGTCCCCAACGTCGCAGCCCACTTTTAGGGAGTCTCCGCTGCTCCGCTGGGTTGTACCGCGCTCCTGCCAGCGACGGAGCAGGCACCCAGCCAGCGCATCTGTAGCCCGGCTGGTGCGGGAAGAGGATGTGGGTGGAAAAGCCACAGGCGGGAGCCATGGGGAGCCCGGGGAAGCGGCGGGGTGCACAAGCAGAAGGGAGACCATCCTTTTCGGTCCACAGCAGCGAGACTGCAAGGTCTGTTGGTTTGGGCCGAGGCACGGGCTGGGCTCTTGTCCTGAAAGGCAGCCAGCACGTGGCTGTACGGATAGTGGGGATGTGCTGAGGAACGAAGTGGGAAAGGGCTCGTGAGGACGCGGCTCACCTCCACCCTCACCCACAGGCCAAGAAACCCAGATGGAGTTGGTAATGGATCCTCCTGGCAGAGGGGAGATGTGCCCCAGGGTAGGGCAGGGTCCCAGGAGACTCTCTGACGTGCTTGACTATCCTTCCCTGGCCCCAGTGGGACCTCCCCATCTAGGATGGCATCCTGGGGTCCCCAGTGGAGCTGTCTGTCCAGGGACTGGACAAACTGGAGGTGGTTGGGATGCTGAGCATCCCTTCTGCATCATCTCAGGGTCCTGTGAGCCTTAGGCAGCGGCGGGCTGTTCCCTCACCGCTGAGGTCTCCGTGGTGCTCCACGGCACGGCAAACCTTGCTGAAGGCAGCCAGCCTGCCTGGGTGATGCCGGGCAGAGGACACTGGCCCTCGTGGTCTCCCTCCTCTCGGTTCCCATCCAGCTCCGAGGCCTCGGTCCTCCTTGCACTTACCCAGGGCCGGGCTGGTTCCCATCACGCTGATCCTCAGCAGGAATACGTCCGGACCGTGGAGGTCTCCAGCCTTGGCGACCCAGAGGCACCAACTGGAAGTGAGTCAAAGAGCAGAGCGTGCAATTAGTGATTGCTCCAATTAGCCCTTGGCTTCACACCGAAACATTTACTGGGCAGCATCTGTGCACTGGAAGCCACATGAAGATGAGGGCCACAGGAAGAGGGACCAGCTTTGATGCTCCCAAAGCTTCAGGGTTATTTGGAAAGTTGCCACTTGCCATCCCTGCTCCTGGGCAGTGAGCTCCCTGCTTCCCGTGTCTGGGCACCGTCAGACCTAGGGATTTTGTCCCAGGTTTCATTGTCCTCAGAGAGGTGGGAATTGCAGCTTCCAGGGACAGGGTGGAAAAGGTTAAGCAGAAGTTTCACCCAAACCAGCCATGAAATTCAAGCACATCCGGAGACAGGAGGAGAGCCGAGTCTGGGGCTTGTAGCCCAACGGTGAAAACATTAATTTTTAATTCACATTCAGTCATTTCTGAGCCTGGCAAAGCCAGCTCTGACCACCAGGGATGTGGCAGGTGGCTTGGGACAGTGGCACCAAGGTACCTGGTCCAGGGGACAAGCTGGGGTGACCTGGCTGCAGCTTGTGCCTCCCTAGAGCTTTGGAAGGGACCAAGATAAGTTGTAGAAAGGAGCTGGGTGGTGGTGGGGGGCAGAACCTGGGACACGCGTGCCCAGCCCTGGGCGAGCGGCTACTCAGCAGCGCTCGGACTGAACTGAGCTGGGTAATTCAGTCCCTTTGGGGATGGTTTCCAAAAGGCAGGATGGACAAGACTGGTCCAGACTGGGCTGCTGCTTCCCGACAGCCCCCAGCGCTGCCCTGACAGGCTCTGACCTGGATGGCAAACCCAGGGCGGTGACGCGTATCCCCACTTCATGCCCCGATCCAGCCCTCTCCCTCCTCCTGTGTCCTGCTTTGAGCGAGACAGGACTAATATCTCCTCCAGTGCTTGGGAAAACTGCACTTTTAGAAGACTTTAGTGTCTGAGTTTGTGACAATAATTACTTTATAGCCAGCCATAGTGGGGGGGTTTCAAGGTCTCGGTGTTTTTGAGCTCACCAGGAGCAGGAATGAGGAGGAGCGAGACCCGGGCACTTGCCCCAAGCTGCCAACAGGGTTATTGCATACCATGAACGGCACATTCAATAGAAATTGGAAAGTTTGTTGGGGAGTTTTCTCTCTCTTCTGTGATGGTTGCGATCCTGAGAACTCCTTGTCCCGGTGCTGGAGCCCTGAGCCCTTCCCTTCCTCCTGAAGTCGTAGCACTTGCACCGTCCCACATTTGCTGTCCCCTGCTGGGAGCGCGCGGCTTCCTACTGATATAACTGGCTGAGTGTAATCCTTTTGTATATTGGTATCGGGACCAATATTGGTTCTTTAGTATTATTAATTATCTAGTCTTACTCTATTCAATCTGTTTATATTTCAACCCCTGGGTTTCCTTGTTTTTTCCCCAATTCCCCTTCCTAGGTGGGGAAGGGTCACCAGGTAATAGAATAATTGTCTGAACGACAACAAATCGTTGTGGGTTTCTCAAACCGTAACATCCAGGCAGTTTGGAACTAAGAAATCATGCACCAGACCAGAGTCTGAAATCACCCTCCTGAAAACAAACCCATTTACAGCGGACAACGGCTCATGGATCACATGGATTCGGCACGGTGGGCAATCAGCAAGCCGCTCGCCCTCTGCTCTGCTGGTGGCACATCCTCTCCATACAGGCCATGAGCAGCGGTGGGAGAGGACCTCGGGGAGAAGTCCTACCTTCCGGGGGCATTTTCTTGGCAGGGGCGGATGGAGGGGGCAGCGGCACCAGGCTGGTGACGCGGAAGCCGGCGGGGAGGGTCTCGGCCGAGCCGCTGAGCATGTTGATGCTGTGAACGTCCCGTGGGCGGAAGCGCTTTCGCCAGGACGGGGTTCGACGGAAGGTCTTGTCATCACCCTGAGAGGGAAGAGCAGGTTACAGGCCCGGCAGCGGCAGCACCATGACCTTCTGCCCCTGTGAGATCCCAGCGCTGCTTCTGCCTAACCGAGGGCGTGCCTGTACATGGAGACCAACCCAAACAGTGCAGAAGTGACCAAATTGGGCCAAGGACATAGGAGCCCTCTCCAGGATCCCATAACACAAGCTTCATCCTTTCCAGCTTGCCTACCTCTTCTCTCCATCCTGCCCACAAAGATGCCATGGAGACATCAACACACAAGCCCCAAAAAAGACCTCGAGGGATGCATCTAACCCCGGCCAGATAAAGGCATCTGGAAGTGCTTGTCTCTGCACTCTAAAAAGAGCCCTGACTCTCTGTTGTCGTATCTGATGGAGAAAAGCCGTATGTAGGAGAGACCTAGATGAATTCCCACCTTCAGTGACTCAACGTGAACAGATTTCTGGCTGCCTAATGGGGCATCTCCAACCCACCAGCTTTACCCGCCGCAGATGTGTCATGCCCAGAACATCTGTGACTCTAAAAGGCAATATTAAAGCAGCTGGCAAGGAAAGTCAGGTGAGTCGACTTGAAATGCAGCCCACTGAGCATGAGACTAGAAAAGATGCACAACGCTCTACCTCAACTGCCTCCACAGCCTGGCAGCACATTCCTCATGGCCTTGTCTAATAGTTTTAGTTTATTCCTCTGATACTGCTCACGCAACCACTCTAGAGAGTTTGCGATGCACTATTTGACACGATGGGAGGGACAAGGAGGGACAGAGCAGAGGTCTTGCCTCTCCTGCTGCTTGCACAAGAACGGGCGCTCAGCATTACCTGGACATGGGAGAGGTTTCGTACTCACATCGTCCAGCCTCCGATCTGTGCCCAAGGCGAGCAGGTTGTTGAACTCCCTCTCCAGCACTTGTCGAGCCTGAAAATACCATCAAATGAATCGTAGAATCTTGGGTTGGAAGAGACCTTCAAGATCATCAAGTCCAACCATCAACCTATGCCAAACCCACCCCTAACCCATGTCCCTCAGCACCACGTCTGCCCGGCTTTGAAATACCTCCAGGGACGGCGATTGCACCACCTCCCTGGGCAGCCTGTTCCAATGCTTGAGAACCCTTTTGGTAAAGAAGTTTTTCCTAATATCCAACCTAAACCTGCCCTGGCACAACTTGAGGCCATTTCCTCTTGTCCTGTCACTTGTTCCTTGGGAGAAGAGATTGACCCCACCTGGCTAGAACCTCCTTTCAGGGAGTTGTAGAGAGCCATAAGGGCTCCCCTCAACCTTCTCTTCTCCAGGCTAAACAATCCCAACTCTCTCAGCTGCTCCTCAGGAGACTTGTTCTCCAGACCCCTCCCCAGCTCCATTCCCCTTCGATGCCCTTGAGCATCCCCCGTTGGTGGGAACAGTTCCCAGCACAAACCCCCACCCCAGCAAACCCTGAGAATGCCAAGAGAAAAAGCCCTCGCGCCATCTGAGTGCTCTGCTTTGAAAGGCAGAGTTGAGTTGGTGGGACCAGTGGAGTCCCACCACAGCCGCGTCCCACACTGGCCACTCTCCTCCAAAATCCCCCAAGGATGCTGCGCTCACCTGCGTGTTCTGTGTGGGGATTTGCAACACCAGCGCCAGACTGTTGTGGTCAAAGTTTTCGTCCAGGGCCAGGAGTGCCCCGTGCACCCCACTCTCGACAAGGTTGTTCGCGTACTCACGAAGCCCGATTGACTGGATCCAGTGAATGACCTGGTCGTTGGTCCAAACCAACACGTCTGCAAAAGAGCGAGGACATGTCTCAGAACCAACTCAAACCACCCCTTGGTTGCGCAGAGACCCCATGGTGTCCCAAAGCCCTTTGGCACTGCCCCAGGCTGATCCTGGGACTCTCCTTTCCGAGCCGGCAGCAACACTGGGTGCTCAAGTGCCAGGAAGCGCTCGCTTCAATTTGCCAAACTAAACGCTGAAATAACAGGCAGAAAACAACTGTGAAAATTAATCCTAAGAACCCGTGGCTGCTGGTGTAATTAGGGGCATTATCAATAATGAGATGTAATCTAAGTAGCAGCCAGATGCACAGGGAATCTCAGGACAGCCCATGAGGAAGGGAAGGCTGAGCGAGCTGGGGTGGGGTGTCCTGAGCATCTGAAATGGGCCAGAGAAGCCAATGTGATGCTTGGGGTGGATCCTTCCTGTCTTGACACCCTTCCTCCCTCCTCAGGCCTGGCTGGGGTAAGCTGCATGAAGCCACTTAGAGCAACCTGTTGGGGAAATACTGTGTCCCATGGAGAACAGCCCTCGGGGAATGGTTGCTCAGAAAGAATGATTTTTCCCTACTGTGTTAAAAACAAGGGATAGGAGAGAGACCATGGCTGGGCATCTCTTGGGATGTTTTCCATCTCCTTTTTCAGAGCTGGATGGTGTGTGTAGCTGCTGACCTTTGATTTCGTGTTGGGTCTCTTCTCGCCTCCTCTCGAGCTCCTTGCGGTCGTAGTTGAGCCTCTTCAGGCACATGATGCCGTACTGCAGACTGGTGCTGCAAGGACACGAGATGTCACCCAACCCTCAGGAGGGCTCAGCATCACAGGTCAAGTGGCTCGGAGGGACCTGCAGAGGGACCCACTTCCCTACGTGCTGTCCACATGCCCCGAGGATGCTTTGGTTCAGGCTTAGGTCAGCACAGACACAACCCAAAGGAAAGATCTCGGCCAGAAAACAGGGAATGTCCCTCCCTTCCATGGTAATTCCCCACTCCATCAGTTTTACTCTGTTCTACCTCCTTGAGAGTGCAGGGATCTAAACAACGAGTCTCCAAGTTCAGTGGCTGAGGAGAACGAGCCCATGGGAGTTGCTCCAGGCTGAAGGGGTCATCCCCAGAGCTGGGAGGGCTCTGGCAGGTCCATGGACAGAGACCCATGGGTCAGGGTAGATGGTGGTACCCCATGGGCTGGGGTACTGATCTGCCCACTCCAAAGCCATGCCATGATGTGTCCCCCCTGCATCCCTTCCTCCCTGCACGCCAGAGAGAGGAATGAGACAATGCCCATGATTCCCACCACAACCATTCCTGGCCTGAGCTGAGCACTGGTGGTCAGCAGACAAGGATGCTGGTGCTTGGGCAAGGTGGCTGGGATAGCATAAGTCTTCTCCAAGCTGGGCTGCTGGCAGACGACTGCTCTGCCTGCCAGTGGGAGACTGAGTGGGATGAGCCTTTTTTTTGCCTGTGGTTTGCTGCACAGCCAGGAGAAGGTTTGGTCCTCTGCACTTTTGCTGGAAGGAGTGTGCTGAAGGAGAACATTTGCCCGTATGAGCTGCCCCACACCAGGTGGTTGGGGCATCCTTCAGCACCAGGGCTGGCCAAGACAGGGGAGAATCCCTCAAACTGTCCCATCTGCTCTCTGCTCCATGTGCAGACACGGCATCCCAGGGACCTCCTGAAGGAGAGGACTCACCGGTGGAAGCTGTCCACCATCTTCAAGTGCACTCTGAGATCTTTCTTGGTGAGGTGGTCCAGCATCCGTGCATCAACAAGACACTCCATGAAGTAGCTGCGATACTGCGGGAGACCCAAGCTGGGCAACCACTCGTTCCCAATCCACTCGTGGTTCATGTCCCCATAGGCCAGTGTCTGTGGAGAAGCAAGAGGAGAAGCTAGGGAGAAATTGGGACTTGGTGGAGCTGCAGACTCCTAGGAGACCAGTGACAGTTCAGTGCTGCAGCCTGGGGATCACTGTCCTGAGGGTCCAACCTGGGCCAGAGGAGTTTAACCCTAGTTTGTACTGAAGGAGCTGGAGGAAACAGTCCTGTTGGCCGTGGTCTGTGTCCTACTGATGTCCCCAAGGAGACAAGACAGTAGCCAAAAAGCAAGCGTAGGGGAGAGTTGGACTTTATGACCAGCTGCTTCTGGAAAAAGCACATTCAGGAAAGCTGAAACAACTAACTCAGAAACAGGCTTCAGTGCACTCCAAACTGATTTCTAAGAAGCTTAGAAACCACCAAAAGATGTATGACTTTTTTAGGACTTCAAAATGAAAAGAAAAAGTCCGTTTTGGGCAGAAAAACAACCATTCACTTTGACTGTAAGCTCATTCGCAGTCCAAAACCAAAACAAAATCCACCAGAATAAAAAGTAAAACATTTGAGAGTGATAAAACCGGAAGAGATGGATCCAAGCAGGACTCTTTCCTCCCACCTTTTCAGCTCATGAAAATGGTCTATATCCTGAACTTGGGGCTAAAACAAAGGTGAAAACTAGAAGCCTGTGCAGGTGGAAACCTGCCTCCCATGCAGGTTGTCACTCTTATGTTGGGGTTTTAACACGGGCTCTGTGTCTCACACAGAAAAAGTCACTCTGCCTGAAGCAGGGAAGATCTGCTTGATGCAGGATCCCGGGAGGACCCCCCGTCCTTGCTCAGGAGAGCTCAGAGGAGCAATCGCAGGGTGCAGGCTCGGACCCCAAGCAGGACTCGGTGAATACTGACGCCCCAAGCTCATCCCCCGGGTGTCCTGTGTTGTTCAGCTCTCCCTCCCCGAACCACCCCAAGTACCGCCCGCGGAAAAGGGTGACACGGGGACCTCACCTGTGCCCAGCTGCCTTCCTCTGTGTCCTAAGCGTGACACACGCAGCATGTCAATAGAAAGGACAGGTAAAGTCAGTACCCGGCGGACCTGCACTGCGAAAGCGTGTGCCCCGTGTGCTGAGCACGGGACCCCTCGGCACGGCGTGACCCAGAGGGGACCCCGGTCGGTCTCACGGCTGCGCAGCGCGGGGAGCTCAGCCCTGTCAACAGGGTGCTGGGGACACCCCAACCCTGCTGGGTCCAGGCTTGGCCCCACCTCGCAGTCAAGTAAGGAGGATACAGGATGAGGCTTTTCTCATGGGCCTCGGGCTGGAGGTGGCACAGACACTTTTGTGGGAAATATGGGTAGTTCTTGGGTCCCCCCCAAAGACAAATGGATGCAGAGAGAAAACTAAGCTTCGACTCACGGGTCACAACCCCCAGAGGGGCTGCCCAAAGCAATTTGCCAATTTTGTAGCTATTTCTTCTCTTGTCAACCTTTTGCTTCACCTCACAAAACCTGCCAAGGGAAAGTGTCACGTCCCTGCCATAACTCTGAGCTCTCCGTCCCCAAAAGGCACCCACCAGCTACAGGGGCCAGTTACAAGTCTGTGCAGCTTCAGTAAAATGCCTAATTCACCCAACAAATCCAAAACATTGTTCCTACTCTTGAGACATGGCCATGGGGTCCAGTTGCAGAGAGGGGCACATGGCTACGTCTCTCCAAAGGAGCCAGAGCTTTTGGGAACACGGCCGCATCCCTCCAGGGGACCCCAAGCTATCAGCCAGAGTGGGAGGGACAAGACAGTGGAGACAATATTTGGGTGCGCTAAGGTCAATGGGAGAATAGATGGTGACTTCTTTGGGTGCAGGATAACCAATGTGGGGCTCAATCTCACATATCTATCCGAGATCACTCTTGGTTTTTGTATTTGCTTGCTTTCCTCTAACTCACAACCCACAGACAAGCTACTCCAGACCCAGCAAAACCCACAGGGACTTGACAAAGGAAAACGCATCTGACGTTTTTTAAGCCAGTTTTAGCAATTTTGGGGATATTAAAGGTTGAAAGATGGTTTCGAAACAGGTGCATGGTACCGGCCGAGCGCTGACACATGAGACGCAGCAAAGATCCCCTTCCCTCCCAGGGTTTAGCATGTCAATGCACGCCTGGAGCTCAGCTCCGTAACCGATATGCCGTGTGGCGGCGGCGGGGCCGGCCAGCCTCACCGTCTTGGTGGAAGTCGCCATGTTCTCCATCTCCTCGTGGGTGACCCAGACGTTTCCAGAGGACTGCAGGGAAAAGAGCAGAGTGGTCAGGGTAAACCACCGTGGAGCCATGGCCTCGGTTCACAACCGCACTAGAAACAAGCCCGCTTCGGGCTTACGGAGGATCAGGCCACCCTTTGTGCTTGGAGCTGCACTGGGGAGATCTCGCAGCGTCCTTGCAGCTTGGGCTGGTAGCACCGCGCTGCTTGTGGGGACCCCGGGCTGTCTGTGTGGTCACAGGGAGCACATCAAGGACAACTGGCCCTTTGGCTGCCTTTACACTTTGGTGTGATGGCCGTGGAGCCTGCGGGCTTGTCTCGGACAGCTGCGACCCCAGCCATGGCCCTCTGAGGGGACACAGCACACCAGGGGCCCTTCTGCTGCCTGCATTTCTACAGATGTGCCTTGGAATTACTGGGGCACCATTAATCTCCCAGTTTTGGGGTTTTGGGGACCAGCACAGCACACGATCCCTCCATCCGTTCCATGTCCTACCCAGGGCAAGGCTGGGATCTGCGGTTGCTTTGACTTGTCCCAGGAGTTTCACGTGGTCCCAGGAACAGGCTTGTATTAAAACGGTTGAGAAAATGGCCGTACATACCGAGTTGGCCCTGTAAATTATGAATGTGCCATTTGGGTGGGATTTTATCCTCCTCAGGGCACAGCCCCTGAGCTTTGCTCTTTGCAGGCTGCTCAGCAGGGTCAGCCGCTTGCTGACAACCTGGGAGGGTGAGGACAAGAGCGTCTGCTGGTGCCTCAAGACAGGGAAGTGCCTCACACTCCATGGCCACAAACGGATCTTTGTGCCTGAGGACACACGTCTGGTGGCTTGACTGGTCCATGAGGTGACATCACCCTCCCTACAGCCATGCTTTCCCATGACAACGGGACTCCCCGGGGGCTGACGGACCACTGTGGCCCCCAGGAGTCAGGGAAAGGGGGGAAACAAGTGCGTCATACTGGCCCGTGGAGGGTCTGTCGGGGGGAAGAGCGGGTCTGTGGCATGGAGCGCTTACCGTCCGTGAGGTGGGTGGTGCCGAGGGGCTTGTGAGGGAGACCATCTCCTGGATGGCCAGGCGCAGCTTCAGGCGATGCAGTGCGTTGCTGATGCCGATCTCCCTCTGGATCTCAGTGTCTGACAGGGCTGACATGATGGCTCCACTCTTCACATTAGCTCGGCAAGCGGCAACGTACCAGGCCGGCATCCCCACCCAGAGCTGCCAAAAGAGGGCAAAGCCAGTGACTGCCCTGCTGACATACCCTACCGTCCTCTGGTAGGGTCAAGGCCACCTTGTTTGAAGCTCAATATCAAAGCTGGACACCCACATGAGGCTCTGTTTGAGTCTGTACCTTGCACAAATGGCCTGCAGGCAGCCCAGCATCCCCATGTCTGATGGATACAGCCCAGGGAAAGAGCACCCGCTGAGCCTTTCAACTCAAAGCTAAGGCGTGGGCACCAGGAAACCCCAAACCACACCTCTAAAGAACATGTGAGGGATCTGGGGATCTGCTCTGCTCTCCTAGGTTTTGCAACCACCAACCATGCGCATGGACCGAGCGTGGTGGGACTGCAGGGTGCTGTACCGCTGCCGGCGGGGCACAGTGCAGACCGACGGCCACCGCAAAGCTCGGGCAAGCTCTGCCTCACCTCCAGCCAGGAGACAACGGTGGGGCCATCCCAGTGAGCAAAGGGCAATCCTTTCCTCCGAGCTTCTTCCAGGAGTTCGTGCCTGGAGGGAACAGAAGCAGAAGAGAGATTTATTTGGGGTTTGTGGGGAAGGGAGCAACTCTCAAAAGGGAAGAGACCACGGGCAGCAAGAACCAGTTGGCAGAAAAGCAATAAAGGAGCTAAAAGGGCTCAAGAGAGGGTGAAGATAAGTTTTTCCAGCAATTCCCAGCCTCGTGCCATGGCTTCTCAGCCAGCAGGCAGGATGTTTTCTTGCTGGGGCAGGGAAGGAAGTTCACTCACTTCTTCCGCAGGCGCCGATCCTTCTCGGCCTGAGCACCCAGCTTGCCAAGTCCCAGAGGGTCCTGCATGCCCACTTCCATGTCGGTCAGCAGCACTGTTGGGCGAGCAAGACATCCTCACGTCAGGGTGACGTCCCACGGGTCCCATGTGGGCACTACTACAGTCCCCATGCAGGGTGTTGGGGACGCACAATCGCAGCGCAGGAGGTGACAGTCTCCATTTCCAACCCACCCCCACAGCCCTCCTGCATCCCTGGGAAGGCCAAGGAGATCCCCGCCTGCCATCCCTCCCGTTTTGAAATGCTCAATGTCAAAGCAGTAACGGACTTGGGGGTGGAAAAGCAGCTCCTACCAAAGGGCTCTGCAAAATCAAGAAGGTCCCATGGGGAGGGAAGCGGGTTTGGGGACATTAAAGAGATGACACAGTGATGGGGGGGTCACTATCCTCACTGCGGCTCTTGCAGAGCATTAAGACCGGCCAGAAAGGACCGTGGGGCAGAAAGCACCAGCACCCACCTGCCCTGCGGCTGCAGGGAGCCCAGAGCCAGTGGCCTCAACACCCCCAAACCAGCAGGGCTGTCCCTGCTCCTCCACCTGTCACCCCAACAGCACCCCAAATCCAGACTGTGCCAGGAGGCGTGCGGAGAGCCTGGCCCGAGGGGACGCCCGCCCGGCACGGATGGGAATAGGGCTGCTCACGGACCCTGCCCCGTGGCCCCTTCTCTGCTCAGCTGAATCAAGCGACCCTTCTCTTTTTTCCCGAACAAGCGCCCGATGGAGGATTTGATCCCCTTCCTCTTGGAGCCCTTGTGCAAGGAGTCCTGGCTGCTGTTGCTGCTGGGGTTGCTGGCCTGCTCCTCCAGCGAGCTGGGGATGGAGGAGGGAGAGGAACAGCAAAGCCTGTAGGTTATTCCCGAGCAGCGCACAAGCCGTGGCAAACCCCAGCCCGTCCCACAATCCCACGCTTGCCCCACGTAAATCCTCAAACCGACAGAGCAGGCACTGGTGTGAGATCCAAAGGGTGCTCCACGTACCTCTTCCCATCCTCCTGACTCAGCGCAGGGTGGCCCAGCTTCTCCAGCCGCAACGTCCTGGGTGAGGATGGGGGGGACGTCTCGCATTTGATGGTGGTTTTATCCTCTCGGCTTTCATCCCGAGCTGCAGGCGACTGAACAAGCAGAGAAGCCATGAGGCTGCGCGGTCAAAGCCCAGCTCCATCCTTGCCCTGCTGCCTGCCTCTCTCTTGCTCCGTGGAGGCATGGCCAAAAGAGCCACCAGGGCCCTGAGGCTTTGCCACGCTCCAGGATTGGCCTGAACTAGAGCTCTGGCAATGGCTCGAGATGCCCAAGCAGATGGGGAGGATGTGGCCGTATGGCCAAGATCCTGGGAACGGGGAGGAGAGAGGATGCAGGCCCACGGTCCAAGTCAAGGTGTGGGGACAGAAGCTGCTGGCCCTCAGCAGAGGGCTCTGAGGAGCACAGATGGGAATGTCCCAAAGACACCCTGTCGCCAGAGGGGACACACAATGTTTGAGGACCTAGTGGCTTTCTGAACCTCCCCATGTCCTGCCAGACCCCCCAGGCTGCCAGCGGGCACGTCTCCAAGGACCTTACGGGATCCCCATGATCCTCCTGCTGAATCCCTGGGGTCTCCAGCTCCATCCCACGCCTGCTGCGTCCTGACCTGGTGTGGACAAAGCCAGGAGCAGGCTGGAAAAGGGGCTTGGACAAAACCCAATGGGATGGGAGCCACTCACTAGCAGTTTCCTCCGGTGCTTCCTCAAGTCGCTGGGCTGATTGCAAGGGGGAAAGCGAGAGAGACACAGAAAGGGGGGCAGTTAATGGAGAACCCCCGCGCCGAGCAGCCCCGGGGCCAGGTGTGCCAGGCTGGGAGACAGCAAACATGGGCACCCCCATTCCACGTCACCCTCCCGCGCACCCCCGTGGATGCCAGGGCATCGCTCCCACCCTGGGCAGCCACGAGCACGCCCTCTCCAGCCCCCCGTCCGTCCTGCGCGCCCCCTCACCAACGTCATGATCCCCATGCGGTCGAGGTCCTGAGCGGCGCTGCGGGAGGTCAGCTTGGGGGTGGAGCGGCCGCTGAGTGGTGGGGACGAGCTGGCCAGGGACAGGGCCGTCAGCGAGGTGGGGATGGAAGCCCTTTTGCAGAGCTGGGTGAGGTTGAGGCCCTCCATGCTGCCGCTCGTGACGCGAGTCTCCAGCTCCTCCGCGCGGAGCTCGGTGGACTCCTTCTCCTCTTGGATCATCCTGTGGAAGCAGGAGGGCTCAGGGCTCCCGGCTCCCCAACTTTCTGGGAAGTCATCTCACACCTCCCAGCCACAGGACCTCCCCACCCTGGGGAAATGCTCCTTGGGTGCTGTGACTCGAGCCCCCGATCTCCAGGAATGGCAGCAAGACCCATCAGGAGCCACATAAGCCAGAGCTGCGACACACCACAATTTCTTTTAATATTCATGGAGGACCTTTTTTTAAAATAATGATCCCGTCTGTGAGCCAACACAGGAGCAGTCGAGGGACACGGAGTCACGTGCAGGAAGGGCCAAGCCCTTCGCTGGATGTCCTGGAGCTATTTCCTTGGCTGAAGCTGAACCAAGTCCTTAATTTTAGGGCACCAGAGCCTCCTCCCACCCCCTGGCAGTTTGTTTTCCCCCTGGAGCCATTTCAGAGCAAGGTGGTGGTGGGTTTTGGCCACGCTTGCTACCTGATCTCCTCATTGATGGCATCCAGCTGCTCCTGGAGCATCATGGCCAAAGTCTGGGCATCTGAGTGCCCACCAGGGGAGAGCACATCCATGGAGCTGAAGAGTGTCTCGCGGTCGTCCTCGTCCACATCCGAGATCTCGGGGTCGCTGTCAAAGGCGTGAGGCCCCGTGGCCAGGACGCTGCCTGCCTGCGCCTGCTCCCAGTCCTGGGGGAACAAAGTCTACTGGTCCCACAGGGCACTCTCACGTCTCCAAAAGCCAAATTGGATGCCTCCACACAAAAGTCACACCTCAACACAACCCCAGTGGGGAAACTCTTCCTGCCATATTACCCCCATCCCACGCACCAGGTTAAGGAAATTGCCCTGTGACCCCCAAATCAGGGACAGGTGAGACCAGCACGCAAGGCAGGAGGAGACCCCAACCCCAACTCTGACCCCACGCTGGCATGAAGATGAATTACCTTGGCTGGCTCCTCTCGCCGGGCGGCGAATCGGCCCTTCTGCGCCCGAGGCAGGCCCGGGGCTGTCCCGAAGGGTTCAGCAGGAGCATGGACCACGGCGCTTAGTGGGAAGCGCAGGTCCGTGGCGCTGCCCATGTGGGACCTGGGGAGAAAGAGCCCTGTTGTGGCCATTGCTCCGTGCAAGGATGCCCCTGTCCCCAGGCTGCTCCTGTCGCAGCCCAGGCGAGCTCAGGACAGAGGATGAGGCCACTCTGGGATGCCCACTCCAGCAATGCCCGCCTGCTCTGCATGAAACGATGGATAAAACAGGTTCTGGAAAAAGCCATCCCATTTCCCCCCACACTGGCCCTGGAGATGTGCCCAGCCCTGGGCCCTGCCCTGCTCCTGCCTCCCCCTTTGCTGCAGCACCCGCTGGGGCATCCAGGCAGTTCTGGCCAAAGCCACCCTGCACAGTGGGGCTGCTGGGAAGCCGTGGCCTCAACGGTCCCTTCCTGTCCTCCCCTCTCCAGAACAGCTTGCACCTCCCAACACGCACAGCAGACCTTGTGCCTTTCTTCTCCATCCCCATGGCACAGAACAAGGGCCAGCCAGGGAGTTTTCTCCTTCTTTTTCTGCTTTCTTTGATATTTTCATGAAAAAACCACTCTGGTGAATAAAGTCCCATTTGAAACAGATCTTCCAGGTGTAGGGACATGAGCCTAGTTTGGGATCTCGCAGCAGAAACTGGCTGGGACTTCTTCATCCTCCTCCTCCATGCTTGGCTTGGTGGTCCCCATGCCAGGCAGAGCAACACAGCAGCTGCTATTGGACATGAGGCCACTTTTTGCCACTCCTGATACTCGCTGTATATCTCCACGTTGCCTGGTTGCTCCTCCTCGCCTTGAGCTGGGACTTCTTCATCCTCCTCCTCCTCCATGCTTGGGTTGGTGGTCCCCATGCCGGGCAGAGCAACGCAGCGGCTGCTGTTGGACAGGAGGCCACTTTTTGCCGCTCCTGATACTTGTTGCATATTCTCCACATTGCCTGGTTGCTCCTCCTCGCCTTGAGCTGGGACTTCTTCATCCTCCTCCTCCATGCCTGGTTGTTCCTCCTCGCCTTGAGCACCCAACCACGCAGCCGAGCAAAGCGCCTTCCCGGCGCACGGGGTCATTACTCCCTCTATGTATTGCCATAGGAGGCATGAGGTTTTTTTCATTTAAGATAAAAAAAAGCAGTTGCCCAAGGTGGAGCAGTGTTTTTCCACCATGGTGGGTCTGGTTTACGGTGCAGACACAGATCCAGGCTCCCCACCCCAGTATCCTCCTGAGCCCTGACAAAACCGCTAACGTGAGCGGCTTGGCTTGGCGTCAGCTCGGTGTCTGCAGACGAAGGCACAGCCCAAGTTTCAAGGGGATTTAAGCTGTGGAGCCGCTGACAAGCTGCTCCCGAGCTAAAAACAGATAAAGGCACCTCAGACAAAAGCTGACATTTCAGCTGGGGGATTATTCTGGCCTCTGTAACTCAAGCTTTCTGTTGATTTTTCCTCCAAGAAATAAAAAAAAATAAAAAAAATCATCCATCCTGTTCTTACAGAGCCATACAAAGAGGTCCCACGCATGCTCCAGACATTCCTCTGGCATTATCCTTCATCCTCACAAGTTCTCCCTTGCTCTCCCCGTTTCTCCTCTCCACCACAGATCCAGGACCTCCAGGCCTTCTCCTCTCTGCCACGGCTGCCGACAGATTTACAGCTGGTTACTCTGGCTCCTTCCATCTTTTCCAGCTCTCTCGAGAGGAGAATTTTCCCCCCTGGTGGTCGCTCTCATTGATCCCTTGCTGCCTCTCACCCACATGGAAAGAGCCCAGGAGAGGATGTGGTCTCCCAGGTTGTTGCAGCAATTCCGGGGGGTGCATGTCGTGCTGGCCCCCTCCTTTTCCAACCCCCTGGTTTCTCGCAGGGGTGCTGGGTACCCCGCTGAGTGCCGGAGGCTGAGACCTGATGGACTCACCTCTCCTCCTGGTGCTGTGCGCCAGGATCTCCCCATCTTCCAGCTGACTTTAAAGGAAAGGGGGTGGGAGGACCATTGTAGAAAGGAAGGGAAAAAATGAGGGGGTGGTGTGTGTGTCATTCTCCTTTGCCTGCAACACCTCAAAAGAGATTCTTCCTTCTCCACCAGCCCACCCCCAGCACACCACAGGGGGAGAGGTGTTTGGTAACACCCAGCTTGTGTGGAAAATTAAGCCCTAAGCCCTTTGGGCAGACAAAGAAATGATGCCTGGTGGTTTTTTGCCCTTAGAAGAGCAAATTTTGGGCCATCCAGTTGGGCTGGGCTATTCTCAACAGTCTGCGTCCCACCTCAGGACAAATCCATGGTGGGGACAGCACAGCTGGAGCTGACCCTGATGCGATGAACCACCCTGCAGCGAGGCTTAGTAAAACCAGAAATGCCTGATGCCAACGGGATTTTTGGGGCCCTAGAAGCAAAATGTCCTCAAGGCCATGGGTGCAGGATGAGCAGGGCGCGCAGGGGCTGGCGGCGTTTCGGCGGGTGGCCCTTACCTCGCGTGCACGCTCTCCACGAACGTCCCACTTCTGGTCTTGAGCTGATCGACCTCCAGCCTGAGTTTGTCGATCTCATCAGACAACCGGCGCTGTTGGGGGTGAGACAAGAGACAGGCAGGGGTTGGTTTTGCTCTGAAGAGCAGCCAGGTTTGGGGCAATCCACATCCTTAGCTATTTCCAGGTTTTTATTCCCTTTAAAAATCCCCAGCCCAGGTTTAAAGCACCTTTCACACATCGGTAAAGAAACAGCTCATGCAGGCGACAGTGAAATGACGATGCCGGGGCGATGCCGCGAGGGGAGGAAGTGATCACAGGCCAGACAGACAGACACACGCGTGCTCCAAGCGATGCTGGTTTGAGAGATGACAGAGAACCGGTCCCACCAGGATGCTCTGGTTTTGCTCCAGACTGCACGTGCACATTCGCCTCGGGAAAGGGCCAGCAGTGAGGGACCCGCTAGCCAAATTTGCTGCTGGCCCTGTCCCTCCTGCTGCCAGCCCCATCCTCATCGGGAACCCGTGCCGGCACTAAGTGGCCGTGCCGTCCTGCGGGAGACGCAAGGGGGGATGCTGCGGGAGGGCAGGGAGGCAGGGGAGAAGGGATCCTCCAGGCACAGCAGGATCAGCTGTGGGCAAACAGGCTGAACCAGGGTGGGCAACGTGCAGGTGGCGCCATGCAAGTCTCTGGGCTTTGCCTCTGCCTGGAGCTGAGCCGCCACGGCTGGGAAGCGCGAGCGGCACCCGCATATCCTCACAGTGGAGGATCCATCCCTGGGGAAGAGGGAAAGCAGCCCCCCGACCACCCTAACCATGCAGGAGACATGGGGCATGTCCCAAAAGCTCCAAAAAGCTGCAACCCTCCAGCTTTCCAGCACAGGCCAGCGTGGACTGGTGTCCACCTTGACATGCAGACCCTACTTAGATGCTTCCTCTGAGAGCAGGGGAGGCGTGAAGACCTATGGGGCCTCCTGCAAGCTGGGCGTGGAGCAGATCCTCCCCCCCGGTTCAAGTGAGGGGGTCGAGAAAGCCTCGGGGGCGAAGGGGATGTGGCTGCCCGAGCAGCACTGTCCCTCGCGGCCAGGTTGCACCGGGCAGCGCTGGGGTTAAACCCTCCTCTAGACACACGGGCGAAGCCACCGTGGGCGAAGCCACCCCAGCCTCGCCGCTGTCCTCGGCCAGGGGTTGGGGATGGATGAGCGCAATAGAAATATGGAGACAGGACTGAACGTGCCTGTTAGGGAACCGAACCGGGGGTCTCCGGGGAGGTAGGTGGCAGCTTCCATCCAGCCACTGCCTGGGTTAGTTTGTGGCCTCCTGCTGCTGGGCGCTTTGGGATCCCAGCTCCTCCGAAACTAGGGTATTTTGGGAGAGGCGAGTGCCACTAGCTGGGGATTAGGAGTGAGGAAGCGCAGTCACTAGGGCAGGCTCCCTGTGGCGGCATTTACCTTGTCGTGCTGGTGTTCCTCTATCTGCTTTTGGGTATTTTCCAGCTCTTGTAACAATGTGTTCTTTGCAAAACAAAACAAAAGAAAAAGGAACAAAAAGGAGAAAGAAAAAGAGAGACCGTTTAGGAAACGGCTGTGGGGCCTCCCGGGGAACGGCCAGCGTGGAATCGCTGCGTGGGTGGTGTGACACGGCCTGGCAGGAGGGAGGGCAATGGGTCCCTGATCTATTCCTCACCTACCTGCTTGTGAACCAGCTTTCTCTGCAAACCTCCTGCTCCTCAAGCAGGGCGGCCGCAGCTCAACTCCTGCCCCACACCAGGGCCAGGGCACGGCCAGGGAGGACAAGCAGCGATGAGCGAGTCGATGGGCAGGGCATGAGGATGAGGAAACCCGTCTGCAAGGAGATCAACTCCTCGAGCAGGTGGACCAAGGGCAAAAATGTCCCCTACATCTAAGCTAGAGAATAGGCAGGAGGAAAAGAAGATGTTCTTGCAACCGCCTAACCCAGTGCTCTTTTCTGGGAGGTGTTGGCAGCCAAACAGGATCATTTTTGCCCGTGGAATACCTGGAGGAACTCTGTGTGAGCCAGCGCCAGCAGCAGGCTGGGGAGCAGACAATGCCCCTTCGCAAGGTGCCACCGCTCTGGTCCCCGTTGCTTGCTGGGGTGGGTATTTGGACCCAGCCCCATGTTTTGGGTCCTGCTCTTTATCCAGAGCCACTGGGACCCACCTGCTGAATGACCGGGCACGCCGGCACAGCCAAACCTGGTTGGGGACAGGAGGTGCAGAGCAGCAGGGGGGACAGTCCCAGTCCTGGAGGCATCGGCTGACGGATGCAACCCCTCTGTGCTCCGACTGGCTAAGGGCAACCTCATCACTGCAGGAACCCAGACAGAGGGGTATTATCAAGGCCCGATCTCCCGTTGGCATGGGGAGGTTAATCTTTGCTCGGAGCCACCTGCTCTCCTGGCTAATTGCATTCACGCTGGGCCAGCAGCAGCTCCAGCTGGCTCCTCAAAGGAAAGCCCAGTTTCCCAGGAGGAATGGGGCGAGAGCTGGGCGGCTGCTCACGGACTCTGCCCTGGCTTGGAGAAGGCAGATGGGTCCAGGCTTAGGGGACAGGGAGGTTTTAAGGCAGCATGTGGAGGGGCTGGGCAAGTGGGAGAGGACGAACGCTGCATTTTCTCCTGCAAAATGCAGCAGAGTTTTGCTCTGGCAGCCAGGCGAGGCCGCGCCGGAAGAGACACGGGGAAGGGAGGGAAACGGAGCAGGACAAATCCTGCTGCTGTTGGAGGTGAAAGGTGGTGGGGAGTGGGTCTCACCGGGAGAGGGCTGGCTGGAGGCGAGGGTGCGACGCAGAGCACGCTTCCCTGCTCTCCCACCAGCCCCAGCGCCCGGCTGGCATCCTGCATGCGATCATTTCTCCACCCCTGCACAGGTACTTCCAAACTCCTGTGCTGGGGCTGGCTGAGGCTCCACACTGGAGGGTCTCCAGACCCCTCAACCCTCCAGCAGCCCCCCCAGAGGACCCCTGTCCCCTCAGCCACTACCTTCTCCTCCAAGGCCGCCATCCTCTCCTTGAGGTGCAGCTGCAGCCGCTCATTGGACTCGCTCAGCAGACGGTCCACGGTGTCTGAGAGCCGCTTGTTGTGCTCCTCGTTCATCTTCTCCCTCTGGCGGGCCTGAAACAGGAAACAGCCACCGGCCACGTCAGATCCAGCGGCTCTGCTCCTCCTGCCACAAGGGGCTCAGTGCCTGCTGGTGGTGTCAGAGCTGATCCAGCTTTTGGGGACAAATCCACTCCTTACAGCACAGATCGGACCCTCTGGTGGGGCTTTGCTGCTCTCTGCCATTCCCCAGCCATGGATGAACAGGAGAGAGGACAGGATCCAGAGATCCTGCCCGCCTGCCCCTCAAGAAAGCTTCACCCGTCCATATGTCGGGGACAGCCACAGTGGGGGACACATTCCAGACCCCAAAGGGTGCCAATCCTCAGGATTTGCAAAGGTCTGTCCAAATGTCTACCCCAGGCCAGAACAACCAGGGGCCTCCCCGGGGGCACACACTGTAACGCCACCAGGGCGACCCAAGAAATGGGCATCACAACGTCCTGCGTGGACAGTCCAGCATGAAGAGCACAGCAGGGATTGTGTGTCCCGTGACACATTGTCCACGTCCCTGTCTCTTTGAGGGGCAGCACCCAGTGCCCATCGGTCTCTCCCTGCTACTGATCCAGGCTGGGAGGAAGAGCAGCTGGACCTTCCTCCTCCACCCTGCGTTTAGGGTTCCAACTTGCCCCGGGAGGTGATGCTGGGAGAGGACTGGATGTGGCACGCTACCAGCCCAGACCTGGATGCCTGGGAGAGTGGGAAATCCCAGCAGAGTGTCACGTGCTCCTGGGGAACTCTAGATGAAGAGGTCCTGGATGGGAAAGGATTAATCAGGCCCCTCTCCCCAACCCGCTCCAGAGACACCAGCAAGCCCACCCTTCGTGGTGTGGCCGGGAATCCAGCCACCGTGGCAACATGGAGCCAAGGCCGGATCAGGACCTGCAAGGACTCCCGGGCCCAGGCTGAGCAGCGCTTACCCTGGCCAGCTCCTGGTTCTTCTCTTCCAGCTGGCTCTCCAGCTGCCGGAGATGCTCCTCGATGCTCCCGTGCCTCTCTTCTGCCTGGGAAAAGCAGAGCAGCCCTCTCGGACGATGCTCCCCAAAACCATGCGGGTCCTTCCTGCGCCCACCTCCACCCCTGCACCCGCGTCCTTCCTTGGGATGCTGCGCTCTCTCCCACTGCTTGCATCCCTGCCACGGTTCACTGCGTGCTGAGAGCCCAAACCAGCCCTGCTAGCGAGGCGATGGGAGATGGAGATGCTTTTTGAGTGACTTGGCACCCGTTCTAGCACCCGAGGAGGGCAGGGCTGGCCATATCCACACCTCCCTCCAGCCCCGCACCCTCCCAGATCCAGCCTGGGTCCTTCCTCGTCCTCCTCAACCCAGAGCGGTCCCAGCACAAGCTGAAGGCCACTCAGACGGAGACAGCCATCTCCGCCTTGGAGAAAGGAGCAAACTCCCCGTGTGCAGGACACGTCAAGAGCGTTAAAAACCATGCGGTGTCCCCGCAGCCACGGGGGAGGCAGTGGACAGTAAAGCTCAGAGGCTGGGAATGAGAGCAGGGTGCCTCGGTCCTACCAGGGGCTCCACTGCTGCAGGGGGCAGCCAGACCTGCCTCTTCCGCCAGTCTCTGCGCTCTCTCCCGTCCCGGCTGTCCCCGAGCACCCCGCTCACTTGCCTTGGTGAGTGCGGCGATGCGCTGGGCCAGCTCCGCTTCCACCTCAGGCAGCGTCTCCGCCTTCCGCATTGTCTGCTGCAGCTTCTGCTCCGCCAGCTCCAGCAGCTCCTGCAGATGCCGGGCTTTCTCCTCACACTGCGGGACAGGGCAGGATGGGTGCCCGGCACCGAGGTTTGCCTGCTCATCCCATCCCCAGCACCTGCTTCCCCCTCCCGGGTCCCCGGGGTGGTGGGGAGTCTTTGGGTTCAAGCTTTGGTACCTGGCGGTGCAGGGACTCCTTGTTGGCCAACTCGCTTTCCAGCTTGTCATTGAGGTCATGGATGGAGGTGGCTTCTCGCTGGGCTGCCAGGTAGCGTTTCTCCAGCGTGGTGATCCTCTCCTCCATGTCCTCTTTCTGAGCCAGGGCCTGGGGACGCAATGGGGCTGTCACCACCCTGATCTGTGATCACCAGTTTGGGAATAATGGGGCCACCCAGCTCCTGTGAGCCTGGGACAACCGCCAGGTCCAAGCATGCAATGAAAACCCCGCTCCGCACAGGAATGAGGGACAGCAGAGTGGGAGGTGACCAGAGGGAGAGTCAGGCAATCACAGAGGAACCTTCTAGCACAGACACAGCTCACTGCCCCAGCTCTGCAGCACACCTGGGTATCTCAGTGGCTGCTTATAACCTCGGGGAAGTCCTGCTGACGGACTTGGGGATTCTCTCCCAGAGGCAGTGGTCCCTTTTGAGGAACGTTGGCCCTCACCCTGCATACAACAGGGGTTACAGTCCCTTCCCAGCCCGGAGAACGTGGAAGCTGCTGTGAATATCCGCAACCGCGATAGGCTTGGCAGTGTGAGGGGGAAGTGTCTAACCTCTCGGAGGTCCCTCTGGTACTTGCTGCTCATCTCCTCCGATTTGATCAGATCCTTCCTGGCGGTGCCCAGATCCTCCTCCAGCTCGGCGACGCTGGCAGCCAATGCAGAGATGCGCTCCTTGGCCTGGACCACTTCGAAATTCTGCTTCTCCAGGAGCTCCTGCAGCTCCACCACCCGCCCTGCCTCATCGTCCGGGTGGACGGAGCCATTGGAGAGCCGCTGCAAGGCAGCAGAGAGGGAGGCGGATGGTGGGCTGCCCCAAAGCACGGGCTGGCGTTGCCTACAGCTGCACAAGGTGGGGACGTGGCCCTGTAGGGACCCAGTGAGGTGGTGGGGAGTGGGGACATGGAGCTCTGGGACCCCCTGTCAACAGTCTCCACTAGCCAAGGATGTGGCTTCTCACAGGCATGATGGAATAGGGCTGGCTGAGGGCTTCCCAGGGTGTCTCAGGGGAGCGGAGCCCCTAGGAGCATCCAAACAGGAGCACAAATTCCCCTCCATTCAGAAGTGGCCTGTATCCACCGGGAAGGGCATTTCTCAGGGGGCTGGACCCATGGGGAAGGGAAAAAGGAGTTTTCAGCACCCTGGAGCCAGTGGCAAGGGAATTGGAGAAATTACAGCCTCGGCAAGCATGGTCAGAGCTTCCTGGGGCTCTCACCTTCCAGGGAAGCTTCTGTGCTGGCTCCTTGGAATCCCTCTCATCCCGTTCACCCGCCGGGGCCTCCCGCGCCGCGCCTTGCTGCAGAGCCGCCACCTGCATGACAAGAGGGCTTAATTAACGAGAAAAAGCAGATGAGACCAGCCGGTCTGGCCGCGGGTGAGGGCCAGCCTTGGTGCACCCAGGTCTGCAACTGGCTTCCCGCTGGCTTCCTCCACCGTCATATTCAGCTGGTGCCGATGGCTCGGGGGGGACCTGGGGGGACAGGGTGGAGAAGAGGGGATGGCAGAGGTGCTGTGAAGGCTCAGCGCTGATGGAGGATGAAGCCATGCCTTGCGTGGACACAGCGGCACTTGCTCCAGGCACGCAACCAGCTGGAGCCCCAGCAGGAAGGCGAGCACTCGGGGGACAAATGCCGACATCGTCACCCTGCTCCGCCGCGAGAGGACGGGGAAAGTTCCCTGCAGAGTGACCAAAGGCCAGGCACTGCCTCCCCACCGAGCCTGGGGAAGCACCACCGGAGACATCCTGGGAACTGGAAAGAGGGGCAAAATTTGGCCAGGCAGAGGCTATAAGGATGGCTCTTTCCTTTTGGCAGTGGTGGCTGAGCACAAACTTCAGGAAGGAGAGCGTGGTTCACCATCTCCGAGATGATGGTCGTATGAGGAGCGGCTGAGAGAGTTGGGATTGTTCAGCCTGGAGAAGAGAAGGTTGAGGGGAGACCTTATGGCTCTCTACAACTCCCTGAAAGGAGGTTATAGCCAGGTGGGGTCAATCTCTTCTCCCAAGCAACAAGCAACAGGACAAGAGGAAATGGCCTCAAGTTGTGCCAGGGGAGGTTTAGGTTGGATATTAGGAAAAACTTCTTTACCGAAAGGGTTCTCAGGCATTGGAACAGGCTGCCCAGGGAGGTGGTGGAATTGCCGTCCCTGGAGGTATTTAAAAGCCGGGCAGACGTGGTGCTGAGGGACATGGGTTAGGGGTGGTTTTGGTAGTGTAGGTTATGGTTGGACTCGATGATCTTGAAGGTCTCTTCCAACCCAAGTGATTCTATGATTCTACGATTCTATGACCAGGGCTAAATGCCGGGGGCAGAGGAGTCACCCAGGGTTTGGGCAAGGAAGGAAATGGGGGATGCAAGACAGGAACCTCAGAGCAGCAAGGTTTGGGTCTCTGCTGAGGTAGGAGGAAAGCCAACAAGCAAAGTCACTCTCAGCCCCCTTAAATGACTGCAGTTCAGGTTGCTTTTTTCAGTGTAATTCACACGAACCAGTGAAACAACAGAGGAAACCTTGCCCGGGAGACAAACGTTTCAGAATATGTACAAGGTTTCCTCAAGTACGGGCAAGCCTTCATGTAAACAGTGATTTTAGAACAAAAGCCTAACATTAAAAATACCCAAATGGCCACTTCTCCAATCTGCGCCATCATCTGAGGGTGGCATTTCAGCAATTCACCAGGAATTTAAAAACATGACATGGGGCAGCCCCAGCCCAGCGGGCGCCGCAGCAAGGGCAAGGGCAGGCTGCCAAATGCCTCTCACCTGCCGATGGGCGTCCACGAGCTGCTCCTCCAAGGTCGCCACTCGCTCCAAAGCCGCTCGCAAGCGTTCCCTGACCTGCAGTCATGTAAGATAAGAGGAAAAGCCATTATTTATCCGTGATGAGGGTGCCCAGGAACTAGGCAAGCTCCCAACCCCTTTTGTCTGGCTGACAGCCAGGCTCAGCTGGATTCAGGTCCAGGGCACAGGCTCAGGGATGCTCCAGCCCGTCACCTGGGAGCATGCTGGAGGCGAACAGCCCAGACCAAACTGATTCTTGCAGAAGACCCATGGCCAGGGTGGCTTAAAGATGTCTTTTAGCAGAACAAGGAGCTGCTCAAGGTAAATGAATCAACAGGAAGAATACGAGTTGTAATGCAGAGACTGAACCAGGGTGCCAAAATGCACTCACCACCACCACAGTGACCCAGAGAAGCAAGGTCCCCATCCCTGACACCCTGAAACCCACAGCATCCACTCGGCAGGCCCACTGGCACCTAAAATAAGGGTGCTGCAGCTTTTTGAATACCCAACACCTTCCTCCTGAGGGACCTCATGTCACCACCCAGCTTAACAACAAAAAATGGCATCCAGCGGGAAGGGAAGACGAGGGTTGGGAGAAGACCAGCTCTGAGCAGCAGATGCTCATGGAGCGAGCCAGGAGAGAGGTCCCAGCAGCCTGTCTCACCTTTTCATCTAGCGCCTTGTGATGCTCAAAGAGTGACTTGAGCGCCTTGAGCACCTCGACCTCACTGGAAACCCCGGACGGTGACTGGGCCTGACGCTTGACCACGGTCATCCTCAGGGACCGTTCATGCCTCGACACTAGGCACTCCAGGTGCTCCAGCAAGAGCTGCAAGAGGGCAAGCATGAGGCTCTCACCACCCTGGGGGCTGGAGATGCTGGTATCAGCCCAGCAGCCCGTGATGTCCCACATTTCTGGGGACTGAAAGCCAGACAGCAGGTTTTGTGTGCTTACCCGGGTGTTATTGCGCTCAGCTTTCAGCTCTGAGATCTCCTCTTCCCTCTCCAGGAGCTGCTCCCGGCATGCGCTGAGCTCCCGCGTCAGCGTTGCAAACTCCTGCAGAAATCAGGGCACGGCCATGAGCAGGGAGAGCGGGACAGAGACAGAGCTAGCATCCCAGCCCCGCCGCTGGGACCTCCAGAACAGAGCATTTCCCATCCAGATCCAGCCCGTGAGAGATGGGGACACCAACGGGAACATTGAGAAATGAGTTGAGAAGCACGTCCAGGCTGGGAGGTGATCTATTCCTGGCTTCCCTAAGTGCTTTGGACAAGGAAGAACACAGCATTCCAATATTTATCCATTTGCTTTGATGTCCAGTGACACAAGAAACTGCTCTACAGCTCTCGAGGTGCTCGATGGCATTTAGAGCATCCCAGCCAAGGCCACCAGCACGCTCCCTTCCCCACCGTGGCCTTGATGCAACCCAGCAGAGCACCCACCCATCAGGCATCATCCATCAGGCAGCATCCCATCAGGCTAAAACTCACCACAAAGCCACAGCGGGCCAGGATGGGTCCCCTGGCCCCAAGCCATGGCACAGGACCTGGCATCATCCAAAATCTCCTTCCAAAGGGAAGAGCAAGATCTGCCCCAGTCCAGCACGTGGGGCCCCACTGAGCTTCCTCTGGGGCACCCCCAAGCCCCGAATCCCAGCTGAGAGAGACATGGGGCACAGCAGATGTGGCAGGTGCCACCGGTCCTTGCTCCAGTCACCGCTCCCTCCAGGGAGGGGACAGCCAGCAAGCAGAGCCACGCAGGGAGCGATGCCAAAGCAGAGCTGCAAAGCCAGCACATCCTTTGGGATCCGATGGGCTCCTCAGAAACTGAGCCATCACACTTGTGGCTGTGTCCCGGGGAGGGGCGGGGGGAAACCCACTCTGAAGTTCCTAGGATACAGGGGAGTTCATTTTCCCTTAAAAAATGAAAACCTAGCACCTGGGTTAGCCCAGGAACTCCCTCCCATCGCTCCCAGCCGCTCTTTCAGTCGCCAAGTGGTGCCAGGATGAAGCGACGTTTTGCAGCTGGGATTTTTTGGGGTGAAAAATGCAAATGTGGAAACACTTCATGAATTTACACCAGTTTCACAGTGTTGCTGAGAAGAACCGAAAAAGGAAAAGGGTTTCAGAAGAAGCTGAGAAGGATTTGATTGAGCATTAACAAACCAAATTTTGACTGGGGGCTGAGAGCGGTTTTACAGCGCGAAATTCTCTTTCACTTTAATTTTCAAGTTAAATAAATAAAAATCCTTCAAACCAAAGCAAAACATTGAGGCTTAAGTTGAATGAAATGCTCTTGCTCAGCTCAAAGCGCAACCTCTCGCAAGGGCTGACATTCCTCCAAGAAATCAAGAGCTTTTTTTAATCTCTGTTTGTCCCAACTACAGGTTTCCTCTCCCCTCCCACCCCAAGCTGCTCACACTGGTGTGGTTTTGAGCCTGAGGCTGGTGGGAACTGTGGTGTCACTGGTGGTGCTGAGACATCACAGCAGGACAGGACTCATCAATCCGGGGGGGAAGGAAAAAAGCCATCACAGCAGTCGTTGTCCCTACAAATAGCTGCTTTTCTGCCCATCACCATGCCTCAGGGCTGCTGCCACAGGACACCCCTGCCCCACCACCTGAGTCCCTGGCTCCTTTCCAGCCCCAATCATGCCCCATCGCTTCCCCAGGGACCACTCCAGCTCTGCCGTCATCCCTGTCCCCATCAGTTGGCCCCAAAATTGGGCCCAGCCCCCCCAAACCTCCATCCCCAGGCACCATCCCACGCCTGCTCTTGGACCACCCCACAGCCCCCCAAAATGCAGCGAACCCCAGTGCAGGAGCGGCTTCCCCAGGGGATCTTTGTGCCGGCCAAGCTTTTCCCGGAGCCGAGCTCTCCCAGCCGGTGGGGATTACGGCTTGGCCGAGACCCGCAGCGCGCACGCGCGCGCACACACACACACACACACACGTGTGCGCACACCGCTGGCTTATGCAAGTGCTGCGCGCGGGAGAGAGCAGCTCGTAAGCATCCCCATGGATTATATCAGGGCTGGGAATGCCGGTGAGTGGAAAACATGTGAGAGCAGCAGCAAGCGGTGCCAGATTCAGTGCCCGTGCACCGCTGGCTGCTCCAGATTTAGGGACGCGTCACTCCTCCAGTCCCTCCATATGCCAGGAGACAGGCAGCAAGGCTTACGGAGCTCAGGAACAGCATTCCCGCAGCCGTGATGGCCCCAGGAACATCCTTCCAGGCTCAGGCTATAATGGTGTGTGACACATTGGCTGCGGACTCTCTCCCAGCACCAAGGCAGGGATCCAGTGGATCCAAAACCCCCCAGATCTGCAAAGGGTGGAAAGCTCTTGCTCTGCCCCACGGCTGGCAGGGGAAGCTGGGGCTGCGGACGTGGGGCGCTCTCCTCCGGGGGGTGAACAGGGCTCTGTGCAGCCTGGAAGGGGCAGGATGGCATTGGAAGCAGGAAGGCAAGAGGGATGCCACGCTGCAGGGCAGCGATCACCAGCGCTCAGCCCTCCTCGCCCTGCGTTGCCTGCACGGGCTGACCAAGCTGTACAGATTGCGGCCGGAATCAGGCTTTCATCCCAAAAGGCCAGGAGATTAATAGAGAGAGAAAATCCGCTGGAGAGTGACAGGCAGCCCCCACCCCGGCCAGCCCCGCGCAATCCACAGGTCAGCGGGTCAAAGCGCGGGGGTGGCTCCGCTCCCAGGGGCAGCACAAAGCTCCTGCCCAACCCCATCCCATCGGGGTGCCCCGCTCCGAGCCCTCCATCCTGCCAGGAATGGCTGGCCGGATCCAGTGCCGTGCATCCCAGCAAAACTGCCAGGTCTGGAGCATCCCACGGCAAATAAGAGAGGCCATGAGAGCCGTCTTTCCTTGGGAAATGGCTGCAAAAAGGAGCTTTTACCACCAAAAATAGCAACACCCCTGCAGCAAGACAGGCCAGCAGCAGGGATTAGTGAAGTACACAGGGCTGGGGGCACTTCCAAGCCCGATTTTGATGCTTTGGGAATAAAAATATAGGAATAAATCAATCCAGCACCCGCCCGTAGCTACCTCCGTCAGCCCCAGATGTGACAGACGTCTGTCCTAGCGCTGCCACTTTGCTTCTTGGCCACTGGCAAGCACCAGGCAAGTCTGGGGACCATGAGGACAAGCTGTCCCCAGCTCCCGGCTGCAGCGTCACCCTGCGGAGCGCAGGTTTCACCCCCATCCACAGGCATGTCATTGCCTTAAGTCCTGGCGAAGTGGTGATAAAGAGGATCCGGATGATTTTCCTCTGCCCTGGCCGTGGCCTTCCAGGAGATGCAGAGGCGCCTGCCCCCGGCTCCGATTAGCTCTCAATCTAAGCAGGGACACTTATAAACAGATTAGAAAGTGAAGGTGCCTGATCTGCAATCAAAGGAGGGATGATGAGACACAGACCTGGAAGTCCTGGGGAGCTCCGCGGGAAGCCCAGCAGCCCGGGAAGTGGCTAATTTGGATTAAAACCAAACCACCCCAAGCGCAACTGGCTGGGCTCAGCCCCAAGCCCCGGAGCAGGGTGGGTGGATGGATTCTGTTTTCACTGTCGGAGCAGGGAGGGAGACCCGGAGCAACGCACAAGGTATTGAAACGGGGTGTTGTTGCTCGGGGCTTGGATCTTCAGTCAGCGCCAGGAACATTTGGGGTCCTCCCCCTCCACTGCATCAATGGGGAAGGGACAGGGAGGAGCTGGAGGGAGGCCAGAAACCAGCTCCGTGGAGACAGCGGAGAAAGGAAGGAGAGGTTTCGGAAGCTCAGGGGCAGAAGGCTCCGAGGCATGAAAGAGCTGAAATAAAGTCCTCAGCCCAGAGCCATCTTCTGCCTTTCCCCGTGCCAGCTGCAGCGCAGACAGGGAGGCAGCAAGACTGCACCAAAGCGAGCAAAATTCCCCCATTTGCGGCAGGAGCGCAGCCGCCGCTCCAACGCGCCCCAGCCTCAGGAACAAACCGGCTCCAGCTGCGCGATTAATGGCATTTTAAAGCCCCTAATTGAAGTGATTGCTCCTGATGGGCCACGCAGGCGACAACGACGAGGGGGATGTTGGAAGGATGCCCGCACTGGGAAATCAGCGCTGCTGACTCGGCACATGAGGGATGGAGCCCTGTCCGTCTGTCCGTCTGTTCTGGGTGTTGGCAGACCCATCACCTGGGTTTCTCCTTGATGCCCCAGGAGCAGCGCAGAACTACGAGAAAGCCCTAAGTCACAGTCGAGGGGATAAACGCAACTCCAGCAGTGCGTAGCATGGGATTACGAAGATTAAATCCCGCTGGGAAAACCCAGGGCTTCGACCACCACCCACCCTCAGCACTGAGCAGTGTGGTGGCACGTCCTGGACCTCTTGGCCACAGCACTGTGACTCTACAGGGACCATCCATGGGGAACTGGTGTCCTCCCCGCACAACACGCAGTCATGATGTGTATTTCCACCCAGGACTGCTCAGGGAGGAGATGTCGTGCAGCCAAGTAAGCGGGAATCCAACATCTCAGCACCTTGGTCTTGTGGGAGGGTCCAGCTCCAAGCGTTCAATGCCACCAGATCCCTCCATCCTTCCCTAAAATCTTGAGATGTTTTAAAGGTCTCAGCCAGTGGGTGTTTTCCCCTGGTTTGGAGCTGCTGGGGTTCCTATTTTCATGCTGCTTTTTGCAAGTGTTAACTCTAGATATATTTTAAAGATACATATACATGTATGGGAGTAATTTGGGGTGATCGTTTGATTCCAGGACCCTCTACAGTTCCGCAGGGACCTCCAGGGAGCTGGAGGAGTCTTATGGGGTCTGCCCACCCCAAAAAGCCCAGCTCTCGGCTCCCCAGGCAGCCCAAAGAGGCAGCGAAGACGCAGCAGAGCAGGGACTGCAAGGAAGAACTGCGGGAGCCTTCCACGGCCACCAGTAGCCCTCAGCACCGCAGCCCCCGTGAAATCTGGGAGCCTCTTCTCCGCCCAGCACAGCTGGGGGACACAGACACCTGCCAAACCCCCAGGCCCAGGCAGGGCAGGGAGAAGTGTCATCCCATGCTGGAACCCGCTCCGAGAACACATCTGGATACACCTGGAGTCCTGCATGTCACCCGGGTGGCACCTACACCCAAGACAGCAGGGGGGGAGCCGAGCTGAGTGGCCAGGCAGGATGGAGCTGGCAGCCATGCCAGGGCTCCGGGGCGCTGCCGAGAGCACCTGGACTCCGGTCAGGGCTCGGTCTTCGGCTACACGGCCCCTGGGGGCAGAGGGATCGGAGCCGAGAGCTTTCAGTCCGATTAAGTCGTATTCAGCACTCCCACATGAATAAATAAATCATGTAAGAAGTATTAAGGCAGCTTAGTCTCCCCGGGAAATCGCCCTAGAGTTCTGCCTTTTTTGGGGGCTGAGGGATGCTCCCGTGGAGGAGGGGGAGGGATGGCTTGGCCACGTGGCCACCAAGCCCCGCACGGGCAAGGGGGAACGGGAGCTACAGGAAGGGGCATCCCTGGAGCATCTCCGCCTGCTCCATCCAGGCGTTTGCTCGGGGCAAGCACATCCCCTGCCTGCTCCATGCGTGGGTCTGCGCCAGGCACACATTCCCTGCCTGTCCCATGGATGGCTCTGCCGGCACTCCGGATCCTGCACCACCACCACAGCCGCATCCAGCTGCCACTGTGTCCTGTAAGAACACAGAGCGCCACGTCCCCAGCCACCAGCCACCCAGCCCTCCCTGGGCAGCACGTCCTGGTGCTGGGGAAGCGCTGGAAGCCCCACGGGTGGCCACCGATGAGCCTGGGTGCCTAATCCTGCCCCCAAAAGAGGGTTTCTTCAAGCAATCCAGCTTGAATCCCGCCCCAGTGGGGTCTGACACGCTGCAATACGCTCCCGGGCAAAAGGGCTCGCAGAGAAAGAAGAAGAGGATGGGACAGACCCGTGGGAAGCCCCTCAGGGAAGAGACCCACCGCGTCCCGCTTACCTGGTACATGCACATGCTGGGATTAATTCCATTGGGCAGGTGAGCGCCTTTGGGTCTGTTCCCTGGGTTCATGCCGAGCCCTCATCTCCCAGCAGGGCGAGCGGTGCAGCGCCGAGGGCGAGCAGCACAGTGGGCACCGGGGGTCGCCGTGCCCAGGGCGCAGAGTCCCCCTGCCCGCGCAGGGACAGGCAGGGCAGCGGGTGGCAGCGGGGGGCTCAGGGAAATTCTGCCGCCCGCCCTAATGGCATCCCTGTGTTCATCCCTCGCGTTCCCATGCAGGGAAGTGGAGGGAGCCCCAGCTGCACCAGGGCACCCAGCGGGCGCAGGCGTTGCCTCCAAGTCCCTCTGCGCTGACCCAGTTTGCTGCGCCTGCACGCCGCCCGTGCCCAGGCACGGAGTACCCTTTATTGGAGCAGGAGTGGAGACTAAATCCCCGCAGTCCCTTAATCCGAGGCGGCTGCCGCGGGGCGGGCAGTGTGCGCTCAGGGTGACCCGGCTTGCTCTCTCCGGTGTGCGCTGGCCGGGGAGCTGGGAGCAGAGAGGACGTGAGGCCCCAGCACACGGGGTGTGATCACAGAATCACAGAACGGTTTAGGTTGGAAGGGACCTTGCAGACCATGGAGTTCCAACCCCCTGCCATAGACACCGACACCTCCCACTAGACCAGGTTGCCCAAGGCCACATCCAGCCTGGCCTTAAACACCTCCAGGGATGGGGCCGCAACAACCTCTCTGGGCAACCTGTTCCAGTGCCCCACCACCCTCAAAGGAAAACATTTCTTCCTCATGTTTAATCTAAACCTGCCCTCTTCCAGGTTAAAGCCATTCCCCCTCGTCCTGTCACTACATGCCCGAGGAAAAAGCCCTTCCCCTGCTCTCCTGTAGCCCCTTTAGGTACTGGAAGGCCACCATAAGATCTCCCCGGAGCCTTCTCTTCTCCAGGCTGAACAGCCCCAACTCTTTCAGCCTCTCCTCATAGGAGAGGTGCTCCAGCCCTTGGACCATCCTCGTGGCTCTCCTCTGGATGCGCTCCAGCAGGTCCGTGTCCTTCTTATGTTGGGGACTCCAGAGCTGCCCTCTGTGATGGTGGCCCTGCCTGCACCCAACACTTGAGGACGTCTCGAGCCTGTCTCCAGGTGCAGAGAGCAAGTCATCCACGGGGACCCCAGGAGCTCCTGGAGAAGCCCTGTTGGGTGTTTCGCCTGGGAAGAGCCAGGACCACCCCAGCTCCGTGGATGGGGACATGGGCTGCCTTCCTCCTGAGCTGCTTTCCCCTGCTCAGAGTGGAGAAGGGATGCCAAGAGCCGGCCTGCCACCAGCCCAAGCTCTGTCCTGGCTCGTGCCACCAGTTTTGATCCATTGGTTATTTCCCACCTTGCTGGGCTGCCCCAAATCCCAGCACTCAGGTAAAGCAGGAGGATCCAAGGTCGCGGCACTGGCACAGTCAACATGGACATAAGCATTTGAAACCTCCTGGCTGCTGAGCTCCTCACTGACTCTCCCTACATCACAAATGGTGCAAAAGCCCCCCCAGTCCTGCTTCCCCCAAGTCTGAGCTCTGGGACGCTGCATCCTGCCCCACAAGACCCCACGGGGAAGGTGGGCAGCTCGTTTCCAGCCTGCGCAGCCCTGTGACACTGATCCACCCCATCCTCTTCCGACCTGAGCACCGTTGTTTGCAGAGGCTGAGCTCAAGTCCAGGTCTCAGAAGTACCTGGAGAAGGTCCTCCTGCAGGAGGAGGAGCCGGGAGCAGAGCAACACCAGGCTCTCATCAGAGCCAGAAGTCCTAGTGGAGCCATGGCAAGCCCTGAGTCGCCTGCTCAGCACAGACCTCTGACAGCCTCCCTGCCTGCTGCCCAGCCACTCCGGCTCAGGGAATGACCCATTGGACCCCTTGCAATGTCCCAGTCCCCACCTTGCACCCAGCTCCACCTCCAGTGTCCCCACTCAGGACCACACTTGAGACAGAGAAAGTCCCATTGCCCACCATCGCCCCACCAGGCAATGGGGCTGATGGAAAGGATCCCTCCTGGCAAGGGAGGGAGCAGGGAGCAGGGGCTTCCCTCTGGCAGTGGGGAAGGAATGTGGTAATGTCCCCATTCGGGGACTCTCTAAGTGCCAGGGTGGAGTCATGAAACCAAGGACTGTTTAACATCCCAAGGGCTGGAGGCAGCAAGCCAGATCTGCTACCCAAAACGCGTTGTCTGCTCCGTAAGCACTCTTGGGTGCCAACGGGCGAGCACGGGCTCTGCATCTGCCTCCCCATCACCCTGGGGTGTCCTCAGGAAGGGTTTGCCCCTTCTTCATACCCATGTCCCTGTGCGAGAGAGGGGATTACAATCCCACACCTCCCCGCAGGGACTCACAGACCAAAAAGGGGTACAGAGGAGAAGGGGAGATGTTCCAGCTGGCTGTGGCTTGGCCTGGGAGAAACGACAGGTTTTATTCTCAGCATGAGGTGCAACACAGCAGGCAGCATCAGCGCTATCACAGCGAGCTGGTGTCTCTAAAGGCACGAGACAAAAATCACATCCGAGCGGCTGATTGCCCTCGTATGCCTCAACGAAGGCTCCTGCTCATCCCAGGGCCAGATCCTTACCTGCGGAAGGGCGGAGTTGAGCTGCCTCTGAAGCTGGTCACGCTCCCGTAGGGTCTCCTGCAAGCGGCTCTGGGTGACGGAGAGCGTCTCACGGGTCTCCCGCAGGGTGTCCAGCAGCTTGTCCCTCTCATCCAGCATGTTCACCATCAGCTGCTCAAAGTCGGCGTCCGCCTCGGAGCCCTGTGGGGGACCCAGAGGGTCCCCCTCGCTGATGGTGGGCATCACCTCGCACATCATGGCGGGTGCGACAGGCGGGCAAGGGTCCTGGAGGTGCCCGGTGGGGCGGGCGGTGGGTGCTGTCGAGCCGCAGGGCCCCGATCACATCGCTACGGGCTCCTGCAGGTCAGGGGAGCCAGCACTGGAAGGGGCGATGGGGTGGCGAAGATGAAGGGAACCCCATCCCATCATCTTGGGCGCTAAATAGAAGCTGTCATCACTATGGTGGGGATGGAGGGACGTCCTTGGCACCGACAAGGCCCTCGCAGTCTCAAACCCCCCCACTCGGGTGCTTATCTCTGCCAGGGTCCCTTGTGTCACCTCTCTGATGCCTGTCAGAGGGGCCGGATCATCAATGAGCCACAGGGATGTTCAGAGGGGGACAAAGTGACCCTTGAGGACTCGTCCAGATGAGGAGCCCAAGCTGGCAGTGGCAGAGGGAGGGTCCGGGGAATATTTGGGCTGCCTGGGCATGCTGAGGAGGAGTCCGATGGCGGTGGGCTGTTCTCTCCAAGGCTGGATGAGATGGTCACTGCTGGTCCGGGAACGTTTCTCCGTTTGGCTGCACGGCTCTTCAAACGCACAGTGGTGACCTACAGGAGAGGGGGACAGAGATCAGATCCCTCCTGCTCCACCCAAAATGCCCAGGACATCTGCCCAGCACCCTTTGTCCCCCACCAAACCCTGGAGGGCTGCAGCAGGTGGGCTCAGCACCCACAGGAACGGGCTGTGTCGAGTTTTACCACCCCGCACCCATGTGGTCACGCACTATGGTACCCAACTGCAGGGAACAGCATCCCCCGGGACCCAAAATCCTGCAGGAGCCTTTGGCATTCGCATATCCTGGGTCAGGATCCCATCCCCTCTGTGGAGCGCCTGGCTGCCCCATGGCTCAAGTGTCCTTCAGCCCCAGAAACTCTCTGTTTGCAGAAAAAACAGGCTCAAAGCTGAGTTTGGCCCAAACCTGGCACGAAGTCACAGCGACAAATGAGTTGAATAATGACATTAATGTTCACACCGCCCCTCCCTGTGGTGTCAACGGGGACAGATGCGGTGGGACTGGCCGTTCAGTGTTGACTGAACGCATCCTCCGTCCGTCAAACCTCTTACCTGGGGGACGGAGGCGGCAGCATTCCTGAATTACTGCCCAAGCACAAGAACCGTTGTCTGCGGGTACCAGGGAAGAGAGCAGAGGCAGAGCTGCCAATTTGAGCAGCAGCCTGGATTTACGCTGGATTAAAGCATGGGCGAACTGGGGATTTGACCCCCGGGGCGATGCTGGCAGCCTTGCCTCCACTTCCGCAGCCCAAAACCGTCGGGAGGAGAGGCTGGGATGTCTCCCTTCCCTGCCACAAGCAAGGTGCCAAGCGGGGATTTCTACTTATGTCACCCTTTGGGTGGGCTTCAGGCCACTACAGCTGGAGGAAGGTCCCCAGCAGCGAGGGTTGGTGCGCTGCTGTCACCCCAGCCACCCCGGGGACCTTATCACCATCTCTGCCAGGCTTTTTCTACTCCAGCTGAGCAGCAAAACGTGACATGGAAGCTCGGGGCAGGGGCTGCTGGTGCAACGCCGGTTATGGGGTAATTCCCCTTAAGTTTTGAAATCTTTACAACAGATACAAAGCTTGAGGGAAGGTCTGAGTATCCTTATACCACCCGTCTGTCAAACCAGCATAGGCACATGGACAAAAAGGACCCGCACGCAGCCCTGGGCCAGATCAGCCCGTTCTGGCCCTTTGCACTGGAATAAAAGCTCATGTCTCAAACAGCTCAGCAGCGCAGCGGGACACTTCTCCCCTGTTCAAAGGCAGCGTGCGTAAAGGAGATGCTTTTGTGCACACCCAGATGCGCAGAAACACGCTGCCGGGGCCGGGGGGAACCGTAGCTCCGTTCTTGGGATGACATTGGCTCATCAGCTGATGGGAAGTTTGACACAAAAAAACCCCTCTAAGAATAGAGAAGCTCTGGCAAAACCACCAGCACCTCAACCTGCGTCCAGCGTGTTACGCTGAAAGCCGGCTCCTGCGTGCTGGGGACAAGGGACAGGGTGTCCCGCAGGTGTCTGTCACACCTTCTCCCCCTTTACAGATTCAAGTTGTGTTCCTCAAGTGGGATAAAACCTGTTATGGGCACGTAACGCTGTCCCGAGCCTCTGAGGCTTGTTCACACTCCTTCCTGGCCACTGGGACACGGTTAACGGGATAACTGTGACGGATATCCCGTCCCTGCCGCATCCCTGCAAAAAAGAGGCTGGTGGAGGAAAAGTCACAGAGCAATGGACCTCTCCAGCCCCCTGCTGCCCTTGGGCTGAGTCACACATGAGTCCCGTCCCCATAATTAAGGACTGGAAATGTTTTCCAATCCTCTTTCCCCTAATTAGCAGCCCCAGCGGTACCCACACACAAACACGCCGCCAGCCCTCCCGGAGGGCAGATGTCCCAGGTTCTAGGGCGACCCGAGGCCAAGAAGAGCAGAAATCAGCCTTACCCCATGGCAAAATCCCATTAATTTGGGTGCAAAACCCAAACACGGCGGCTTTCGTGACCCATCTCACCTCTGTCCCTGTGCTTGTGGGGTGGGCGTGAAGAAAGCACCTCCACGCAGTGGAGACCCCTATGGCCCTCCCAGCATGACGTGGTGAATGGCAAAAAGAGCTTCGGGTGAGGAATGGAATGAATTAGCAGGTCATTTAAGAAATATCAATCAAGGCACTCAGGGAAGAGCCCTGCAGGCACTCAGGGAGGGGAAATGCTGCAGGGAATGGCCAAGACATAAATCTGAGGGGAGCGATGATGGGATGGAAATTTATCCCAGCCGCAAAGGAGAGACTTGCTTACCATGAGGAGACACTGCAGGCACCGCTCCCAGTGGGGCCGCGGCAGCTCCCCACACCCCAGGGAGATAATCCAAGGGGCTGGATGCACACGGTGCCGGAGTCAGCACAGATTTACTCCACGCATCACCCAAGGGCTGGTTTTCTTTGTGTTTCCCCCATGCTTGAGCCCACGCACGGGTGGTTGAGGGGGCGCTGGGTGAGCCCATGTGCTATTTTGCCTCACTGCGACCTTCTCCTGTCCCCAGTTATATCCCGTTACATCTACCAGGCTTGGGAAGGGGGGCTGGGGGTGATAAGCACAGCCGGGACACCTCAGCCTGGGCAGGGTGATAACAGGATTACGGGCACCTTGCACGGCACCAACACTGCTCAAGGACAGACTCATCCCGTCTTGCTGGTCCCCAAAAAGCATCTGCGCCCTGCTCTCCTGAGCACGCTCAGCAAAACCGTGGTACAGCATAAAAATGTCCTCCTGTGACAGGCAACGTGGGTCTCCTAGTGACCCAAAGCTCCTCCATGACCAGGGCTTGGCCACTGTCTTCAGCGGAGGGTTGTCATCTTCTCCCTTGGCACCCCGGGCCACCGGGCGTGGGTAGCATGAAGGATGTGCACTGTGGCATAGGGCAAGGAGAGCTGCTACCATCCTCTGCAGCTGGAGAAGCACCACAAGCAGGGATGAGACTTCCTCCCACCACAAAGAGCCACCAAAGCCCCCCACGTCCTGGCCTGAAGCCCCCAGGGAGGCAGAGGGCAGCCAGCCATGGGCTTTCGGGGCTCTTCGCGCTCCCCGTGACACTGCTGCACCGTCAGCATCCCTCTGCCAGCGCGACCCTGGCAGGTACATCCAGGCTGATGCTCTGCCACCTCTACATGTGGCTCTGGAGACAATTTGGCCACACGTGCCCATCTCCTGGCTGAATCCATGGTGGACCCCAAGGGCGGAAAACATTCCCTGCAGAGAGCACCGTCCACATCCATAACTGTTAGAGACAGACACGGAGCTGCTTCTAGCATCCCTGTGGCAGAGCCATCCTGCCACAACCGCTGGGCAACTCTCCTACCCCATGGACTCGGGAGCGATTATTTCTGGATTCAACCACAGCAGTTTTTACCGCAAAAACCAGAGCAACAGCAAAACCACAAGCCCCAGGAGTTGCCCAGCTAACGGGAAGGACCATCATCTGGGGGCAGCAGGGCGGCAAAGGTTTTATTTTATTTTATTTTTATTATCGACAGGACAAGAGGAAATGGCCTCAAGTTGTGCCAGGGGAGGTTTAGGTTGGATATTAGGAAAAACTTCTTTACCGAAAAGGTTCTCAAGCATTGGAACAGGCTGCCCAGGGAGGTGGTGGAATCGCCGTCCCTGGAGGTATTTCAAAGCCGGGCAGACGTGGTGCTGAGGGACATGGGTTAGGGGTGGGTTTGGCATAGGTTGATGGTTGGACTCGATGATCTTGAAGGTCTCTTCCAACCCAAGTGATTCTACGATTCTATGATTTGTGACGCCAAGTGAAGAAGCCAGGACCAGGCTGGGTTTGATCCCTGCTGCCTTCAAGCCTTTTGGAGTGGGAAGTGTGTTTGGTGAGCAACCGGCAACCGGGTGAGTGTGCAGGAGTGTGCGCACACGCAGGGACATGCACATGCACAGCAACATCCATGCACCGCAGGGACACGCACACGAGTCGGGATGCGCAGGGATGCGCAGGGACACACGTGCAGGAAGCTCCTGCCCCGGGTCAGCTCCCCTCGACACGACCATCCCCTCATTTCTGTACCACCTCAAACCTTGGGATTTTCCCTCTTCCCCAAAAACAACAGAAAATCAGCCATTCCCACACACCTCTCCCTGCGGGAGCCCACCTGGTGGTTGCATACACAAGATGCCGTCCCCGCGTCACGAAGTTTAGCGTTTCTTAGGCAGATCCTCATGCCCAACCGGTCACTTTTAAGGACACTTTTAAGGGATGTCAGCGTGGATGATGGCCCAAAGCAATCACACACTTTGCCGGTGACTTTAGCAGCAGCGAGGGCGGACCGAAAGCAACTCCTTTGGCACTGGGTGGCGAAGGGGTCTGAGCTTGCCCGCAATTAGCAGCAAAACGCCGCCTGTGAATCTCAACCTTTCAACTGTATCCGGTAAAACTACATAAATGCTGCTGCCTGGGTTGAGAGGGCCTTAACTGATGGGATAATCATTGGGTAGAGGAGCGAGGATGCGAGGAGACAGCTGGTGAGCTGAGAAAACAGACACTGCGCAGCTCTAGCCCTTTGCTGGGTATTTTTAGTCCCGCGGGGCTGCCAGGCACAGACTCGCTGGAAGCAGATTTGTTGCCAGTGAAAACGTGCTTGCTTTACGATCCCTTCCCCCCCCCCCAAAAAAAAAATGATGCTTTCCCCACTCTTTGGGATGGAAAACAGCAGAGTCACGCGCTGCTTGGAGAGGCCGGTTTGCAATGATGGTGCCCAGACGCGGAGCAGAGGAGGGGGGCGGCTTTTTTTTGCCCTTGAGCTGATTATTTGCTCGGCACGACTCCGTAGCACGCCAAGCTGTCTGCGGGATGCTCGGTCCCAGGGAGCACCCTGGTTTTCCCTTTCCCACCAGGGCGAGAAGCGCACCCAGCATCTACCCACACACAAAACAGCCTGTGCGCTGAGGCAGAGACAGGCTGGGGTTTTTTTCTCTGAATGGCTTCACTCTCATCTCAGCCCTGACAGGAGAAAGAAAGAAACCGCCATGGCTCTGTCAGCAAGATCATCACCCCAGCAGGCAGCTGGCAAAGAGGGTTTAGCGCGCACCTCGGAGGCAACAAGCTCGCAGAGATTGATCATCCCATAAAAACGTCAGTTTGATCTTTTCTGCTCCTAGAAAATCCTCGTCAGCCGCCCAACCTGGCCTCAAAAGAGCAGCGCCGTCAGGGCGGCACAGCCCGCACCAGCGGCCGTTGCTTGCAGCTCCCCGGCGCAAGGACGGCGTCCCCTCCGCTGTCGCAGCTGAGGACGGGGGTCCCGGCGTCCTGCGCTGACCCCTGCCCAGCCAAACTCGGGAGGAAGGAGGAGGGTGATGCCTTTTTGCCGTTGGTTTTTCCTTGCAGGACTTCTTTCTTCACCTTTTCCTTGTGGGGCTGCGTTAAACGTGATTACACGGACAGGCTGCCAAAGTGCTGTATCCCGACAATTTCCAGGAGGCTCATCCCAATCGCTGCTCCCACAGGTGGAGCCACGTCCTGGTGGAAGTCCTTCCCACCCTCGTTGGAGTTAGACACCACCTTGGAGCAGCCGGGCTACGTCGAGCCACCGATTCCCCCCGAGTCTGCCCTGGGGAAGGTCAGTCCCGACCCCCCGAGCCGTGGGATGGCTTGTGGACGGCCAGAGCAGGAACATCCTCAACACCACCAACCCACAGAGCCCACTTTCCATTTTACCCTCCTCGGTGGGAGACGTGGCAATTAGAGGCTGAGAAAATGGAGATTATCCCTGCGCGCGAGACAAAGAGGATGCGGAAGCGCCCTGGGCTCAGCGCTAAATTGCCGTTTTAAGCGCAGAGCCTAGAAATGGAAATCCTCACCCGCGGCGAGTCTCGGTTTGTCCCTGGGCGGTGGTGGCTGTGCCCGGCACCATGCCATCAGGGGAGAGATGGGCACGGGGCACAGGACCTTCTGCACCAGAGGGCCAAGGGCTGGCTCTTGCTCTTCTTAGACCCACAGAATGGTTTGGGTGGGAAGGGACTTTCAAAGATCCAGTTCCAACCCTCTGCCCTGGGCAGGGACACCGCTCGTGCGGGCCACGGGCTGCGATTTCACCTCCCGAGGCACTTCTGCCCTGAGCCTGCAGGAGAGCTGCTGCTCGTGCTGCCGCCGTGTCTGGATGAGGCTTGTCAGCATCACAGATGGCCAGCGGAGCTCCACGCCTGCCAGGAGCTCCTCACATCCCTCTTCACATCCCCGCGGACCCCTCTCCACCCTTCCTTGCCCTCTCTCTCTCCCCGTGCTTGGGCACAGACCTCTAGCTATATACTCCCTGGGTTTCTTACAGCTTTACAAGCCTGGACCTGAGCAGCCCTGTCCCGCAAGCTCAAGCTTCTCCATCCTGGGCAATCCACAGGGAAAAAGCTGCATTTCAAGGAGAAAACCACTCAGCAGATACAGCCTCACCACCGCATCTCTCCCGAGCCCTTCCCACATTCACTCCCGGGGTGCACTGTGGCTTCTGGGGACCTCCAGTCTCCTGAGAAGGACGAGGAAGATCCAATTTCCCACGGGGCCCATATGGTGCTGGTGCCTCCACATTCCCTAACGCAGCGCCGCCGACAGCAGGGTACCGCGCAGATGGCACCTGGCTGGTGCCAGGGACAGCCCATGGCCAGGACACCCAGGGATAATAAGGGAAATGAGCCATTCTGGCTAGAAATAAGGTGCCAATTTTTAGCAGCAAAGGATTAGAACCACATAGCAGAGGGGGAAATGGATTCGCAGAGGGAGAGTCACCGCTGCGGAGATCTGCGCTATGGGTGTGATCAAGACCTGAGAAATGATGTAGTGGTGGCTCCTCTCCTGGAAGTCACCTGGGGTCCCCACACCCGCAGCCACGTATCCTTCACTCCCCAGGGGACAATGCCCAACTTGTCCCCCTGCTGGAGACACAACCCTGGCAAGAGAGGACATTTGGGCAGCATCTCCAGGTGTTGGACCTCAGTTTTGGACCTCTGGACCTCAGGACCACCAGGTTTAGTGGTGATTTTGGTAGTGTAGGTTATGGTTGGACTGGACGATCTTGAAGGTCTCTTCCAACCCAAGTGATTCTACGATTCTATGATTCTATGAGGTGGCGGGGAAGCAGCGGGTTCCCCTAGAGCATGGGGACGGAGGACACTGCAAGCAATAAAAGACAGCTACTCCCAATACCTTACCTTAACGGGCATGCTTCTGCCCCAAAGGCTTGTTTCAAAACCAAAAAGCAGGTCCCATCCTCAGCCCTTGCTCGCTCCAAGCTGCTAAGCCAAGAGGAGAAACCGGGAGAAAAAATGTCCAGATCTGGCTGTTTCTTTGCAGGGAGAAGTAAGTGTCAGTATTCAACTGATATTTATAGTTCCCAGTGGGAGGGGAGGCATTACACACAACTTCCAGTGGGTATTTTCAGAAAGCCACCTGCTCCTCGCCATTGTGCAGAAACACAATTGTTCCGCAACAAGAAGCTCGTCAGACGATGAGCCCAAATCTCCGCCGGGTCCTTCGGCGCAGATACGGGGTGCGCAGCGCAGGGAGGAGGCTGAACACCCCTCGGAGGGGCTGGCACCTTAACTCGGCCACGTACACCCATTTATAGGACCGTGTCACCCCTTGGGGAGTGTTGTGTTGGCTGTGTCGTGGTTCCTGACTCAGTTTCCCCGTTTCCAAAATGGGCTACGTGCCCTCAACTGACCCCAGAGAAAGGCGTAACCTCAGGTTATTGCAAGGAGGAACCTGGCATGGGAAGGGGCTGCTGGGGCAAAGACGCACCAACACACAAACCTCCCGCCTCTGCACTTTGGGGTGAGATGACAAGGCAGGAACCAGCCTTGGAGGGGCTCCAAACTGGAGGATCCCTCTGACAAGTGGGATCCCAAAGCCTGGCCAAGAGACTCAGCAAGCCCAGGCTCACCTTCAAACTTCATCTCTGGGTTTGCAGGAGCCGAAAAAACGACCGAGGGGAGAAAGGACGACAGGTCTGAAGTTGCTGCTAAACCCCTGAGGATCCCAGTGTGGCGAGGAGCTCACGTCGGAGCCCTGGTGGAACAAGGGTCACCGCAACAAGCCCACGAGCTGAATTTCACCCAGCTGCAGAACGGCCCCAGCAGACAGACAGGTTTACCCCAAACCCTTAGAAACACAAACCAAACCCCCCCAAATCCTGTCACCGCCATCCCACTCCAGCACTGATAACGTTTCGTAGCGGATTTCCCCAAAACCCCGGCAGCGCCGCTGAGACAAGGGGATTGCTGGCAAGGCTGGAGAAGTACCAACTCCTTCAACGGGTGCGCGGTTGGGAAACCACTTGGTGCCATGAGCTGGACTCCCTGAAAGGGAGGAGAAGGATGCGCCTGATGCACGACACCGAGCTCACATCCTTCTTCTGGGATGTGGTCTGCACTCAGACCCGCCCACAGAGACAAGGAGGGCTATTAGCAGCAACCCACCCGACGCAGAAAAGCCACAACGCTGGTTACAAATCATTTCCTTTTTCAACAGCTTGGTCCGCTCACTGTCCCTGTGAGCGCACACGGCTCTTTAGTCCGTTTTTTTTAAAACTTTGCAGCCAAACCCTACGTCTTTTCCTCTGTTAGGATGAAGCCTCTGACTTTGGCTTCATCCAAGGTTAGTTTAAACGAGCGGCACAGGGAAATGCAATCGCCACGGCTCTTCTAGAAGCAGCACGTCAAGGTGAACCAGCCCCTAGATGAATCTGCAAGTGAAGGTGAGCACTGGGAGCCCAGCAATCGTGCTGGTTTCCAGTCCAAGGTGGATGCAGACTCCTTTGGGAAGGAGCAAGGCATGGGGAAGCAGTTTACAAGCACGGGGAGAAAATCACGCCCGTGCCACAGAGGCAGCATCATTGCAAAAGCGATGCTTTTTTTGCAATTTGGGAAAAATGAGGCTTTGTGCCTCAGTTTCCCCTCTGGCAGGGTATAACTTCCATTGTTGCTGAGACCCGGAGGGATGCCTGGTGATTTTCCATGATTTCACTTGAGGTTTTGCCACGGGTACATCCCTCCCACCCCCCCGACACTTTTGACGGGGAGTTATTTCATCTGGGAGCCTGACGCCCCGGAGCCGGGGGCCCTCTCCTCCTCGCTGCCAAACCAGCCCCTGCCCTGTTTTAGTGACACACCGCGAGCGCTCGCGGGTGCTAATTTATTCAGCGACGGGGGAAGAGTCACCAGCACGAAGAGGGATGGGGGGGGGGCTGTTGAAATCTGCACTGCGGGTGCACCCGAGCCCCGTGAAAAGACGCAGAGGTGCCTCTTCACCCACCCTGGCCCCAGCACCCACGTTCCAGCAGGACGCTGGGGCTCCTGCACCCAGCCCAGGGCACAGCGGAGGCTGCTGCGTGTAGAGAAACGCCGCGGCAAACACCACGTGCGTCCCCAAAGCAGCTCGTGCGTCTCGTCCAGCCGGTCCCCAGCGTTTCCAGCGCGTTGCCCAGCTCGCTGGCACCTCTTCCACACTCTGGAGGCACCATCCGCACCCTAAGCGCAGCCCTCCGTGCAACCAGCCTCAGCAATAACGATCGCTCCCACGCATCCGCTGCACATTTACACGTTTTCCCTTATAAAATCCGGCTGCTGACTCCATGAAGGGTGGAAGGGAAAGCGGCTCAGCGAGCTCCCAGGGGTGCAGAGCAGCACCCTGCTCCCTGCCTTGCTTGGTAAAATGCTTAACCATTTTACCACTGTCCTTCACCGGACCACAGATTTTGAGCGGTGCTGTGGAAAAGCCCGGGGAGGTAACTTGGAGAGCCAGAGAAGAGGCAGACTGGGCTTTCAATGTGAGATTTGGGAAGTATTAGAGGATATTCAGAGCCATAGAGCACAGACTGGGGGAATGCCTAGTGCTGCTGGCTCCAGTTCGGACCGTGGTAGACTCAGGAACATGTTCCTGCATCAAACTCAGGAAGGTTTTGTGGCCAAGACAACCTGAGAATGAAAAGCAATGGTCCTGGAGCATTAGCCACCCCATGGGGAAGTCTCCGGAGCTCAGCAGTTCACCATTGACCACTTTAGCACAGAAGCTGAGATAACAGTGGTGAGACCTGCGCCCCAAGCTCTCCCCAGGCTTCTCATCCCACTTGCAGACAATCCAGAGGCTGCCCAGATGCATCAGGACATCGCTCCCCTCCTTCCTCCCAAAACACGGGAGGTTTTAGTCCTTCCTATTCAAGACCAGCAGTGACATCTTGGCTTGAGCATTGGACCACCCCAACCAGAGCAAAACTCAGATGGTTTCCACAGAATCACAGAACGTTAAGGGTTGGAAGGGACTTCTAGAGATCACCTGGTCCAACCCACCTGCCAGAGCAGGTCCACCTACAGCAGGTTTTGGTAACTCAAGAGATGTGGGGAGGGTTCTCCCTTGTATTCATCCCCCCTGCTTTCCCTTCCTTGTGCTCAGTAACTTTAGCAAGTTATTTAATCCCATTGCTGATGGCGGAGCTAATTACTAAACAGCTTTCGCCCAGCGGCCGACAGGCCTCGGTTGGGAGCAGGATACCAGCGTGGTTCTTGGCTCTCTGCAGTCAGGCTCCGAGGATGACTGGATCCAGTACCAGGATAGCTCTGCAACATCCACATGGAAAAAAAAACCAGGCATAATCCATACATCCCTACGTCTCCTAGGACACGTGGGTGGACGGGATCTCAGAGCTGTGATTGCTCAGCCCTGTGGAGGGCAGGGCAGGATCGCGGGGTTAAATCCCCACCTGGATGAAACCGGCTCTTCCTCCCAAACATCTTCATGCCGGGGATAACCACAACCTTTCCTGGCCAAGTCACGGTCCTTCGGCATCTTGGCCATGCCCCTGTGTGGTTTGGAAGGGGTGGACGGAGCCGGCAGAGGGGGACAGAAGGCAGGATGGGTCTCAGCAAGGAGCAAGCAGCAATGACAACTAACTGCAGCGCGGCCCCTGTCTGCCCCGAGTCCAGGCTGGAATAACCCCGCTGCTGCTCCCACCGTGCCCGTGCCCGCAGGGGGTGTCAGCTCCCGGCGTCTCATCCCTGCAGTTCATGGCGAGCGACGGGACGTGGCGTGGCATGGCAGAAGCAGCCGCGCGGGGACATCCGAGGACAGTGACATTTAAGAGGCGGCCGGGGGCAAGGCACAGACACTAGAGCTCTGTCTGCTGCTCTCTAATCCGCATCGAGCAAGTCCACATCTCCAACCCACACTCTTCATTACACAAAATTAGCCCGCAGATGAAGCTCTCCTGGCACACAGCCTCCAGCCAGAGCAGCAGAAAAGCACCAAGCGCTGCAGGAAGCCTTCTCCTGCATTTGTCTCGTATTTCCAACCTCGTTTCTTGCAAGAAGGAGTTTTTGGAGGTGACTCTGCTTTTGCATGTCCCCAAACACTGTGAAGCAGAGGACCTTGCTCACTGCGCCAGCAAAGTGGAGGTCCTGAAGATGCTGAGCTTTGAGAACTGAGTTGAGAAGGAAAATCCAAGTCTTTCCCCCTTTACGAGACTGGTGGAATTAGCTCAACCCTTATTAGCCACCAGAGAAACCACAGAGAGCATGCCAAATATACCCTGCCATGGAAAAAGCTCCATCTGGAGCTCATTCCTCCTAGATATAGTCCACAAGGAAGATGTAAGGGATATATAAGACTATTTCCCTCCAGAGATCCCAAGTGCTGGAGAAGATGGGGAATCAAGCTTTTTGTGAATGTCACAAGCTGCTTCAGACCCATCAGTGAGCTTTAAGCAGAGCCCCCGTGGGTTTCACATCGCTCCATCAGCCCCCTCCACCTCTCTCCTCATTAATTAGCATGCCCCTACCCCAGCTAACGACCCCCATGGGGCACACAGCCCACCTCCTGCAGCTCAGGCAAGCACAGCGTAACTGCGTGGCCTTGGGGGGCAGAGCAGCCACAGGCACCAGCCAGCTCCTTACCCAATGCGGTCCCAGTGGGGACACGGTTCCCATCCCAGCTGGGTGTATCAGTGGGGTGGGATGGGGTCGAACAGCCCCTTGAGATGTCCCCAGAGAGGCCAGCAAAGGTGCTGGCACCACAGGGCACCGGTGGATAAGTGAACACGCTCCAGCCCATAGAATCATAGAATCACTTGGGTTGGAAGAGACCTTCAAGATCATCGAGTCCAACCATAAACCTATGCCAAATCCACCCCTAACCCATGTCCCTCAGCACCACGTTATCACCATGCCAGTTCGGTTGATCCTGGCACCCATCCTGCTTGCCATGGTCCCTATTCAGTAATCCTGGCACCCATCCCACTCCCCGCGGTCCCAACAGCACAAGCCCAGCCCCGTCTTCCTCCTTGTTCCACCACACCAGCACCTGGCCTAGGGATGCTCAGTGCCAGGCTGGATGAGCAGAGGGACCAGAGGGAAGGAATGCAGTGACCCAGCGCTGCTCCTCCGGTCCAGGGGATTTGAAAAAGCAGCGCAAGCTTCAAATTGAGGGAACTAAGGCGAAATTGCTCCAGAAAGCACGGGGAGCGTCGTGCTTTGCAGCAGGGTGGCAGCTCTCCTCTGTGTCGGCAGAGCTCTCGTCTCAGCATTTATTGTCACAAAAAGCAGCACTGGGCATTAGTTCAGCTCAATTTCCAACTCATTCCCTCTTAAAATGTCAGCTCGGTGGCGCTGAGCTAATGCAGTGAGCTCCGCGTCCTTGCCGGCAGCACCCAGTGCACCTCGAGCAGAGCCCCACACAAAGAGCACCGGGAGCTTGTGCCTGTGTCCCCGCTGAGCTTCCCGCGAGGTCCCACAGCCGTGTCCACCTCACCTAAGAAGACGGCAAAGGTGGTGGCCCCAACCATGCCATCACTGAGCTCGTGTTTCCGTCCATCGCCCCCAAAGGGCGTCCAGCTCCCCATCAGCACAAAGCACCTCCACACGGCACGTTGCAACCCCCCGCCCGGCACTTCCAGGAGCTCCTGCACACGCGGAGACGCGGCAAGCGGCCCCCATGGCCAAGCACTGGTGGCAGGGATGACCCCCTGAACTATCCCAGGAGGAGCCGAGAGCAGGATTTGGCCCACCTACATGAGCCATCACCAGGAGAGGGGGGAACCGTGTCTGCAGCTCAGCAGGCTTTTAAAGAAATTAAATGCAGGTAATTACATCGGTGCACCACTGGCTGGAAAAGCCGCAGGGGCGGTGGTTTCCATCCTGGTGCCTCCGTTTGAGCCGTGCTCCTGTGGGCACTCAAAAACGTGGTAGCCAGGAAACCTTGAAATCCCTGGAAGGGAGATGTAGGGAAGGGGATGAACCCAACGTGTTGGCAACACGTCTGCTGCCTGAGATGACAATGTCGGGCGTTCTCTCTCTTAAAAGCCAGCAGCATATTAAAGCTCACAAACCCACAGGATGCACATGGGGTTGGCAGTCCCTCTCCACACACAACTCAAGCACAGCAGTTGAGCCAACATTTTCTAGAAGGTTTAGAGACCATTTTTTGCAGACAGCTTTAAATTTCGGGCTTCGTTATGACACGATTTTGGACCCTGGGCATCCTACAGTGCCCTGTTCCTGCAGATGTTAGACCGAGCAGAACTCAGCTCCACCATCACCGGCTTAGGGATGGTTCAGCCCAAAGCAGCCTGTCCCCAAGACCCACCGCGTCACCGTCACAGTGCCAGCGCCGTGCTGCTGCAATGCTGCAGTCCCTCCAGGGCAACAGAGGGGAAAAAAAATCACGTGTCAGGGGTTGGGGGGTTGGATGCTCAGCTGAGCAGAAGCAGCTCTCTTCCCAGCCTCGCGTGCCATTCCATGCCCTCCTCTCGCCTTCCCAAGCTCGGATGATGCCTGCAGCCACCAGCCCACCTGAGATGACCTTTGCCTGCCGTGCCGACACGGGGGCACCCACTGCGCTGTGCTCAGGACACGCAGAACTGACAGACAGAGCTCCCTGACCTTGTCTCCACTAGGTAAATACATCGATTTATCTCACCCAGCTTTGGAGGGGGCCTGGTTTGGAGAGCTGCAAGCCCTTCGCTGCCGAAATACAGTGATTCAAGGCTAGCTCATCTGAAGCGATGCTTGATGTCGGGTTTCACCTTGCTACCACCCACATTAGGACCTTCAGCCTACGCACACAGAGCAGCAATACCTCCCTGACGCAGAAATCCACCCAGCACAGGAGCTCAAAAGGATTGAAATTACCCCGGGCCCAGAATCCTGAAAATGGTTGGTGGAATTTTTAAGCAGTGTCCTTTGCAAAGGGCTTGACCCTGCTGAAGGACGTGGTGGATTTCAAGCTTGACTAGTCTCAGGCAAAGCCCTCATGGTACCTCTGGGTATGCACGTTAACACCCACCCTGTAGACCTGCCACGGTCACGGCGTAGCACAAAGTGCTGTCCAAAGACTTTCTCCCCTCCAACATCACAACCACACCCGCTGGCCACCACTTTTCAGCCTGGCAGAGTCACCTCCACCTACCTGGACCTGTTCAGAGCTGACACCCGAGGACAACTTGAGGGCCAGGCCCACATCCAGCAATGCACTGCATCCTTACAGGTGATGCAGCACACAAAAACCTCTCCCAAGATGCTCCCACCCCTGACATGGAGTCAACCTGAACAAGACTCATCTCTCTCTACAGCCAAAGTCACCTTCTTCCCAGGCACTGGGTCCTTGTGGCACCTTTGCAGGTCCACAGCCTTCCATGCATGGAGCAGGCACAGATACCTTGAGGTCTAGAAGAGAGGTAGGCTGGTATTTCCAAGGAGCATCAGTCAAGCCTGAGGGCTGAAAAATAAGGACCAAATCTTCCAGAGATATGGAAGAATATAGTTCCTGAGGTCCAAGAACCAAATACTCTCCCAAACTGGGTCTCATCACCCCCTCTGCCCTTTGTGAAGCATATGGCCATCTTCCATCTGTGTCTGGTCTGGGGAACACCGGACAGGACAAGACGAGAGTTTCTGGGTCAATCTTGGTCTCGTGAGGGCGAACAGATGGGTTTTCTGGTGGGATTGATGTTCTGAAAAGCAATTACACATGAAGACGTCCCCCACAGACTATGCTGTGCTCTGGCCCGGGGCCCAAGTCATCCTGGGTTTGGATTTTAATTAGCCCCGTTTTGGTATCTGTTCTCTACTTCCCTCCAGATAATGATTTAATTATTACAGACATGTCTTCAAATTAGCAGCTTCCTCAGTGGATTATTCAGCTGGGATCTCCTCAATTACAGAGCCCATCTCACCATCAACAGAGAGGCTGGAGAGAGCAAAGGAAAACCAAAACCCTTCCTGGAAAGAGAAACCATGTGAGCACCCAGCGCCTGAGCAGGGGCCATTGCCAAGCCCTTCTCCTGCCTTTATCTACGTCTCAGGGTTGGTTCATAGCATCACTTGGGTTGGAAGAGACCTTCAAGATCATCAAGTCCAACCATAAACCTATGCCAAAACCACCCCTAACCCATGTCCCTCAGCACCACGTCTGCCCGGCTTTGAAATACCTCCAGGGATGGCGATTCCACCACCTCCCTGGGCAGCCTGTTCCAATGCTTGAGAACCCTTTCGGTAAAGTTTTTCCTAAAATCCAACCTAAACCTCCCCTGGCACAACTTGAGGCCATTTCCTCTTGTCCTGTTGCTTGTTGCTTGGGAGAAGAGATTGACCCCACCTGGCTAGAACCTCCTTTCAGGGAGTTGTAGAGAGTTGAGAGAACTGGTTGAGAAACCCAACTCTGAAACACAACCCAAACAGCTGCCTCAGGCATGACCGCAGCAGCATCAGGGCTGGTCTTGTCTTCCCACCATCACGCCTTCTTACCCACCAGACCACAAGTAGGTGGAGAGGCCAAGCAAGGTGGAAGGGACGCGCCGTGTGCTGAGCCACAGAGCCACTGTGTGTGCTTCTCCCAATAAGACCGTATATTTGGGGATCCCTTAGGAGAAGGGAGCCCATGGGGACCCAGTGAGGACTCTGTGCACTGCGAGGCTGCAAGTGGCCACCTGCTCTCTGCAGGGTTGGTGCCACCCAGCAAACCCCCCACATTGGGAAGGACCTCAAGGGAGAGGAAGAGGCTGGTGGGACTGGGCAGAGGACCAGGCACGGCTCCTGATGGCAAACCCCCTCTCCTTCTCCGGCAGTGGGACTAGGCAGGGGCCATGCTGAGGCCCAGCCATGCTCCAGGGATGAAGGCTGAAGAACAGCAGAACAGGTTGCCCAAAGGAAATACCAGATGTACATGCAAAGTGAAGGACACAGCACAGTGAGGGTGAAACCTTCAGAGTGCAGCTCTGAAACACGACTCGGTGCCAACGAGCTGTAACTTACCCGCAGAAAACCCAAGTCCCCGGCTAAACGGCCAAGCAGATGGGTTGCTTCCCCACTGCGAGGCCTGGGCAGAGCATCTCCATGCTGCAGGGCTTCAGGAAACCCTTCTCCCCAGCCTCCCCCCATCCCTCTCCCCACATTAGGCTGCGAAAGGAGGGTAGTCCATCCCTTGGTGCAAAGGGCAAGGAGCTCCAAGGACACACCAGGAAGCACTTTGGTTCTTTTCCACCGATGCACTTGAACTACCAACGCTTCTCCCAGGACCCCCAAGATTCCCCTCACCAGTAAGTGCTACAATCCTCAAGTTACTACCAGGGAAAGCAGATTTTGCAGCAGCTGCTGGAAAAGCTCTACCGCCTCTCCCGGCTGGAGCACGGACAGCGGCAGAAAATCTCCACTGGCTCCTCTGTCGCTGCCGTTCACACTCCAACAGATCAGCTTAAACCAGCTGCAGCTCCTGCTGCTGCAGGAAGAGCCCTCGAGCCCAGCCACGCGTGAGCCTGCGGCTGAAAATGCAGCCCGGGTCTCTCAAAAGCCAGACTGACACCCCCTTGGCGAGGCCAGAGCGACTCCCCTCCACTGGTTCCCTTCCCGAACGCAAGAAAAGCAGCTGGGCAGGAAAAATAGCCAGGAGATGCAGGATACCAGCTAACGGGTTTGGGGATACAGCCCCGGCACCCCTCGTGCTCCCAGTGGCATCCACAGCCCTGATCTCCGGGCAATGAGCCCCAGCCCGCTGGACCATCACTGGCCCCTGGCGCCGTGTCCCTCCGGGGTATTGCGTGGCTCGGTCTTCCCTCCAGCCATCATGAGCCCCCGAGCATTTCGAGCTCTCCAGCCCATCAGATTTGCTAAGAGAGATCAACACGTTCAAGAGCGAACAGAGGGAGAGAAAAGGCCGTGACGACACCAGCCCTTTCGTCTCATTTCCTTAAGAAACCAGGCTAAAGAAGATGGGAGTGGAAATGACACACGAGAGGAAGAGAGAAGGATTTTCATTAACCTGATCAAACCTCCTAGAATGTGATAACAGAGGCAATAACAGACACCTGCCCTCTGGCCAAGGACAAAGAAAGGCTTTCCAGTTATGAAGGAGAGGACAAAAATTGGAGTAGAAGAAAGGAAATGACTCAAAAATGGCTGAAGTGCCAGATGTTATTAAAAAGCCTTCACCTCGAAAGAAATAATGACTGATGAGTACAACGAGGGAAGCTGAACAGGTAGAGAACAAGCGGGACGGGGAGGAAGCACCTGAGAATGGCTTCGCTGAAAGCCGCCCCGGTGACGGCAGCGGTGGGTGGACTTCTGGAAGCGTGCCTGGGGTCACCTGCGGGACTTCTGAGGTGCTGAGAGGTCACCCCGGCGAGGAGGGTGACAGCAGCAGCCCCAGGCCAGCCTCACCCCACTGCGCACCAGTGAGGCCCCCAGGAGCCGCAGTTAAATGCCTCCGTATTTTGAAGCATCTTTCACGGAGACCCTCACCCTGCTCTCCTGCCACCCCCAGGCCACGTCACCTCTGTACCCACATCGCAGGGTCCCTGCTGTGACGGGAGGAGCGGAGCCTGGCTGCTACCTGGGTTTCTCAGGGCGCTTGCAGCACCGTCGGCACGGCCGGGAACGCAGCTGCCGGCATCCCGAGCGGAGAAGCAAATCAAGCGGGTATCTCCAGCATCACCCTGTGAGGGGACACCCACACCTCTGACACCCTTTCCCTGGGGACCATCCTGCCTTGAGAGGAGCTGAGCGGGCGCATCCGCAGCCGGCAGTGCACACATCAGGCACACATGGCCTCGCACAGCCCCGGCTTTTTTCGGCTGCCGCGGTGACGGCCGGGGAGAGGAGTGTCTGGGCTGTATCGGTGTCACGCAGCATTGCGGGCTCGCTGGCGCCCGCTCCAAAGCAAAGGCAGCTCCATCCCTGAGGTTGAGCTGAAGTCACGCTGCTCTTGCTCTTCCCGTGCTGGCACAAAGCCCCTTCCCTGCTCCCAGCGCGGAGGACGAGCTGGCCGTCCCCAGCCCAGCCGCCTCTCCAGCATCTCACAAGCCGCGGCGGGAAGGGTTTTGCAGGCACCAGCCGCTCTGCTTCCCCGCAGCAGCTTCCCCTCTTGGCATCTCTCCCTCCGCACCGCTTCCCCAGCCGTCCATGAGCTGCATTTGCAGATAAGATGGCTCCTAACACCCCGCGGCGGAGACCCCCATGTGCACATACCCGGCTCCCACCCTGGCTACCCGCGGAGGCAGACACACACGTGTGCCGAGCCTTGCTCCAGCTCCGCATTAATATGCACACAATATGGCCAGAGTCGCTCTGAATCTGACAATATTTGCTTTTTGGAAAACAACAAGAAGCGAGAGCCAAACTGCACACGTCTCCCTGCCGGAGCAAGGTCAAGGCCGGCAGGGAGCCGGGAGCTGCAGCTGCGCGGAGGCCAGACTCTTTCAAACCCAGACCATCATCTTCGGAGGAAGATTTGGAGGCAATTCATCGCAGCAGCCACCATTGCCTTCTCCTTAGCAGCATCCTCCTACCAGCACCAGTCCCAGACAAGCTCTCCCCAGCCAACCTGCTGTGCTTACTGGTGTTATGAGCACCCGTCCTGGAACCTCAGAGGCCTCAAACATCTACAAAAGCTTTGGGTACCACCAAGCGCACTTGGCAGCTGCCTCAGAGCCCATCAGCCTCAATTCAAGCCAACGGGGATGGAGAGGAGCAAAAGGAGATCATGAAGGTCCCAGCCGTCCCAGAGACTGGTTAACTTGGGTGCTGATAAGCAGCTCCCGATCATTTGGGGATAAGTCCTGCAAAACCTCATGCTTTTGGGAGAACAGGCTCAGGTAAACCTCCAGCTCACCGGCAACTCCATGGGAGCTGCCCCATGGTTTCTCTCTTTGTGGACACACCTGCAGGGATGGAAAGAGGCAGGGGAAAGCTCAGGGTGAAGGCAGCAGCATGGGGAGATCCTTCTGCTCCCTTCTCTCTAACAGGTTTTTGGCATTTCGCGGTAGACCAGGTCGACACATGTGGAGCCAAGAGTCCTTGGGAGGAGAAAGTCTGCGCACTGAGTGATGGAGGACCTGCCACATCTTGGTCTGATAGACAGAGGGGCTCTTCCTGATGGATTTGTCCCACCCAGGGCAGTAGCAGCATCTCCTTGGCATCTCCAGTGGTTGGATTTCCTCCTGCTTGCAGTGGAGAAAGAAGGAAACCAAGCAGCCAGTGTCTGCCAGCTCCGCAGGGCTGGTGGCTGGTTTCCTCACCTTTTCAGCCTCCAAGATATACTTTTCTCTTTTTTTCCCCACGCAAGACTGGGGGAATCATCAATGCTTGTGTCCATGGCTTGACTGTATTGCAGCAGAGCATAGGACTCCTAACCACCAGCCAACCCCGTGAGCTGTGTGTGCCTCGAGCCTGTGCTCACCCGCTGCTCCAGGCTGCTTTCACAGCTCAGAAACAAACTCCCCCAGCACCGCAAGGGTTTATCACATGGAGCTGGAGAGCGAAAAACCCAAATACCTTCCATCCAAAGTCTCCGAAAGAAACACATCCATTTAGGGCATCACTCATGTTTCAGAGCCTCAGCACCTCTCAGCTATGCTGAACTTCAATTTTCACATCCATCCCACCCATCACCGCTCCAAAATCCCCCAGTCAATGCCACAAACGAGTTTGCCACTTCACCCCAAGATCACAGCACGCGACGTTACTCCTCGGCTTCATTCATGGACCCACCGGCGAGCTCTCCCCTGCCCTGCCAGTAAGGTCAAGAGGCTGAAACCTGCTGGAGAAAAAAGTGTGCTGGTTTCTGAGTTACACACTGCTCTGCCCAGCACCCTGTATGCACCAAAAACACCAGCACGTCCTCTGCATTCGCCCACTAAAGACAGACCCAGCTGGGGTCTCGAACCAAAGCAGTCGGCCCCATTCCCTGTCTTCCACATCTCAAAGCCAGATGCAGAAATGTAAATTATATATTTACTGCAAAGAGGATGGAATAGAATCACCGAATCACTTGGGTTGGAAGAGACCTTCAAGATCATCGAGTCCAACCATCAACCTATGCCAAACCCACCCCTAACCCATGTCCCTCAGCACCACGTCTGCCCGGCTTTGAAATACCTCCAGGGACGGCCATTCCACCACCTCCCTGGGCAGCCTGTTCCAATGCTTGAGAACCCTTTTGGTAAAGAAGTTTTTCCTAAAATCCAACCTAAACCTCCCCTGGCACAACTTGAGGCCATTTCCTCTTGTCCTGTTGCTTGTTGCTTGGGAGAAGAGATTGACCCCACCTGGCTAGAACCTCCTTTCAGGGAGTTGTAGAGAGCCATAAGGTCTCCCCTCAACCTTCTCTTCTCCAGACTAACCAATCCCAACTCCCTCAGCTGCTCCTCATAAGACTTGTTCTCCAGACCCCTCACCAGCTCCGTTGCCCTTCTCTGGACACGCTCTAGCACCTCAGTGTCTCTCCGATACTGTGACACCCTAAACTGAACACAGCACTCGAGCTGCGGCCTCACCAGTGCTGAGTACGGGGGCACAGTCACTGCCCTGCTCCTGCTGGCCACACCATTCCTGATACAGGCCAAGATGCCATTGGCCTTCTTGGCCACCTGGGCACACGCTGGCTCATGTTCAGCCGACTGCCCACCAGGACCCCCAGACCCTTTTCTGCCAGGCATTTTTCCAGCCACTCCTCCTCAAGCCTGTAGCACTGCCTGTGGAGCTACACCTGGGACACACACACGGAGGGTAACAGGGATGAGACTTTCGACAGCTCCTCCTGCACGCACCTATTTGGACACAAGAGCATCCCAGTGGCTAACAGTGGCCAGACGGGCGCGTTTGCCTCCGCTCTCCGTGCCGCAGGGAAAGCTGAAGGGCTTGGAGGGCTCCCGTGATGGGCTGGAATTGCGTTGAACAGAATGGATTTTGGAAGTGCCTTGCCCATGTCCTTTTCCGAGATGGGAACAGCGTTCGCCAGCCACCGCCAGCATGCTTGGGAAGGTCACCAGCAAGGTGGCATTTTCTCTGGCAGCCGCTCCGTGTCCATCTCTTTGGTAAAAGAAAGGATGAGTTTGGGGGGTTATTCCACTTGATGCCACATCAGGGATGAGTTTCCTCTCTTGGACCCTACTCCCCTGTACGCCGCCGCAGCCCTGATTAACACACCTCACAAGATGGAAAAGTAAAAGTAATAAATGCTAATTTACCCCAAAGACTGACACAGCCGCCGCGTTGAGACCAGATCTCAAGAGCAGAATTTCACCCTTTGTAGTGTAACAGATGTCCTGCACTGAGCCATGCAGCAATATTTAAATAAAAAATGGTGGCTGTACAATAGCCAAGTCATTTGAGAATTAAAGCACTGGTATTTTTAGGCAGCGGGAGTACGTGTGGGAGAGATCTCAAAGTGCAGGCTGATGCCATTTGCTGCAGGGCAGTTAGAATTAGATTTATCGACAACGTGTGATTTGAAAGCGACACCAGTGCTCATGAAGAGCCATGCAGTGATCAGCAATGCTGAGGCTTAGTTCAGCTTCATTTTAAGAGACAAAATGTCTTTATATATATGTGTAAACACAAAGGACAGACAGAACGAAAGCCATTTCTGCTCGCAGAGATGCTCTGATTGCCATCTCCAAAAATGGCCACTGCAAAAGTCTTGTAACTAAATTAACTAGAAACAGATGATCAAAAGGGGAAGAAATTACTCTCTTTTTTTATACGGCAGCCCCAAAGTGTTGGCAATAATTGAGTGATTATCATCCAGGTTTTGATGCCGGGGAGGAGCAAAGGGAAGTCTTCTCTCTCCATCAAACACCAGCTGCTCTCTGGGTGGCACATCTGGATATCAGACAGGTAACAGCAGCAAAACAAACTCTTCCTGGATCTGGGCTTGAAGGGAAAACAGCTCAGATAAGGAGAGATGAGCCTTCTGGCTCCAATTAAACACTTAGTGGGTTAAAATGAGTTAAGCCGTGCTGTTCTGCACATGGTGACTGGAGAGCCCAAGCCCCCAGAAAGGTTCAGGGGGGCATCTCTCCGAGGGACGCTGGCGGTGACCTCGGAGACCTCGCTCTGTCCCATGTGTCCCAACGAAGCTCGCGAGCACCTGCCTCCAGCTGCTGCGGGGCTGGCAAGGAGCGAGGGCAGCAACTCTGAGCAAGCAGATGGGAATCTCCAGGAATTCCACCCATCCGCTCTCTAGCACAGCCAGGTTTTCCAAGCAGCAAAGCAGCAGCCAACACAAGGTTTGCTCGGCGCCTCCATGGGTCCTTCAGGGGCTCGGGTTCGCAGCTCCTCTGTAGCAGGAAGCCTCCTGCAATCCCCCCCAGCCTGCCCCAGCGCCCGGCTCGCTTTCGCCGTGCAGACCCGGCCCTGCCTGCTTCCTTGCCACAGGAGTTGTGGGGATCAGGTCCCCGCTTCCCGCGCGGGCAGCCATCGCCACCGCTGACGCCCGCAGCAACTACGAGGGTGGCACAGGGACGGGATCTCTGCTCCAACCGGCACCTCTGCAGCCGACAGCAACACGGTCCTCAGCTGGGGTGGGAAACACGTTACCAGCACAATGGGATGCCAAAGGCACCGGCAACGTTGCATCCCAGTGACGCGTTGCAGCCCACCCTGGCTGAGCCCCACCAGCCCTGGCCAGAAACCAGCTGTGGCGACACTGGGAAGCACCACGGAAACAATCTCTTGTGCAGACACAGGAGAGAAAAGCAGGATCCGGCCATGCCATCCTCACCCTTCATTCCCTGACCCCTTCCTGGGAGCGGGGAGCTCAGCTTCGCCACATGCTCAGGGCAAGCAAACGCAGGGAGAAGACACCCAGCAGCACCCACAGCTACTTCACCCTGCAGAGAAACTGCCCAAGACACCGGCGACACTTCCTAAGCCTCAAAACGACACCGTGCCCAAACGAGCCTTGAAATGCTGCCCTGCGCTCCCCAAACCCAGACCTCACCCAGGGACCACCACAACCTAGTGGGTGCTCCCCTGGATGGAGCAGGAATTTCAAGGTACAGTGCTTTCCGCCACTGCAGGGACACGGGGCTGAGGTCTGTGCCCCCAGGATCAAGGAGAGGAGGGCACAGAACCCACATTCCCTGGTTGTGGGGTTCTGGCCTGATTTGAGCTCCCCAGGTGGGCTCACAGGACAAGGAGCCATCAAGGTGCTTCACGAGAGCTGGCTCCCTCCAACGAGAACATCACCTCGCAACCTCGCCCGGAGAAATCACACTCGCACGAGGTACTTGCGCGTTATGTGGGACAGTTTGGGACCAGAATAACTTCCTCTCCTGGCTGATCAGCGTGTGAATAAATTAGCCACAGCCAAAAATAACCTCTGGACCTTTTTCGCCTCCTTCCTACAAAACAGTTTGGGGGGGGGGGGATTCTAGAAAGAGGCCAAGATCTAGTTAGTACAGCTGCCAAGCACTGAATTACAGGGCAGATTAACTGGATTACGGGGGCTGTAAACTTTGTACAAGCCCGTCTTTCCCCTCACTGTCCGCAGCCCCCGGCACCATGAATTTCTGCATGGGCAATAACAGTAGGCACCGCCACCAAGCCTGTTTCATTCATGATGAAGAGCTTGAGATCAGGTTTATGACACCCGTATTAATGCCACGGCAAGGCTATAAACACCCTTCCCGATTTTTGGAAGCCAGAAAGGCCAGGCTTTGGCAGGAGAGGATTCATTTGAGGATGCACTGCACTAATGAGACCCCCCCGAAAGCTGGCAGCACAGCTGATCACCCCCCTTTCCACAGGCTCTGGCCGTTGGATGTGCAGCCCAGCTCCCATCTCCTGGCTATGGAACCCTCCTGGGGGTGCCACACGGCCCCCAGCCCCACAGCAGCACGTTCCGTCTGTCCCAGCACATCAGCCACCTCGCAAACGATGCTAGCCGGGGAGGTAAAACCCATCTGTAATTATGGAGAAAATTCATTTATACCGGGAAAAAGAGGGATTTTGAGAGGAGGTGCCTTCCCCTGCTGTGCCACCCTGCCCCGGCGATGGATCCTCTCCCCGCTGAGAGGCTGGATGGAGAGTCCAAGCGGGAAGAGCATCCTTCCCTGCTGCACATCCTCCCAGCACAGCGCTTGCTATTTAAAGAAATTGGTCGCATGCTGTCAACATCTCCCCGGGCCCGGGCCCCGGTGTTTCCTGGCGTGGTGCTGCCTCCACGACCCGCCGGCACACGGCGCAGGGGCTCAGCACGGCTGCTGATGGCTGGGAGGCTGCGGGAGAGAGAGGCATCACGCAGCAAAAAAACCCCTGGGAACTGCGCTCTCCTGGAAATCAGTGGCAACGGACAGGAGGATGGGGGAAACCAGCTCTCATCTGCCACTTGTTTTCTTCCTCCCTTTTTCTTTTTTTGATGCAATTAAAGGCAGCCACCCAGCCGGTACCTCCTCGCGCTTGCTAAGAGAAGCGTGGCAGAAATTGCAAAGCGGGAGCTGAAAAAAAAAAAAAATAAAAACTAAATCTGCATTTCAGATAAATTCCGGTCTTATCAGTCCTGCAGGATTACAGCGCTGGAGAACGGGACCCGTGAGCTGATTTAAAACACCAGGGTAGAGATGCAGGAAAGAAAGGGCAACTTGGAGGACACAGGCTCAGTCACCTCCCAGCCAGTGACTTTTGGCCCCGGCTTTTGGAGAAGGTTTGGCACCCAGCTCCAAGATCCCTCCGCCTCCCTGCTGCGGGATGGAAAGTGCTGCCAGCGCTGCGTGGGGGCCGCGGGGCTGCTCCTTGCACAGCTTTGCACAAAAATGAGAGTGATGAACCCCCACTTCGTTCCTCGGGGCGTCCTCACCATGCAAATTAAATGGCGGGCTTCACGATGTCCCCGCGAGGATTTTAACCTGCTCGACCGCAGCACAAACTGAAGTAAAATCCAATTATATAAGCACAACTTTTTTTAGCGAAGAGCCTTGAATCATTTTTCACCACTTCTGCTCCAGATGGGCCCAAATGCAGACCTGTCCCCCAACGCTACAGTTGTTTCATGTGATATTTTCCCTTCCTCCCTCCCTCCCAAATGCCAGCTCGTGTGAGCGCACCCACACGTGCACCCACCTCCAAGCTTTTTGGCATCGTTTACTCACAGAGGAAGCCTTTCAAGCACTGATAATTCCCAACCGTGTCCCTCGGGAGCTTGGCCAAGGCTTGGACCCACCTGCAGAGCCCACGCCGGAGCCCTCAGCCTCAGCCAGGACCCGTCACCTCCACGCTTGGCATTTCACCGAAAGCATCTGCAAAGTGGGGGGTTATTATATTGCATTTAACACCTCTCTGGGAAGAAAGCTGGGCAATAGATCCCACATCCTTCCCCTCCGGTTAATAGCCAGGAGACCTCCCAGCTCACTTTTGGGAGCCATCTGGGAAACCTCAGACTCACTAAAGCATTCTCTAGGAGGAAATTAATTGTAAAATAAGGTTTCAAAGGTTTGCTACAGAATCCACTCTCTTTCTGCATTGCTGGAAAACATGAAACGGCACCGCCATGAGTGGACAGACACTCATGCCAAAGTTGCTCCCCATCCCCAGAGAGTGGAGACCTCCAGAAGCATCTCCAGTTGGGTCCCAGTTTGGGCTCAGCACCCTCTGAGCTCTGAGCCTCCCCCAGCTTCAGTGGGAATTCCCACTACCAACACGGTGTCGGGCTCTTTCCCAGCGCTGACTGACGGCACCATCTCCCCACCCAGCACCCCACAACCCCACCACCCACCCAACTCGCACTCACTCAGCCCCCTCCTCCTCACACCGCCATCCTCATCCCTGTCCCCGTCCCCCTGCACCCCAGCGGAAGCCGCGTGAAGGGGCAAGGCGCGCAAAAAGGGCCCTCAAAAGGTGCAGACAAGGAGGTTTTCAGGGTGGTTTTTACTCCTGGCACCTTCTGAGACAACTGAGCCAGGCAGGAACCCAAATCTCCAGCAAGTTCGATCCCCCACCATCTCTACCTCAACTGCTGGCGAGCGCTGAGGCACAGCTGGACCGAGCCACTGGTGCACAGCAAGACTCGCTTGCCCTCGCCATGAAGCCAGAAAGCTGCATGGAGACGGATGAGTCATTTAATCCCACATCTGCCAAGCCACAGTTGAGCTGGCCACCCCGGAAAGCCAGATTGTCCATCAGTCCCACCACTGGTGTCTCAGGAACATGCCAATTTGGGGGCACCCCCCCACACCCCAACCCTCCAGCTGGTGATATTGGACCCAGACAATCCTGTCTCCTGGAAAAGAGGTGCAGGACGAGCAAGCATCGAAGCTGGGAAGTCACCCATGCACCTGAGCACCTCCAGCTGCCAGGAGGACAGCACCAGTGACCTGTGCTGGTGGCTCCCCAACAAATCTCCAGGGAAGCCCCCAGCGATCAGTCCCATTTCCCAGCCAGCACCGTCCTGAGACGCAGGGAGCGGCACATCGTGGTGTCCCCAAGAGCAGAGACACCTGAGGCTCCCAGACCATCAGAGCTACAAAGGCACCAATTTTCCATCTCCTCGAAAGCCCGGGCAGCACCGCAACCAAGAAATTCCCAAACCACGCAGGTACGTTCACCCAGGCACCAAACTCCAGCTCCCACCTTCCCTCTGCACCAGCCCGCGCTCGCAAAGCGGCGAGGTGGTGTCTGACCCACCAGGAGAACCTCATTCCAGCGTAGCAGCAGATGGTGGCAAACGAGCTTAAAGGAATACTTTGCCAACCCTGACTTGGCCAAAACCAGGGCGTCCCCAGACGGTTTTGCACACAGCTTTAACAAAACCCACCTTCCTAAGCCAATTGCTGTTATAACGATGCAATTTAGGGGATAAACAAGCCCTAAAAGAATGGTGTTTTTCAGGAGAAAATCATGGTGTCTGGAGGCAGCTTGCCACAGCCATAATGAGACGGCACCAGCCGACAGCGGACGGGAACCAGCGTGAGCACAGCTGGAGTCAGTGAAGCCGGACAAATGCTCACTGGGCTGGTCCAGCCCGGAGCGCAGCGGGAATCCGCCCGGTGCTGATGTCCAGGCTGGATGTGACTGGTCAGCATCTGCCCAGCTCCGAGCCGGACCAGCTTGGTGGGCCGAGCTGCAGGTCAAATGAGCCCCCCAAACATCTCTCTAGCCAAGCACCCCCATGGGCCGATCCGGCCGGAGCTCGGTGCCGGGCCGATGCTCACTGGGGCTGATAGAGCCCAGAGCCCGGTGCCAGGCGGATACTCATGGGGCTAATCCAGCCCCGAGCTTGGCACTGGGTGGCTGCTCTCCAGGTGGATGCTCGTGGACTGGAGACGGTACCGAGGGAAGCGGGAGGATCCGGCGCTGGGAAATCAGAGGAGCGGGAGACGGCCAGGATAAGACCAGTCTCCCCAGGACGCCCGTCCTCGCCCTCAGTGTAAGGTGAAAGCACGGGGGTTGGGGGGGCAAAGGGAGAGCTGGGGACCATACTGGGGGGCTGCCAGGGGCAGAGAGCAGCTGAGCACCCCCTCCCCACTCCTGGCTTACAGGAATCGCTGCCCCCCCACCGCCCCCCCAACCCATTCAGCCTCCGAGGGGGTGGATGTGCCCACCCCTTCACCCCTCCT
>VZSF01005892.1:24562-35758 GCA_013398295.1 Chionis minor | reverse complement strand
AAGCCCCGCCGAGGCTCCGCGGTAGAAAAACCCGAGACCAATGGAAGGCGGCAGCGGAATACCCTGCCTCTCAATAGTTGGCTGAACTGCGCCCGGTTGGCATCAGCTGAGTTGTATATGACTAATGTGTTGACAAGTCGTGTGGGGGGACTGGAGGAGGGGGCCCTTCTGGAAGGTCACAGCCCAGACAGGCGAGCGCGTCAAATAATCGGCTAGGATTCTGTGCGAAACTGAAGGGGAAAAAAAAATAAAAATACGTGTATCTACATTTCCCAGCGCTTACACAGCTCCAGATACTCTTTGGCCTTTCTTATGTTTCTCTTTCTGCAATAACAAATCTTTTTCCCCCCGTAGCGAAAGAGTAAATTACAGTCTCTCTAACTAAAAGCAATTTCTGACTCTATTTTCTTCGCATCTAGGATGTGAACGTTGGTCCAAAAAGGAAAAGGGGATAAAAAAAAAGAAAAGGAAAAAATATTAAATGAAGACAGCTAAAAAAAAAAAAAAAATCAATATTGTGAAATACATAACAACATTAGGGCAACTCTGAATTTAAGCTGCAAAGATGAAAAGCAAACACAACAAAGCAATAAGGAATCTCAACCTGCAGAATCCCCAGCGTGTTACCAAACAGGATCATTTCACATTTGGGGGTCTTCATAGGACAATATTTTTTTTTAATTGCTTTACAAGACCAGACATTGCCATGCTGCCAACACTCAGTCTTGTGCACTGTAATGAAACCCGAGAAAGAAAGTCCCCCAAAAAGACATTGGGATGGACATGTGCAGAAAGCTCAGCAGCACATCTGGATAGGGAATAATATCTGTCTGGAGATGTTTCTAAAGCCATACAGAGTGGACCAAAAGGTGCTGAAGCATTGTATAAGGCCTTTCATTCTGATTCTTGACAAAACCAAACTCACAACTGGAGCACAGTGAAAGCCATCATGCAAGTGCTTAGCTCCCTGCATCTCATTTTGGCTGGGATGTCAGCCAGGAGAGACTGAAGCCCTGAAGTGAAAGTAGGAGAGATGAGACCAATATTGGGCAGGGACTAGCTGCTCATGGTTGCCCTTCAGAAATAGATGTGGGTAACCAGGGAAGCTGTTCAGTGGAAAATAGCATCTGATGCCATTAAAAAAAAACTAAAGAGAGAAGTACAAATGTCTTGGGGGGGGGGGGGGAAGAAAAGAAAAAGAAAAAACAAGAAGGAAGTTTGCTTTTATTGGGAATGAAGTTCTGTTAAAAATGGCAATAATTTAATCTCTTCGTTTAGAAGAGAGCTAGTTACTAGCAGAAATGTGTAAGTATTCATTTGAGAGCATTTTGGAGAAGTTCATGACAGATTTGTTCAGGCAGTTCTTTCAGAATTGCTTTGTTTCCCGTTTTGAAGCCCAAAACACGTTTGGGGCTTAAGAGATATAATGCTATACCACATAGAATAAATATAACGTCTTCTTATACCTTTCTACCTCCTTTACTCATTTACATAACTCTGGCAGCCTTTGAGAAATTTCCGTTTCATTTAAAGCAGTCTCAAACGAATTTTTGCATGTTTCAGTTTATTTAAAACAACAGCAGCTGCAGACTAAAAGAGTAAGTCTTTCATTTATTCTTCTGTGGCACTGAAAGGCTAGGGACCAACTTTCAGCTGGTATATAACCTTTTTTAGCAGCAGCCAGCCAACTAGGCAGTGCCATCATAGTCCTGAGTTAGGTTTAACGAAGAGAGGGGAAGGTGGGACACAATTTTGCACAAAAGCAGGATTCGCTAGTTTTGCTGCTCGGGGAAGAACTTGACTGAAACCTAAACTAAACCATCTGTCAAAGTGGAGAAATAAGACTATATGATAACTTCCATACAGAGTACATGAAATCAGTTAGAATGCTACTTTTCAAGTCTGAAAAATCAAGCATGATCCGGCTTCAACTGCAATCAAGGTTAGTTAAGGTTATCAACAAAGAAGAATCTCCTTTATACTTTTTTTGTTGTTGTTGTTTTATTAAAATAGAATGTTCTAGATTAAGTGGCTGGAAATTATTGAATTCTTCCTAAAACAAATTCCATCGTTTTCCAGCAAGATATCTGAATTAGAGTTTGCGCATAATTATATCTTCTCTAGGGAAAAAAAAAAAAAAAATCCTATGTAACTATTACTGTAACTGTGGTTAAGGGTCAAAAATCTTAAAACAGGCTTAAATTAAGTTATTAAACTGGGTTTAGATCTTGTACTGGTTGACTGTATCATGTTGATCATCATCACTTTCTGCAGCTACTGCACAAACTCTATGAGGAAGCTCTCTTGAAGTTTACAGAGATATGGCAACGGTACACATTAGCTGATGATCACCCTAAATGTATCTCAGATGTTTAGCATTTCAGATTACATTGTACTGCTGGAAGCACAAGGAGAAGACTTCTGTATTAGGACCTCACTGAAACCCCAATGCAGCTGAGCCATCTGATTTCAGTGGAGCATTCAGAACATCAATATACTTTCTGACATTTCTGGCCACACACAGTCAAGCTGTCCTCTGAGCCACCAGTATGAAGTACGTACAGAAATACCACTAGCATGATCAGTCTGACAACAATCACCCCAGCCACCAGCTTTCAGTTGAGCACACATGGAAAGGGTTAAATGGCAACATCCGCAAACCAATTTTGTAACGCATGTACATCATATTCTCCTATTAAGTGAGCAGACACTCAAGAAACTACCACAGCAGACCAATATACCCAATAAAAGACGGATGCAAAGTGCCTTTGTGAAGATTAAGTAGGTTACAAAGATCCAACTGGATGAATATTTCACATTCCCATATTGGAAGATGATGTATCTGGTCTGTAACTTCTGTAACCAGTCTTGCAGGAAAATTCTTTTTTCAAAGAGAAAGATAAAATGGCCTGCCTACAATAAGTCTGCATTGATTTGGGCTTTAAAAAACAAAGGAATCTTCCAAGGAGAGACTGGGCTGGGAGCAGCAGCAATAATTGGTTCTATTCAGATCATGGATGGTTTCATAGGCTTTGGGCTTTAGGGAACTCAGTCAAATATCTGCCATTGAAGCATTCAACTATTCAAACAGAGCCCTTCATTGTCATTCAGGACGCAAAAATCTCATTTGCAATTTCAGCTTTGAAAATGGTTTTAAAAGTACCTGAGGGAAGAAAGAATGGGAGGGAAGCAGAGAGGAAGTGAAGAGAAAGCATGGTGAGAGAGAAGTTCTCAACAGTCAGAAGACCTGGGGAAAAAAAATAATAAAAAATGAACATGCATGAAACCAGAATCTAAATGACTGATCAGCCTAGTTTCTGGAAGAGATGCTACCTTGCCTCAGTCATACCTCAGTTTCTAAATCATTCTGTGTCTCCTCATTATCGACCTCTTTCTTTCCCTCACTGTAAGTCTTCTTGACTATGTTCTTTCAGCGTAGTTATTTGAAAGAAAAATACTGGTTATTAGTTTTGTAGATTAGGTAAAGATAACTGCTAGGGGCTATCAACTAAGTAAACTAACTTCAGCTGTAAATTTAGTTATGATTTTCATTTTAATAAGATTTAACAATGTTTTCAGTTCTACTGAGAAAGGAGTTGTAGTCCTAGTCAGCCTTAAAACAAAACCAGAGCAGAAGCATACTGCTCTGAGACAATAACAGTAAAGAGACAAAACCTGAAACATTTTGGTAAGCAATTTTTTTTTCCACTTTTAGTGCAAATATGTGAAGAGGTGTCACGGAAAGGATTAGTGAATATTTGGCTCAAATAAATACCAGGCTAAAGCATTCAGATCTCAATCTTCTGAATCAAATATTTTTAATCTTCTTTCTGATTCAAATCTATTTTAAAGCTGAAAATGACAAGTTTGAACAACTCTTCCCAAATTTTCAGGTAAACTAAAGCTTTGTCACTGTACCCATAATGAAGGAAGATAAACTTAAAGAGTGATAAAGGGGCCAGGGGTTAAGAAGAGAAGAGGAGCAGAAGTGGGAAAGCCTTTCAGTCATTTCTGTCAGTCTGGAAACAGGAGAATCAAAAGCCTTGTGAGAACAGGTTTTCCTCACAAGACTTCATGCCCAATTTGATACTGGAAAGATTCAGATAAATGTTGAATGCTTGTCAAAACCAATCGCTAAACCTTCTGATATTCACTGGCTACCAAGCTTAATGCTTATATCTATAAGCTCACAGTCAGCCATTTTTATCAGAACAAGCTGCAAAAATTAAATATTTTCCATGAGACACTTAAGAATTTAAAAGCAATTTCTAGTTCTATAAGTACTATTATGAAGATATGAGCTGAAATGCTCTGTTTATTACTATGAAGCTGGGAATACTCAAGATGGACAAACAAAATGTAAACATCTGTGTGCGATTACTTGTAAAAACATCTATACTACTACTGATACCTATCTAGTCCATCCCTAAAATACAAGGGTGTAAGTACAATTTGCTTCCTGTAGTTCATCTAAAGCCGTTGACTACTCTAAGCTGATAATGTGCAAGAATATTGTTATCTGGCAAAAAATCTGCTCTCTCGTATGACCTGTCCTTACAGTATACAGACAATTAACCATTCAGTCTTGATATGCTCATGAATTAAAGCAGCAGCTTTCAAAACAGCATAGATGGCTTAATACACAACAAACTTGAAAGCATAAAACGGAGATTATTTTTTTTCCCCCTGCCTGAAGTTACTCTTTTCTTCTGCAGCTCATTCCTCGGGTTTCAGTAAAATCTGTGTGACGTGAAGGAGCAAACTTAGCTCATCAGGTGGTCTTGTGAGCACAGAATCAGTGGGAAAACTGGTATTTCACTGAAAATTCTTAAAAAGAATTTCCTCTAAAGAGTTGGTCAGAAGACTGAAGACCTAAGTGGATTCTCAGATGTCTATTACTTTTTCCAATGCTTTCAAGAACTTGGAGTGGGATTAGTCTCTCTCTCCTCTGCCCAGGAGAATGTTTATACACTTATATACACATAAACGTAATGACTTAATTATATTCTACTTACACGCACCTAACAAATTCATTGAAACTGGCCAGCAGGTTCAAAAGTTATTAAAGAGAAGGAGGAGAGGAGCTGACAAAGACATTTCTTAGAAAACCATGCTAAAGTAAGGCATGGAAAAATCCAGTCTGTGGGAAGGATTTTAAAACCCTGTATATGATTCATGTCTTGTTTAGAGAATATCAGATTTTTCTATTTTAAACAACATCATCAAAACATAGGGCAGTGATAATTCCCCCCCACCCCCCCGCCCCAGTGCTGTAGACTTCTTTTTGCATTGCACCTTGCAAACAAACAGAAAAGGTAAGTTTCTTGACTGTTTAAAGAACTGACAGTCAACGAAAAGAAGAATATTCCCTTTTGGAGGGGAGAAGCCAGGAGAAATAATTTTTTTAATTTTCACATCTTCACACAGACGAGTTTGTTCATACCATAGAAAAGATGGGGGGGTGGGGGTGGGCGTGTAAAATAGCTAGAAAGGAAGGCTAGGAACACAGCACACAACATATCCAATGACTGTCTTGGATGAAAATCTGGGCTCATAGAAGGGCAGAAAGGCTTCTCTTGGTGCTAATTGGTTCTCGTAAGAGAAAGTAGCATAACATGACATATAAGCATTATGGCACCAAAGATATCCATTTAAAAGTCTCCAAATAAAGATGAACTAAACCCTTTTGTGTGTCTGATGTATGTGTAAAGCCAAGACATTAAAGACCACAGCATTAAATGATTTTAATGCCAAGATATGATGGAATGAATTACATGTGCTGAAATCATAGGCATAGCTATGCCACACAGTACATATCATAATGTTGTAGCATGAAAAGGCTGAGTCAAGAGCACCATTTAATTTCTACATCTGATTTTCCATTATTTGGGTTAGGAATCAGAGCCTTTTAACAAGAGATCTAGGACTACTTTGGGTTTGGATATGGGCATGTATATATACACATAGCTGCATCTTATAAAAAAGTAGTAGTGGGAAAAAAGGAAATTTGAAGGAGTGTTGCAGCTTCAACAAGGCTTTTTTTTTGAAAAACGAAGGATGTTTCAAAGCTCTGCAGACCTCTCTTTTATAATTGTTGCAGTGCAATCCATTAAGTACTCTAATTATGCGAGAAGAAGGTTATCCCTGGTCCCGAGCCAAATTCTGTTCTCTATTACCTGCCCAGGATGCCAGTGGTTTACACAGAATAGCAGCCACATAAACAAAAGAAGAATTGAACTATTGGGAGCCAATACCCCCCTGCCCAGAGTCCGTACGCAGAAGGCACCAGGAAGAGCAGAGCTTGCCATGCCTCAGGCAACGCTCAGTGTCCTCTGCATTCTCATCTTCCTCATGTGGCTCCCACTTGCTTCCAAGCTCTGATGAAGAGGCAATATCTCTGCTTGTAGATTGCCGGGAGCACGTGTGAGCATGGCTCTTCCCAACGCCGGTGCAAAGGAGGGGGCCGGGGGGAATAGCAGAGCCGCAGAGCAGCGGTGGAGCAAGGAGGCAGGGTTGCCAAGCAACAGCCTACCGCGGGGGCGGGGGGGGACGATGTTAAAGCGGGGAAAGGAAACAGATATAAATTGCATTTGCTCGTGTGGGGCAGCGGTAGGCCTTCCATCTGCTTTTCTTCCTGCTTCCATTGAGTTACGGGCGTGGATTTTGCGAGAGGATTTGGCCACAAGCGTTTCTTGCATCATGAGCTCCAGTCGGCTCCTCAAGGAGGTTGCAAAAGGGAGAACCCTAAGGAATACTTTCTTTGCCAACTTGTTATCATGGATAATACAGCAAGAACAGCAGCAGGCTGTCATAGGTTCTCCAGGCAGCATGCCCCAAGACTCAGGAATACAACGTAAAGCCAGACCTTTCCTATTCACACATCTGCATCAGTGATGTTCCTTCTGGTACACCACCATTTACCTTAGAGAGAAACATGCACAACATATGGGAAATTTTTTTCTTCGTACAATATAGACTTTCTATGTGACAAGTGGAGCCTCTCAATTATTTCCGTATAAAGTTTCGTATCTGTTCCATGAGGTCATAAGCATTTGAAAGCATGGGATGGCCTCAGAGGAGACCTTCACAAAAGCTTTAGGCAAGAGGTATTTTGGTGAAGAGGGACCAGTTAGGAGAGGGGATAGAACACACAAAAATAAAAATCCCTGACAGCTCATGGAGCCAGACCACATATACTGAAAAGACTTTCACGGAGGCTGAACTCAGGGACCTCAAGCCCCACTCTGCAAGGACAACCTACCACTAAACCAGCTTCTCGTGGCCATGAACATTGCAGCTCTCGCCACATCTGACAACTGGTTCCAGTTGCAAAGCCTTGCAGTGCTCTACCTCTTCCCTTGTGCAACAGGGTTTTTTCAGGTATAGTCACAAAAATTATTTGTGGTCCCCCTCTTTTGCAACCATTTTCTTGCCTGTCCACACTTTATACACTTTTTCACAGATCACCAAGAAACCATGTGCTTACACACCACTATACAAATAATCTTTTACTCCGTAATGTGTTTTCTGTAACTTATCACTGTTCACATTTACAGACAAAAGAAATAGAAAACTGAGGGAAACTGCAAACTTGAGTACAGAACATACAGTTTACTAATGCAAATTGTTCACAGAGATGGTAAGGTGTTCTTCATGCCTTTCAAGTCCTGAAGTCATCCAGAAAAACAGAACAGGTTATAAAGCAGACACTTCTCTCTTTCAGCCAGGTATCTAGACCCCCTTTAATAGTCAACATAGAGCAGTAAGCACGTTTAAGAGATAATTTCTCCCATCTTAAAGTGGTTGTCCAAAGTAGAAAAGAAATTGCACCTTGGAAGTCCCTCTTCCTCTCTGTTCATTTATTATGTGGAGAAGCTAGTGACTCGCACTGTAAACACTTTAAATTAAGCGAAACGAGCAATGTCCATAGCAGCCAATTGTTGCTGAGTTTTTAAATAGCAGCAAGCCCATGGACAGGATTTAGAGGCATCTAGTGGAGATCTTGTCTTTTGGGGAGTAAATTCTTACACAACAGCAGAAAAGTACTTGACCGTAAGTCTGGAAAACAAGTGAAAACTGATATACTGGTTGGAGATGGAAAAAGACTCCAGGAATTTCATGGGAGAAGTTTGGTAGGGCAGTGCTGTAAAGACATTTAGCAGTAGAGGAGAGCAACATGGGACAGAGAAGTAATCAGATATCCAGTCCAGTAAAGGGTTTTACAGTAAAATAAAATGCTGGGTAAACATGAGTGACAGCAGTACCTTGGACTGGTATCAAAGGACAAAAATCACAGTTGTCATGTCATCACTGGTGACAACACATCTGGAGTACTGTGTACCAGTTATGGACTCCTCAGTCCAAGAAAGACACAGACATACCAGAGTGAGTTTAGTGAAGGGCCACAAAGATGGTTAAGGGAGTGGAGAGTCCGATACATGAGAAAAAGCTGAGAGAGCTCGCGCTATTTAACCTGGAGAAGAGAAGGCTCAGGAGAATCTTATTAGTGCATAAAAATGCCTGATGGGATGGCGTAAAGAAGACATAGCCTGACTCTCCTTATATATATATAAATATAATCTATTTATTTTTAGAGTGAGGGTGGTCTAACACTGGCACAGGTTTTCCACAGAATTTGTGGAGTCTCTGTTCGTGGAGGTATTAANTGGTCTAACACTGGCACAGGTTTTCCACAGAATTTGTGGAGTCTCTGTTCGTGGAGGTATTAAAAACCTGACAGGACACAGTCCTGCGCAACCTGCTGTAGTAGTTAACTCTGTTTTGAGCAGCGAGGTTGGTCTAGATGTCCCAAGGTCAACCCTGGATTCTGTGGCAAAACCACCAACTTAATTTTCCACAGAGAAGCTGAACTGGGTCCATCATAGACTGGTTCTGTTCTTGTTTGTTTTTCTCAGGGGTTGTTTTCTGTTTTGTTTAGACTGGGGGGGGAAAGGGAGGTTGGTTGAGGGGGGGTGTGTGTTTGATTGTTCTGTCATTGTTGTGGTTTTTTTTTTAAGTACAGCCACCTGTCATAAGCGGCCTCTTCACGACCACCACTCATTTTTAGATAATGGTGCTTCATTTAAAAAGCCTACATTTACTAACAGTTCCCAAAGTTGAGTTTTCTGTGAGTTTAAGTGCTTATAAAGTGACTGCTGCTAAGTAAACAGCATAAATGTCATCTTTGGAAAGGACAAAACGGGCAAGCAAAAAGAGCTTGCCTGCCCTACCTGGAAAAGACTTCAGTTTATTGGAGTGGGAAGCAGGCTGAAAGTGCATTTTTGCCACTACTCAAGAGTAGTTCTTCTAAAATTACAGACAAAAAAATCCCCATATGCCACCCCACACCTCGGGATATAGATGTGGAATATAGGCCATAGTCATATGGTGGGGAGGACTTTGATATTTGACACAAGGCACGGAATTCCAGTGTTTGTCTCCAGAGCAAATAGGGTTGCCCATTTTATACATCGTTATCATATCCTTGCTGATTCATCTCTTCCTTAAGCATACTGTTTCCTCTCTCCCACCTTATATTCCTCTCACACAGAATTTCTTCCTGCTTCTGTCACTTCAGTCATATATATCTGGATCCTGTCTGTTTCTGCTATCTCTTTCTTTGAAATGATATGAGCAGAACACAATGGGCTTTAAGCAATTTTAGCTAAATGTTAAGCTAGAAGTCTTAAAAAGATACACCTGCCTTGAAAACCATCTCCTGTCTTTCTTACACAGCAATGTCGAGAGAATAACTTCCCACTATTTTGGTCTCCTTCCTTTTGCCTGAAACATGGATATTAAAGTTATGCTTAATTGGTTACAAGTCAATAAACAGATCGAGAAGAATTTCTACATAAATAGGTTTATTCTTAAAAACAAATCAAAGAAAATGCTAGATACTGAGGCAAGAAAATATTCCTCGGGGGTAAGGTATGCATCAATACTCCATACGATATAATATAAAACAAGCATTTGATTTCACTTGGCTGAACACTGTATTGCTTTCCTGATCTGCCAGTCCTCATCTCAGTTACTGTTGCAAAGTTATTTCAAAGCTGATTCAATGAATTTCACTAACTTTCATATTTAGGTATAAGTTTAACGCTGATCAAAAAGTTAATTGACAAAATATCTCCTTTTTGGAAAAAGCTGAATTCGGTATATTTAAAGCCCTCTACTGTATAGGTTTAAAACGTCAATACAGTTTCTTGACTAACACATTCAAATTATAACAAAAAAATATTATTTGTGAATAAGAAAACAGTAACAATCTGATTTTTTTTTCCATATGAAATTTGGGTTTACTGTCAGTTTAGAACCGAAGAAAATTATAGCATATTAACATTTGTCATTTAATTCAAATTCTGGTTTTCAAACAGTTTTGATTCACATGCCAAGATCTTCATCTAACACTGTAAGGCCAGGTTTCCTAAGCTATCGTTTCTGTATTTAGTTTTTCTTCTGGATGCATACAAAAAGAAGTCTGGAGATCTCACTCTAAGCAGATAATTATTGTAGACCATAGCGCACACAAATCTCTGCACTCTTTGAGTTTTCAAAAGTGATCAGCAGCTGTTTCAGGTCATGACTGATAGGAGTTGGCAAAGCTTTGTGGGAAAATGGCAAAATGCCTACATGCATACGTCCAGCTGAAGCGCTACAGACTTTTCACATAAATAATAATCAAATCCCCCCAAACAACCTTTACAAGACAGGGAGGGAGGGCAAGGGATATCTCATTTGTCTTCAATAGTTAATATTAAAAGAGGAATTCTCAGGAAGTCAATATTTCTTAATCATGTAACAGAATTTTCTTCCACGCCTTGGAAGTCTGCCCCAATCATTTCTTGTACCCAATATACTTCTAGGAGTGCAATAAATATTTTTAAAACCTATTTCTCTATCCAGTTTCCTGGAAGATATATTTATATAGGGATTCAAAGGAAAATGTTAGCTAGAACACACCAGAAATAACACAGCCAGCCACCACATACAACCTTTTAAACACATAGGAGAGCACAAAGTAAGACCTTCCAAATACCGTATAGGTTAGTTTTCTTTCCTATGCAGGCTGGCAAATACCTGCCAACAGCGCAGAGTTGGCTATTTCTTCGGTTTCAGAAGAACGTGTTCTTTTGCCAGACCGGGTGGGGGGGAGGGTGTTGGGCTTGGAAGGAAGCGTCCTTAGCGCCAACC
>VZSF01005892.1:0-24538 GCA_013398295.1 Chionis minor | reverse complement strand
ACCACTCCCCCCCCCCCGCGAAGGTTGTCGTGGTGTTTGTAGAAATACCGGTGAGTTACGGGCTGTCACTTTGCTAGGTAAGCTGGTTTAAATGATTACAGAGCAATTTCAGTCTTCTCGGCAGCCGGCGCGACGCGTTCGACCCGACAGGCGCGACCGCCACCCGCTCCCCTTCCCGAGCAGGCGCAAGGGAAGGAGCCCCCGGGCGCTCACCATGCGAGATGCTGTGGAGCAAGGCGACGGCCAACATCCACATGCCCCCGCCGCTCCCCCGCTCCCCGCTCCGGGCTCGGNCGGGAGCATCCCCGGCAGCGGCCAGCCCCGAGCCGCGGCCAGCCGGCTCCTCACGCACCCCCCTCCGGCCCGGCGGCGGGCGGGCGGGCGGGCGGGCACATCTTCCTCCCTCGCCTGCGGCTCCGACCGCGCCGAGCCCGCTGCTCCACCTCTCCCCGGCCTCCCGCCGCCGCGCAGCGCAGCGCGACCCCCAGCCCCCTGCCGGCTTAAAGCCCCGCCGAGGCTCCGCGGTGGGAGAGAAAGCAGGACCAGGAGAGAGAAAAAATTCTTGCAACCTGGTCTGCGGTAACGGTGTAGGAGGGTATTAGTAGCGCCAACGGAAAGTGTGCACAGAAAGCGCGTACTTCATCGTGATCGGCGCGTTCTAGATGGCACTCTGGAGGGACCAGCGGGGGGGAAAAAGTGCTAGATTAGATTATATGTAGGACAGTGTTTACTTGTTTTTAAGGACATTGGAGCAGTCATACAAAAATTGCATTTTTAAAGGCAGCGTCCTGGCTATTCACCTTTCTCACTTGCGATATCCTTACTGAGTTGTAAATCTTTCAGTGAACAGAATAGCTTGATTTCCCACTTACACGTGAGCCCATGAGAGAGCGTGTTAGAGCTCTCCATAATGCAATATTTTCATCTGACAGGTGACAGCACCAGTTTAGCTTGAGATCTAGACCGTAGATCCTAGACCCAGATCCTGCAGATATGTAGCTCATTCTCCAAACGGGAAAAGTGAAATATCTTCTCTTTAGGTGCTCGCGCAGCAGAGCGGTAGGTTAAAATAAAGGGATATTAGAAGTGATTTCCCTAGAAGGCATCTGTAGTCACACAGGCAGCAAAGCAGAAACAGGCCTTTAAGGTGGACTCAAAGGTAAACTGGGGATTGGTCTTGGGAACACCATGAAATGCTGAAGAAGCTGTATGCAACAACACCTGAAGCAGTAGCTGAACAAGAGACTGTGATAAAGGCATAAAACTCAGCAATAAAGCAGTGGCAACAACAACAACAATAAAGGGATGGATGATTCAGTACTTGCAACAATGAATAAGACAAGACAGTAGATGCAAAGTTCCTGAAGCTTTTGAAGTATAGAATTAGTTATTGTTTTAACTTCCAGACCAGCAAGGAAAACTATCTTCTGGGATATATTTTGCAAGAAAATAGGTCAGTACTTGTGTACTTGAACAGCCATAAAGTAAGCTGTTACAGAGATAGAAAAACCTGCAGTGGAGAACAGGACACATGACATGGTTATGGGAGGGAAAAAAAAAAGAAAAAAGGCAGATCATGCTTATACTGAGTAAAACTCAGCAATTTCTGTATATGTAAGGTACAAAAGAGACTGTTTTCAAAAGCAGGCTCCAAGGTATGGCTTGGAGTAGGTGTAAGGATGGAAATGTTGTTGGCAGTGACAGAGAAAGGGGAGGGAAATTAGAGACAACTGAGAAGATGGATAAGGTCTTGGTGTCAATATGATTAGTTTCTCAACAAGACATTTAGAGACATAGGTAAAAGATATATATATATACACTCTATACATGTCATTGGCATATCTGGCAGGATTTGGGTAGCAGGGAACTGCACGGTACCCTGTGTGGGAGGAGACTGGGAGTGCCCTGTGCTGGTGACAGATGGGTCTGGCCAGCTCAGAAATGGGCACTGACCCATCGTGCACCAGTACTGCAGCCAGTCAGAGCAGCTTACAGTTCTGTCTCTTCAGGCAGGTTTAAGAAAGGGTGGTAACAGCTACGGCAGGAGACGCAAAAAAGGACATGGAGGACACTCAAAAGGTGACACAAAAGGAGGCATGCCTCTCAGGAGGCTGTGGCCACTGGATAACTCATACCAGAGCAGTGACACCCCCGAGGGGACTGCAGCCCATGGAGAAATTCATGCCAGAGCAGAGGAAATGAGTAAGAAGGAAGGAGCCGTGAAAGAAAAGAGAAAGAAACAGGGAGTGCCAAAAACCCCTGCTACACACTGTCCCCAGCCTCCTGTGCTGCCCATCACATCACTAAAAGGCCTGAGCGTAACTTGCCGCAAAACAAGGGGAAGAGAGGCTCAGAAGGGAGAGCAGAGGTGTCTGGGCTGAACTTGAGCCTTGGGAAGGGGAGAAAAGGTGTTTCCTATAGTGTTTGTTTAATTGATTGTCTTCTTTGTTTCTCAATACCCAAATCAGTAATTAAAAGTTTATTTTCATTGGCAACGACTTAAATTAGGTAGAATTCCCTGGGCTGAGTCTTCCTCTGACAATATATTAGTAGCCCTGCAAGCAAATGTAAGGCCTCATAATATCTGCTAAAAAACTGCTGGAAAAAGAAGAAAAGGAAAAGAAAAATCATCAGTTTTCAAATTAAGGCAAACTGCAAAAACACTGAATTAATTATTTCTAAGATTCTAAACATGGGCTTGGCTTCCTCTTGCTTCTTACCTAAAATAAAATTTAAAAAAATATATCAGCAAGCCTTCTACAGAACACCATCGTTTTCTTTATTATAAGGTGGAAAACAGGAATCCTGAATCCAGGAACACTTTGCTTGATATTTTACATATGTTTTCCTTAAAAATAAATAATGATCGGTTGTGAGACAAATATTCTCCTGTTGATCTGAAATAATCGAAGATGGCTTCTTACACCAGCAAAGGGGAAAAACAATCAAATGGTTTCACTGTTGGTTCTTGTATTAAATACTTTTGCTGTTGATTTCCTAATTGTATAACTTGGAAATTCTACTGCAAATGCTTTCATGCAGACACACAGTGAATGTCTGGGAATGTATCTTCATGCTAAAATATGATAATTTTGCACAGGCTTTTTTTATTATTTTTTTTTTTTTCGGTAATGAGGAGAGGATCCTTCCAAGTTCTCACCATCTTCATGCCCACCATTTTTCTTGGGAGAGACTTCCCAATGGTCCTTGCTGATGCGCAGTCTGACCCTGCAATAAGCAGTCTTGAAAAACCTCATGCTGCTTGAGTAGCTTCTGGGTATGTGGAACCCAGCTGCACAGGCAGTGCTTTGGGCTTCCTTAGGGTTGATAGACAATAGTCGTACATCTGTTATGGAGAGATCTGATCCAGATTCTTCCTCTTGACTTACCTTAACTCCTTTTATTGCCTTCTCAGAACTATGCCTCAACTCTGGACAACTTTTCATGCATTTATCTTCCACAGCATCCCTGTGTGTTTGGAGTGCGTTGTTATTCCTATATCTAAGAAAAAGAACTGAAGCACAGGGAAGCCAAGGGCTAATCCACTAAGGGATTCAGGTATCAAAATAGTTAGTATTACAAAAGCCAAATTTTAAGTGGTCTCATACATATTGTAACTCTTAACCTTGTGTAGCAGCCAGTATCCTGATAGTTCAAATAGAAGAGTTAGGTAATGCGGAATGAGATTCAAGGAAAATAAGTGGAGAAGCACATCAATCGATGGGAAACACCTAAGGCAGAGGTGCCCTAACAGTCATTGGGCAGTGGCCCAGAGGTGCTTAGTGGCGGAGTGCTGACACCACATCAGTCCTCTTTCAGGAGAAGCTGAACAGGAGACAATTGACTTCTTCACTTGTTCTACACCCAACAGAGAGCAAGTTGGCTTAAAATTATTCTCTGACAAATATTAAAGAAAAGGTTGACCCTAGTTATCCTATCTTCTTCATGGTGGTTCACTTGCCTAGGAGACTTACAACCTGCTCCTATTTTTTTCTAAAGCAGTACTTTTCCATACTTTCTTCATATAGTAAGAGCAAGGGCCACTTAAAAGATGTCACACAATGCCATAGTAACCTCATCTTCTCTGAGGCAAAAGAGCTGGAGTCCTTCTCCAAAGCAAGCAGGGATGCACTAGAGCACGGCACTCTCAACTTTCAAAGCTAGCGCTCTCATTAATTGAGTATGGGGTGACAAATGGGGGCAAGAAGAAAGACAATTCCTCTACTCCATTTCCATACCTCTGCTGGCAGAAGTGCAGCAGACTAGCATGCACTGGGGAGCAAGTCAGGGTTTTCATGGCTCCAGCACCCTCAGGACATGAGCATCTTCATGGGTGCCTGGGGCAAGAAAAGCCAGGAGATGACTGTAGGCATATCTAGACCTACAGTGATACTCTGCTGAAATGGTTTTTTGCACAAAAACATAGAGCAAGATATATAATAACCTCGGAATTTATAGAGACTCTTCCATTCCCTGATTTTCTAAACATAATTTTCAGCTTCTAATTCATGAAAACTTTCTCCTAGTCTGTTCTCAAGTCCTTCTGTCGTCTGCCTAGCACTTTTCTTTTTCTAAAAGTATCCAAGTAATTACAAATGCAAGTACAACTATATATATCTCTCTAATACTATATATATTGTTATGGAGATAGTTTTAAGAGATAACATTATGAAGGATCTTATGAAAGATCTTATCTTCATGTGAAAGCTATTTTAATACCTTACCAAAGGTAACCGGGGATCAGTTTTGCCCTCTGTAATTACCTAAAATTACCTCAACCTTCTCTTCAGGCTGGATGAATAACATGCACTGCTGTTATCTCAGGTATACTCAGTTCTAAAACTACACATGTTAAAAGAATGAAATATTAGGAGCAGGGAGGAGAGGAAGAAAGACGACCATAGAGAAGGAAGGATAGTCCATACCCAGCTAACTCTTCCCAGTGTCTGTATGGACTACAACACATTTTAGTTGTCTACTTATATTTAGTCCCCAGGATCCTTTCTCGCGGGGATTTCTGCCATAATCCCTGGATTCAAGTTCTCTTCAGAGAGATAGGAACATCTGAAAACTGTAGCCAGCTGGAACAAAAGCTAATTCAGTAGGTGAACAAGGCGACTTCCCATCCCTAAATGAGAATATTTTCAGCAACCATGTTCATGCTCATGCTCAAGGCTGTCATCATTCCCTCTCGCCCTAGAGCATCTGGGTCTAGTTAAATGTGTCAGCATGTGATAGGTTATGCCAGGATCTCTCCTCACATCCAGGCCGGCTGAAGTTCCAAGCAGTCTCATGTTGAGCCTGCTGTCCCACATTCTGAAAAAAAAAGCAGTGGTTGCACAGATGAGAAAACACAATCTTGTCAACAGCTTCTAACTAAACATGCAAAAGGAGCAGGTGTAATTTTAGAAAGACTGGAGTTATAGACCTGAACAGCAAGTGGCAGGTGCACACTCTCAATCAGGGATGCTGATATAATTTCTGCCAAATCTTCCAGTTGTTTTCCTCAGTCTTCATCAGACAGAGGATCAGCAAGCTGGCATTTATCCAAGCCCCAGCCTCACTTAGGCTCCAACCAAATTGCTCATTCTAAGTATCAGAGTTGGATTAGATGAACATCAAAGCTAGGTGTTGTAAGAAAGCTTAAGGTAGCACAGCCTGTGCTTTTTTTTTTTTTTAAGCTCACCACCTCAGCAGCCTTAGCTGCACATTAAACATACAGGGTGGGAGGATCACTTCAGACCTGTGAATTCTCATCAAGCAGAGCCTCAGGACAGGTGAGGAACTGCACAATATCATTCCCTGCGATGCCACGAAGCAGCAATGTGATTTTTGCTAGCACTTCCTAAATAAAAAACAATAATAATACAAAATGGCTGCATCAGCTATCAGCTGGGCCAAGAAGCCTAAAAAACACAAAAAGCAACAGAAATCCCCCACTCTCATCTTTACCCGACCACTGCTGATATACACAGCTCAGCATCAAGCTTTACCCAAGCCTGAAACAGAATGAACAGTGTCTTTCATAGCACTAGCACTGATGTGGGAAAGTTATCTCAGACCAGGCAGCATTAGGTGTTTTGTCACAAGGAGCTGCTGCTGAGGTGCTGTTACTGTTGTAAATTAAAGTGCAGGGTTGACTTTCTGAGCGTGCCTTAGCTCCACTTCCCTTTATCATCTCAGAGAACTCCTCATGTTTCTAGAGCTGTCTCCTACCACATTTCATCTCTGGAAAAAAGAGAAAGAAAGACTCAAAAATAGGGTGAGACATTTTGGACAGAAGACAGCTTCATGAGCAGATGTTTAAATAAACGCTTCCTAAAAAAGAATGAGCCTGATTCTCCTGAAATAAAACACTATCTGTATCAACTAAGAGCAGATCCAGGGTGTTTTATAGTGATTCTTAGCAACTGGAAACAGTAGGTGGTACCAATAAGGAAACAGCACAATTGAACTTCTAATTTCATTTGACATGGCAATAACCCCAAATAAATCTGTTTTCTCTTCAAAGAGGCAAAGCTCAAGACAGTACTGCATGTGGGGAACCCTTCTTTGGGGCTGGTCATTTCCTGTTCTGGTTTCATATTGAAAAGATCAACATGTGAACAATAGCTCAGTAATAAATTGTTCGTGGATCAGTAACTGACTCATGAATGAGGTCTGCCTTTATTAACTTTACCTTTTTACAGTGATGCTGTTAGTGTACAAAGTTATTCAGGGGAATACAAAAGATTTTGTATTTTACTCAACAGAACACCTGTCTCCATGGAAAAATTGCTTTTGGGCTTTTATTTCAGCACCATCGGCTCTTGACATCCTGGTAGTGCCGTATAGCTAAGAGGGCTGTGAGCAGAGCAGCTCACTTTCTCTTGGTCAGGTGGCTGCAGAAGTAAACTGTTCAGTAGACAGGCATCTCAAACTGATTAGCAAGTAGTCAAAGTGTTCAAAAACCGAAATGCACACATATACGCACACAAACTACAAAAGAAAACAATCCCATGGGTCAACATCAGATGAATACTTTCTTTAGTTGACTGGCCGAAAGATTGCTGGCAGGACTCCAGTCGGAACGATAGCTAGCTTATAACGGCTATTACCTGACCACTTCATAATGTCTTATTGTGTCTGAACATGCCCAGGCAGGAAAGTACCTATTGGCATGTCTTTACCATCTGTCACCCCCTGATGGATGTGGGGGACCTTGCCTCTTACTTGGTTCTAGAGTTGTAACCGATACTGTAATTTCAGCCACTGTATGCTCCACAGAGAAATGTTTGAGCACCTAAACCCTACCACAATGCTATTTACTAACAAAGGAAAGGGATCTAACTCCTAAATAAAATCACTTGAGTGAGTAACATGGGACCAAGCCTTAGGAAAGGCTGGAACTAGGAGCCCCCAGCCACACTTTTCATGTCTCTCATGAGACCTCAGTGACTCCGCTTGCAGAGCTGAAGGAGAAAAATGTCTCATTCTTTGCAAAGCGGTAGAGCTCTCGTGATAGAGCCATGGGGATCCAGGACACAGCACAGTCTGGCACACACTGAAGAGAGGAATGAGGGAAGGAAGCCTGCTGAGATCAGGTGATTGCTCAGGCAGGCAAGGCTTGCTAATGAACGTGCCAAGAATTTGCTTATCCTTCAGTTTTGTATGAGCTCAAGAAAAGGTTTCTCTGGGGAATTTATAGCTTTCAGTTCTGAAAAGCAATGAAGGCCTTGATCAATAACTCTAGAATTTTGTAGAACATAAAACTTAGTGCACAAAATACACCGACTTCATGAAAGTTCACCCCAGAACATGGAACCTGCCCCTCAAGAAGTACCAACACAGACTTTGCTATCTTCTCTTCTAAGTACAGGGTGGATTTCTTTGTCTCTACCTTATCTGAGGTGAAAAAAAGCAATAAGCATGACACAAACTTGAAATACACATAGAAAGAGAATCAACAGCACATCACAGGTACTAGTCATGCCAAAACAGCACTGATTCCAACAACAGACATGGCTAAAAGGATGCAGACTCAGAGTCTCCTGTTGTGCAGAGCACAGGTATAAACTACAGAACTGGAAGTTTTGGCCTGTGACCCATGCACAAAAAATGGTTATGAAGGAATTAAGTTAAAGAAGTAGGTTTAGTTATCTCAGCTGATGTGGTTTCTTGGCTGCAATAGAGCCATGGGGTTTTTTTTATGTTACTTGTTTTACTAGTCTCCTCAGTAAAGAGCTGATGGAAGGTCCTTTTCCCTGACCTAATTAGGCAAAACTAGGTCTTCATATCTGCAGGTTTTGCATGGCTCAGATTTCTAAGTGTCCTGTTAAGACCCACAGTAGGAACGTTGTTTTTTAAAAAAAGCATCATCCAAGACTGAAATTTACCTCAACAATAACATCCATGGGGAGGGACAGCTATTTCTTTTTTCTGTTGCCTGATTGGAGCAAAACAGATTACTAACCCTCATGGAATCACTGATTTACCAACACTGTCGCTGTGTTCATTGCTCCAGGTAGAAAGTAATACCTTAAAAATGTATTGGTTAATAAATCAACATCAGATTTTAATATTAATCGTCCCTTTGAAACTGATTCTCACCAAATATCACAATTAGTGGCTGCTTTCCTAACATGTTAATGGGTCATTAACTAAAACCAGTCATTAACTGCTGCTGTTACAGTTTCCATAAGGATTTATTAAGGCAACTTCATGTATTATTAAAAAGAAAGTTTGTGGTTCTAATATTGTGAAACTTTGTCTCCCTGAGGCTTCCACTGATATTGCTTCAAAGGTAGAAACATTTGCCAAACATATAATGGTGGCATTGAGTTCAGTTCCAGTCTTTAAAAACCAACATTTCTTGCTCTTAAAATTCCCTTTTCCCATGCTCTGCCTTCTCAACGAGAAAGTGGCTGTGTATAACATGAATGTGTGAAAGTATTATTTTTTAAAGAATAGATTTTTTGGTTTACATAGCTACTGAAACAAAAGGAGGTGGGCCTGGTATATTAAAAAAAGAAGAACAACTTAAAAAGTTGGGTCTGTCACTATGATTAAACCACTGAGAAAAAATAATTCCTCACACAACATGTTACTAAACCATGAAACTCACTGCCACTAGAAATCACTAGGGCCAAGACCATATCAAGGTTTACCATAGAGTTCAAACTTTATATAGATCTCAGGAATCTTAAGCCTTGTATTCCCATAATTGAAGATACTCTTAAACTCTAGAACATGAGACTTAGAATTGCCTTAATGACTTCCTTTGGTAATTAATTCCACAGTCTAAATACAATCCATAATTATTAGAAGTCAGTGACATACTTAGGATGAAAGTTTTGTATTTGCATGTTATATGGTTCTTACAGTGAACCATGGATGAAACTAAAGTCAACCCAGTATGAGAAGGCTTACGCTCCCTTACACTCCTACATTTTCCTGACTTCATCTCTCTTTTTTTCTTTTTTTTTTTTTAGCGGAGAGATATCAGAAAACAAGAGTTTCACACTTACAGCTCATCACATTCCTAGTGTTCTACCAAGGATTTAAAATATGCTGCACTGACAGTTTCCATGTGGTGAAATGAGGGAAAAAAATCATTTTCCCTCCAGCCCATAAAATCTGACTCAGATACACAATCAGCTCTGTGCTACCCTACTCCATGTTCTTGAGCACAATGGCTTTGACTTAATCAGGCTCCTGCTAAAACATGCAAAGTTGTGGGAAAGAAAGGGAAGAGACAAGAGCCTTTGCCTCACCTAAGTGCACAGTAAGAGCTGAGCTTTTGTGGCTAGCATCGACTTTTCAAAGAATTTCACCTATTGCTGTATGCCAAACAGTGCATGAGTGCAGGCTGTTGGCATCAAGAAGTATTGAACATTCAGATTCCTTCATGCATACATGTTTAAAAATTATATTTTCACCAAAATTGGCGGATTTCATTCACAGTCAGTTTATGTGAACCCAAACAAATCAAGCCATCAAGCCACAGTAATTTACATTGCTGAGAAAAAGAAAACTCTGATTTACAGGCTGCTAAAGATTTGTAACCTGGTACTAAATGGTTCAAATTACATCCAGTATGGTTATTTGTGGATAAGCTGATGTTATTTATGAATGCTGAGTTTTCTCCAAATGGCCCAGATTTATTTAATCTCTGCAAGGTAACGCTGTAGAGATTCATCTGTGGGTATTGCAGTGGTAATGCTTTAATTTATCTCTCTTGGGAAAAAACAGAGAAACACCAGGTTTGTGAATGATATCTGATGATAAAACTTCATGACTTCCCATTTTTGAGAAATCATCTGTGAAATGCTCTTGTATATTAAAAAAAACCCCTTCAGTGCTATCCCTGAAACACCTTTTCCCACTGAGGTTCCTGTAGCTGAACAGTGATTCATGGAAAGCCTGTTTTTGTGCCTGATTAATTATATCATCTATAGCAAGAGCTGCACTGCTTTTTTTATTAACAACTGCTAGTTAACTGAATAACTGGTTGCTCTGAAAATGTACTGTACCTTTGTAAAGCAAGAATTCATCTACACCAAGAAAGTAAAAGTGCGATGTATACAACTGCTAAACTTACATGCAACTGCTTTTACGCAAGCTAATGTGTTTCTAGCGATAAAAATCAGAGTCTTCCAGACCCAAATGAATCCTTTAAATTAAGAAGAGTCAGGTTTCATCAGTAGGAATACCTTTTATCCTCACAAGATACATATATTTCTTCCTCAGTGGAGGTGTTCTGGATCTAAAGGCCTGAAAAGATTCCAGAAACATGAGCTTAAGACCACTTTTAACAAAGATGAAATTTACCATCCACTATATTACAGAAATAAAAAAATTACCTCTGAATGCATTTGACTATCTGATATAATGTCTCCCAAAGGATGCAGGAAAAGATGTCAAGGTTCACAACATAAAATAGCCCTCAAGCAAACATTTCAGTACTGTGCTCCATCAGAGATAGGTCACAGAAACCCAGTTTGCTACATCCATTCATAACTCTCTAGTTCAAAAAAAACCCAAACCTCCTTTCAATTTCCGGTAAGAACCCTGAATATGAAGCCATCTTCTCATTTCTAGTCAGCAAACCATCAAAAGCTAGCTTTCATGCTCCCCATGCTCTCCACGCTCGTCCATATATGATACCCTGTGCTTGTATTCTTATTCTCATGCTCTCCTTTCTATGGAAGGAAAAACGTCCTGCAGGATTTATGAAAACCATCCTCTGTTTAATATGTTCTCAGGTCCCCTCTTGGTCACAATACCTTGATGATGTCATGATGATGTCATTTTTTGGTTAGGAAAGAGATAGCTTAACTTTTGCTGAATTCATTTCTAAGCATTCCCCTGCCTTTCCAAAACACCCTAATCTACTTTAGGTTTTTTGCCTACCAGCCTTTCTCTGTCTGAAGCACATTGTGTGTTCTGTGCAACTGAGAACATTTTGGATTTTTTTCAGTTTTTTCTGATAAGCCTAGTACATGCACCTGCTTCTTAGTTAGGGCTCAAACAATACAATAAACAATTGCAAGCCTACAGGACCTTTCCTATACATATGTGGCTTTGAATTATTCTGGTAGTAATGAAAGAATATGGGAATGAGTGATTGACAGGAAAAACCTACACTACTAGCTCCTCTTACACAACAAAAGTGCATTTGATGCTTTTTGTGTAGGTAAGAATCTACCCCATTCTATACCACTTTGGTTTTGAAACAATGGCAATTTTAGACTGCAGTGGATACTAGAGAAATAGCTAACAGAATATGAACTTTTTCATGAGACCCTTACATTGACTCCAGTGCATTGTACATGTATGGTAAGCTTGATTTAGCCCAATGCCACCTGTCTGATCATATGGGGATAATTCTTCACTACTTTGTGTCTTGTATAGGTCATTTTCTCCAAAGCAATGTGCATACTGACCATTTTGTCTCATTCTGCAAAGTGGCTGAAGGTGGAAGACAAGAGGACAAAACCCAGCTCTTATATATTACTGTTCAGTAACTATCTCTTCGAGTAACTTAAATCAAAGGAGGAAAAAGCAAGGAGGAGGATTAGGAAAAGTCACAAGGCTAAATCATAGCATACTAATTTATCATTCAGAGATTCACTACTAGCTGATAAAATAAGAACACTAAATCACTTGTAACTTTACACCTAAGACTGAAAAAAAATATTCAATTTACAAAATCACTGCCCCTTCTTAAACAATGAGGATGTTAGCAGGGATATTCTGCTTTTATCCATTATCTGGACCATATTAGCACCTAAAAGACTCAATTATAATCAATGGCCCAATATCACAGTAACCGATCATCCTTTCCCTAATTTATTTACAACCTAAGGAGAAAGTCCTATCTACTTGGCCACCTGCAGACAGTTCTATGTTAATTCCACCCATCCTCTGAACTGGCCAGGTATGAGTCAGCTCCAGTCCAAAAGCCATAAAGCCCTATTAATGAGGCACTGAAAGACAGGTCTTATCACCATGGGCTAATTATTGCACTAACAAGGCCAAGCTCTGATTCACTGTGGCAAGTGTCAAGTCTGGGTGGTTAGGCCTGCTCGTATCAGAGAAGAGGTACGAGAAACGCTATTCATGTTACCAGGACTAATCAAACTTTTTGTTGGAATTGGTTCTTTGCAGAAAAATGACATCATAACAGAAATGGAAATTTCACAGAAAACATTCACTTATGACAAAATCCAGAAACATTTTGGGTTGTAGGGCAAATGCAGGCTGGGCGGCATTAGGAAGACTGTTGCCAGCCGACTGAGGAAGGCGATCCTTCCCCTCTGCTCAGGACTGGTTGAGACACACCTGGAGTGCTGTGGCCAGTTCTGGTCTCTCCGGTACAATAGACTTGGACATGCTGGAGAAAGTCCAGCAAAGGGCCACAAAGATGATTATGTCTGAAGAACGTAAAGAAAGGCTGAGAGAGCTGTGGCTATTTAACCTGGAGAAGAGAAGGTTCAAGGGCAGATCTTATCAACACGTAAAAGCACCTGACAGAAGGCATAAAGAAGATGGAGACACTCTTCTCAGTGCTTCCCAGTGAAAGGGCAAGAGGAAATGTGCATAGGCTGAAATACATGAAATTCCATTTAAACATAATAATTTATTTTTTTTTACTGTAAGGGTGATCAAACACTGGGAAAAAGTTTCGCAGAGAAGCTGTTAAGTCTTCATCCTTGGAGATACTAAAAACCTGACTGGACACAGTCCTAAGAAATCTGTTATATTTGACCCTGCTTTGAACAGAAGGACTGGGCTCAAGAGCTCCTTTCTAACCTTGATTATTCTCTGGTTCTGTAATTCTGTAATTTCTTCAAAATAAAAACATTTAAAGAAAAATAAAAATAATTTATAGAAAAGTTTTAGTCACTGGGGAAAAACAGTCAACACCAGAATAAAATTCATTCTATGATAAGACAGAAATTAGGCTGATAACACTAGGTGCACCTTTTCGCTACAATGCAAAGAAAGCTCAGCCAGCTCCCACTTCAACATCCAAAATTAGATGAGATGAATTCCAGCTTTCTTCACCAAATCATAATCATCACCCATGTTGCTGACAGCGGGTGAAACACACAGCAATTAAAGACATGCTATGTGGCGCAATATAGTGCCATATATCCAGAGCTAATTAATTGAAGGAACACCATGCTAATGAGGTAACACTGCTTCTGACACCCAAGCTAACAGGTCTGTCTCTGTGACAGGGGTTTTTGCTGAGTGGTTATGTTGAGTGGTTTGCTCTGCTCTGTTGCAAGCCAGGAGCTGATCTTCATACTGCAAATCACCATAACAGAAGCTAAAACAGAAGATAGGTTCTTCCTTCCTGTATGCAAAGACTTAGTGATACATTAGTGTGAGGTACGGTATGCCCAGTGGCAGTAAAACCTAATGCCAGATCTACACTTCAGCCCTGTGTTTAAGGACCTGGTGTTCTGAAAAGAGGGGAAACAGATCACCGGAGAGCTCACCTTGCAAGACTCTTCACAACAAAATCCTAACTTGACTGTCACTGGAAAATAGACAGTCACGTTATTCACCAGCATGAGGAATCACACAGAGCAAAATCTGTGGCAGTTAGAATGCAGCTATATAGCTACTCATGCTTGCATAATCGTATTAAACATTTTCATTCATTTCTGCTTGTTAAAGTAATACGATGACTTCCCCTAGTTTCAAACATGTCAATGAAAGGAAGCTTTACTTTCCTCAGCCTGCTGTGCAGCCTTAGTGCCAAAGGCAACAGCTTTTTAATCCAAAGCAAGAGTTACAAGATGAAATACATTTACCAGTACAGGGGAAAAAAAAAGAAATGAAAAAGGGGAATGGGCCCTTCTCACCTGCCCGTGTATAACCATGTGAGCTAAATTAAAAACATACATTGTCAGCTGGAAACTCATTTGCGTGAAGAACTGTTGGCAGGTTTTGACAGTGTGCTGGTAGAGCAGGGTTACAGAGCTGCGTATCTTTCCCTTTCTCTTGGCTGCTCAGTAGTACCAAAAATGAGAGTTGAGAAGCAATTTTACTGCAAGGCCAAGACAGCTTTTATGAACATAAGTCACAAGATTCAAAGGACAGTGTGTAAAGGAGAGAGTCTGCTTTGGAGTCCATTTATAACACAGAGCAGGACAGAACTAGATGTGGAACAGAAGCCTGTGGCTCTCCCTCAGGGTCTTGCTGCACAATGAAGGAGATGCCAATTTTGAAACCCAAAGATGGAAATGTAGCAATCATGAAAGTGCAGACACCTTCTCCTCCAGTCCGCTCAATTCTCTGTCATTTCAATAGTCAGAAAAAGTAACAGCAGTTCATTCCCCACTGCTGCCAGCTGTACATGGAGTGTGCAGCTATGCATTGGGAGTGTTAAAGAATTAAACATGAATTGACAGTGATCAAGGCACCTTAGTTCAGTACCACCAAAATTAAAGAGATTTTTACCCAGTGACTTCAATGGAAGCAGAACTAGTGACTGCATAACAGTGCTTTAGGTCTTATTCCTTTACTGTCAACTATAAACAATAGTTTAAAAGGCTTGAGCCATATTAGAGTTTTTCTTTCACCTTGTCAGCTCAGTCTCACTGGTGGCACAATAATTTCAGCCTATCTTTCCTGACCACTGTCACAGCACCTGTTATGTGAGTCTCTTGAGTAATCAGAACTTGCAGAACTATTTTCAAATACAGTAAAAGGCAGCTTGGTCCTTCTCTCACACGGCGCCTCTACTTGTTCCTACTTAGTCAAACAGGTAGCCTTAACCTTTCTGGGATTAAACTACTGAAATGAGAAAGAGCTGTTTCTCACTTTGGAAAGAGTGCATTTTCTGACACCTTCAGTGGCCTTCAGGAATGGGGAGCTATGGAGGATCCAGCAATTATTATTCCCATATCCTGTACATGCTTCCAGCACCTTGTCGTACTGGCATCTCCTACAGCTTCTCGAACTGTTTCTTACAGATGTCTGCCAATGCTCTTGCATACGTTGCTAATCCTCCCTCTAATGACCATTCTGTATTCAACTTCATGAGTTTTTTCTTTTTTAATTTTCCCAGAATAAAGAAATGAGAACATATATTAGATGCTTGTTTTCCTGGAAGTATTTTGAAACATAAACTGAAAGATAAACTCATTTTTTCTGTATTTCAGTTAATTACTGTTCCCTGGCACGTGCTGTTCAGACTTTCAATTTGAATTGCATCTTGCTGTCTATTTGCAAGTCATCATCAGCCTAATAAAAAAAGCAGAACAAGCTTATAGTTGTAGGGTATATTTAGTGAGTAGGTACTACTGCTCAGGTTCATTGAGAACCAGTGGAGGTGATTTTTTTTTTTCTTCTTTCCATAAAAAAGCCTTTTTCTCAAAAGCTACATTGAGCTAGTCTCTGGGATGTAGGGCTAGCTCTTGTAGTTACCCTCAGCTATTTAGTTTAATACTTAAACGAACATTTGATAAGAAGCTATGATTTCTTTGTGTAAGGATGGAGTAGAGAAAAGAATTGTTGTCACACCAGTAATGACTGATGGAAGCAGAATGACTGACAATAAGGGATGTGAATTAATTTTTTAGGTTGCTTTTTAGCAATGCCTTCTTAAATTTATGTAGGAATAGATGTTAGTATTGTAGGGAACGGGAATGTATAATCTTTCATGTCTTTATGCTGTCTCAGAGATTGCAAATAAAATTTACACTGTTAATTTTAATATAATATATAGAAAAGGATCTACCATACCCACGTACTGAAAAGACATGCAACAATATTCTTATCTCAAAAACAATATCCCACTTACATTTTACTCAAGAAATTGAGAACCTCCACTTGATTTGCAAAGTACTTCAGGAGAGCTATACAGAAAGTGCTGTGTAAGAGGCAGGTATTACATAGTACTGTTGTTGGTAATATTGCTAAAGGGCATTGTTCATACAATAGGGGAAGTGTATAGACTAAGAATATAGTTATAGGGATCACCAAAAAAGGAGCATTTTTTTGTTTAGGAACAATTATGTATTTCTCTCCTAGTTCACAGATAAACTTCTCTTTCCATGCCTCCTGTCACATCATCAGTCCTACACAGTGGAGTACATGAAGAGTAAAGCTCATAGCTGAAAGCTGTTCATATTTTCATAACAATCTGTAGAACAACTGCAAAATAACCATAGATATGGCAACATATCTTTACATTTCCCCTCTTCCACATTGTTCATTCTCCCACCATTTCTCCCAATTTCCTCACAATATAATAGGATGCTTGTAGAAATTGCCAACATTAATTTCAGGGGGATGGAGAATATTATTTTCAGACATGCAAAATACGTTGCTGGTGTTCAGAACGGTTTAGTATAAGTATAGCACTGTTATTAGTGAGAAAAAGCGAAGTTGTGTCTTGCAGCTGCAACTGTTAGTTGACTGCTTGTGCAATTAATTACTTTTCAGAAAATTCAAGTCAGTATTTGTGACAGGAATATTTATTGGTAATCATTCAGTAAGAAAGCAGACCAACAAAGAAAAATGTAGTCCCCATAACACTTGGATGTTTTGACTTGACACATTTTTGTGGTACGGTGTGGCAGAAGACAAAGCTGAACAATCTAAAACCAAGAACATACACTCTAGCAAACAGACAAAGGAAAACTATATGTATATCTCCATGTATTAAAACTCTCCTTTTTTTTTTAACATTGGAGTCAATACACCAATATCTGCTCAACTACTTGGCTACCTTTAACTTTCTTTTCTCCTCTAATCCCCAGGTCCTTCTCTTTATCTGTATGCTTAACTTAGATGAGTAAGATTACACATGTACACAAAGATTTAAAGGATCTTCACATGTTCAAAGGTAGGGTACAAGAATTAGAGATGCCACTCTGTGGCATAATTTTTGCACTGCTGCTTCAACTAGAGTGATCAGACCACAGCTTGACTTCAGAGGGGTTACAGCGGCCAAGAGGAAGCAGCGGTGGGTTTTCATAGTTCCTCTAAAAAGTTGATTCAAGTTCACATGGTTTGCCTGGACAGTAGAAATCAAACGCAAAGGTGTTTTGTGGTTTTGTGGTTTTTCTCCAGCCACAAGTGAAAATCTTACACAAAGAGCTAATAAGTGGAATGTGTGGTCTACTCAAGGTTCAACACCTATATCAAGTTCAAGGACTGATACAGAAAACTCCAAAAACTAAAAGCAGGAGTATTTGTAGCTTCAGCTGATGAACGGGACCCTCAAATTGAAGTCTATGATAGCTCCATGTTTTCTCTCGCTGCACGACAAATAGCAAACTGCACTGATCAGTTTTTGCATATGTCAACTAGAGAAAAAGTTTGCTCTGAGATCTGAGATAAACTGCCATTCAAATCCCAGAAGATTCCCCATATAAATCCCAGTTCCTATTTAGACTCTCCCTTGGTTAGAAAATCAGTATACATCTGTCTCTGTCAGAGGAGACATTCAAGATACACCCACATTGATATTTGGAGCTAATCTTGCAGCCACCCTCAGCCAGCTCCAGTCAAATGAGCTATCCTTTCTTCATCAGGTCTGAGATGGAAGGTGGGATTAAGGTGTGAGATTAAGGGTGATCCTACCTATCAAAGCAGATATTGACAAACATGGTGCTTCCTAGTTTCTCAATATAAGTTATCTCTCCCTGCTGAGACTGTAGTGTGTCTGAGGAGCCTGTGAATAGAAGCCAAAATGCGTTTGCCCTGCTGTTCCTCCAAGGAGTCCAAACAAGCCCAGTATTTCAAAGATTGAATGAGGGGCATCATACTGAAAGTTAACTAAAAGCTCCAGCTGAACATGAAGTTGGACTCACAGGTTCTGTAGTCAGGCACAAAGGTGGGATTGTAGCACTGACTGACCTGGGAAGTACACAAACCCCTTTCCAAGAGTGATGCTACATTATAATCAGTGGCTGCATTTGGAATATCACTCATTTTAGAGGGTCCAAAGGAAAGAAAGTGGTGAAGCCCAAATCTGAGTTTCCTATGGAAATAGTGAAAATCACACAAATCCTCTTCTTGCTGAAGCATAAATCATAGTTATTATAAATGTCTCAGTTCAATCTATAGTGCATTCCTCATAGCGAAGGTGAGTTAAGTTGGATATTTTCGTTTTGGTCAGCCTCCATGAGTGTAAGCAAATGGCAGATGGGAAGGTCTTCATGGAAGGCTGTAGTGAAATTACCAGTGACACAAGCAGTTCGTGATCAGGACTTAAACTTAGAAAGTCTGTACATGAGCATTGTACATTGGCATCACATTACTTACTGTGTGTATTTTAAAAACCGTGATCTGCAACAGTACACAGACAGTAGTTATATTATTGCAGTAGAAGAAACTGTAGAAAGTCCAAAAGTCTTGTCCCTGTCTCCAGCCCTGGTTATATTTGGGGTTAAAGTCTGGAGTCTCTCCAGCTGTAAAATTGTGATTTATCTGTGTGTTCTAAACAAAAGTTTTCTAATTTTCTCTTACTTAATAAATAGATTCTCAAGAAAGCATAACCATTTCTACTTAAGCACATTGTAAAATAGAAGCTTCCAAAAGTTTTTATATCTTGCATGGGCTTTTTTGTTCTTTTTAGCAATAGGCATGCATGAACTAAAATACTACAGTGAAATTCTTCATTTATGCTATTTGAAACCAGGCAGAGAATTTTTCGTTGCTAATCTAAGAAAAAAAAATCAAAACGTGAAGATGCAGAGATTTGGAAAATGTTTAAGCAATGAACACCAAAACTCCCGGAGAATTTGAAAATTACTTCACAGTTACCTGCTAATTTACACTTCCAGCTTGATATCATCTGAAAAAAATCAATTTTTGTAGTATAAGGATGAAAATAATTGAAATTTATCATATTTTGACAAAGTTCCCATTGGAGTTCAGGAGTCTGTTTAGACTGGAAATCTGTAAAGTGATGGCAAGGAAAAGATACAGGAACTCCAGAAACACCATTATTTATTAGTGCAACAGTCTGTTCAGAAACTGCTTTGCAATTTTTTAGCATTTTATTTGTTTTTTATATTTTTAATTGCATAGAAAAACACTCAAAATCATTTTCACCAAAAGGATATGATTTAACGGAAAGAAATACAAGATACAAAAGAAAGTACTAACACAAGATCAGAAAGACGTGCATCTTTACTAAATAAAAGCAAAGCTGTGTTTTCCTGAAAGGGAAAAGTCTAATGGTTCTTCAAGGAACGAAAAGGAAAAAAATCAAGAGATAGCATTATGTATTTACACTGAATATACCAAAGAATATTTAACAATAGGGATGGAAATAGTCATTCTCTTAGTGACAGGAAAACTACGTAGTCTCTCCTCTATTGCCAGAGATATGCAAGTCTGTTCTTGATACCTTGAATGCATGCACACTCTCATACGCACACACATGTCTGCATGTAATTATACATACCAGAGAGAAAGAAAATAAAAGAAGTGGCAGAAGTGCATTTCACGCCAGCAACCAAACATAACAAAGGAGAAGAGAGATAAAAAAAGCTCAGAAGAAGTATTAAGTTAATTAATTTTAGAATCACACTTTTAACGAGATAATCTACAATCAAAAACAAGTGAACACTGAAACATGTTTTGAAATTTAGCAGCCACGCAAACAAAAATTGTTACAGGTCAAGTGTTCTGCACTCTTCACTGTGGCAAGGTATATTTCTACCAGGATTCCCCAGGCAGTCTACTGATTTTATTTTAAACTTCTGTAAATCCAGATGACTCCATGAGGAACTAAGTAAATGGAATCACTCTGGCATAAACCTCCAGTAATTCAGAAGCAGCTCAGACCCAAGCGAAGAAAGGTTATGTGTGAGAAACTCTGGGTAATGGGTTGCAGTATTCACACGGCAATATTAAAAAAACCCAAAACAACAACACCCCTCCCCCACCCCGCACCACTCCAGAAAAATATATATTGTAAAGAAGTTGTATGAAAGCTCACAAATCTACCATTTGGATAACCTTTTTTGTTATTTTTGTTGATAAGTAATTTATTAACACCCAGATAATTAATTTATATGCAGGTCTGATTTCTGAAATAATAGTACATTTATTATTTTCACAGTACTTAGCAAAGTCCAGCAATTACATGCTTTACTAAACAGCACTCAAATAATCAAAACAAGGTAAGTTAATGATGGAAAAAGTAAAAGAAAAATATTTGAGGGTAAAATAGCATATTTTCTCAATAACTTCATTACCATACAGTTGTGAAAAATTGTTGATAAAATTTCAATAAAATGTTGATGACCTTTTTTTCTGAAAAATAGACATCTTTTTACCTGGCTGCTGCACAATGTGAAATACATCAACAATGTATAAACCTGTTCACAAACCAGTACAGAAATGTATCTAATCTCTATCTTGAAACACTGTGTGCCTTTTTACAGGATAATTTGTTTCTGTCCTAGGACCCTGAATGCTGTGCTTATTATTTAAGAACAGTCATTTAAGTTCTTAATTTCCTTAAATCAAAATTTATAATGGTAGCAAACCCTGAACTTTCACTATATTGTATGAAACGACCATTGTTAAGGATTTGAACCTTCAATAATTTTAGTATAGGTTTTAGGAAATGATTTCTTATAGAACTTAGAACATTCATTAGAAGCAGGTCAGCAATTTAATTTACCTTAAATATATATTACAGGATTTTGTCTTAATTTTTTACCTTTAACCATGGAAAATTCCTTCCTTGAGTAGCATGCTTTGTATTCCAATTAGCTTATTTGCCATTGCCAAGACAACTCTAATGTTAACAACCTCCAAATCATTGAATTTACCGTTTTGGTTGTTTTGTTAATCCTGAAATGTTCTCAAAAAGCTACTCGGGGTCAAGTTATGTCAAAACAACTTCTAAGGAAGGAAGCTCTTGCACATTACAGCTCCATTTATATGCTCAAGAGACTCCTGACGGTCAGCCAAAAGCTCTGACAAACAAACACTCTTGAGATGTCAGGACAGTGAGAAGACTGCATGAGTTGCCTCAAAACTGTGCATTAATGTATTTTTAGTGTTTTTTGAAATCTTGTGACCTTAGATGTCAGGAGACAGAAGCTCTCTAGCTAGATAATAACTCAGGCAGCACATTTGTACACCAGTGTTCTGCAGAGAGCTGTAAGCAGACCCAGTGATGTTCATATTTTGGTGAAGAGCAATATACCAAAAGTACAACTCTTCTTGAGTTTCTTTCAGGACCATGGACACAGAATTCTAGCTGATAACCTAGGACTGCTGGGTAGTGGATTAAACCCTTCTTCCAGTGAAGATACAGGGAAAAGTCCCATTTCCTTCAAGGGCAACAAACTTTGTCCAAACCTGAAGTGACTGAAAACCGTATCCTACAGTCTGCACTGAGCCTCTCTGCCTTTCTATTAGAGCAAACGTATTTGCTAAAGTGTTAGTATATTTTATATTTATCTGCCCTCACCTAATTTAAGAGGGTTTCATCTTTCTGCTTAGAGGTGGTAACTTCACTAGCTTCAAACTCAACCTTTCAAGCACCTGAGAAAACATTGCAAAGAACAGCAAGAATTCTTAGGTTCAGGGAAAAGAATTGACTTTGAAAATACAGTTTTAGGCAACAGATTGTCAGCAACATTTTACTCGACACATGTCTCTGTTTAATGATTAAAATTTTCAAAGTGTCACTTGGAAATACACATTTTTAGGAAAAAAAGATTTCATTCACCTGCACACAAATAAGCAAACAAACAAACAAACAAGCTCAACCCAGACCAAGAATGGTTTCTTCTAGCACCATTTTTTGAGCAATAGCAAGGATGCAGGAAGAAAGGATCCTGCCTCTAATCACAGTGATGAAAGGGCAGCTGGCTTCAACAGTTGTTGTAAGTCCTCCAAAAAAGCCTGCAGCAGTCTTAAGTAGCCACAAAACATCAGAACTTACCAGCTGGCCACACACTTTCTCACATTTTCCCCATGACTCTAGCCCAGTTTTATGGGTGATCTCTCAGTCAACTCATACCACCCTTTGTCATAGGGAGGACTGAGAGAGCAATTGTCACAGTCTTCTCCTCCTTCCTTATCTGGGATTGGGCTGCTCTTGCTTCCATGGCATTCACACCAGAGGAAGTGGGATATTCCCCTGATTGACTTCCATATTGTAATAAATCAAAATGCATTTGCATTATCAAAATTCAAGCAAGATTATTCACCTAGCCCAAAAGATTCTTTTTTTTTTCCAGGAGACTGAGGTTGCTGGGTCCAGCATAATGATGAATTGCAAGCTGCTTCACAAAGCAGAGCTTACTTGATTAATGTATTGTGTGCAACAAATACACAGTGAGTAAGTCACCTTGAGTCTGCCTTCATTGGGGTTATTAACAATGTCAGAATATGTTAGCTAAGATGATCATAATTTATCCTACCGATTGAACACAGCTGCATGTTCTGATGTGACTGAGTATAGATTTAAGTTGCCTGCTTAAGGCCTCAAAAGGCAAACAAGTTCAATTTTAGGTGTAAAATAAATTTATTCTGCCTCCTAAGCATGTTCTGCTTCAGAGTCTCTTCTCCATTAGTTTTCTCTCTGTGGATTGGGTAAGAAAGTTCAACAGCCAGCTGCTCCAAAGGGACTTCCAAACAAAGCTGTCCTCAGAAATCACCCTGCATACCTGTACTCTGTCCCCTGATGATAGAACAATTCCAAAAAAGTCCTTGGTCCAAGCTGGCACTGCCACACCACCGTACATTTGTTCACTATAAGTGGCTTTCAGGGAAATCTGACGTTCGGGAAGAATAAGTTGGGTTTTCCCCCTTCTCAGCACAGACTAGCTCAAAGGGAATTGAAATAAATTTATTAAGAGAAGGAATATTTTTTTCAGAGGAAATGCCATAACTTTGGATTCCTTTTTCCCCATTCCAAAGAGAAATGGAAAAAAACCCCATAGATATTGCCCTGCAGAGAAAGATTAGAAAACATATTGGGAGAGGTTGATTCATGTGTAATAAAAATAAGACACTAGAATGATAAATAATATTTAAGATGAAAGTTTTTTGTATCCTGACCTCTTCTGGAAAGATCAATAAGATGTGTTTTGGATAAATAGTCATGGTGTTAGCAACAGAACTTGCTCATTTTTTACTCCAGAAATGAAATTTATTATAATCATTTCTACAAAAGTCTTGGGATTCAATTAACAAGGAAACCAACACATCAGAACACCTCTTACCATCACTAATTATGAGCTTGCTACCACTTTTATGTTATTTTGATTTTCTAGATTCTCAATCTTTTACATCAAGACATCTGACATCCAAATCCCACTGATAATCTAAACTGTGTAATGTACTTGTTCTACAGCTAAATGTTCAGTGTGATTTACAGACTGTTACGGCACAAACCTTCCCACTAGTTGTATATAACCTCTTGCTGCTTTTATTACAGATAGCAATTAAAAAGGCATCTTGGAGAACAGAGAATTACACAAAGTCCCTTGCAGATGGATTTATTTACAGGTTAGTTAAAAGGGCTAGAACTATTATAGATTCTGGAGACGAGTAAGATATACCAGTTCAGTAGAAGTAAATTTTTTATATATTAAGAACTGAAAAAAAATTCTGATTATGAAAGATGGTGTATTAATAAAACACAGAAAGGCCTTCTCTTTCCCTTTTTGTGAAATCTCAGAATAGTTACAGCGCATTCTATGTCATTCTTTATTCTTTACATTGCAGCAAGGACTACTTAATAAGACCAGATTCCTGGACTGAACCAAAAGTCCTGTCTAGGAAAGTGACCTGCAGCAGATACAGAAAACAAGCTATGGGTCAAACCAGGACTCCTTGTATACCACAACCTACTCCTGACAATCTCTAGTTGAAAGACTTTCTGCACTGGAAATCACCTCTTGACCCTTCCATTAAACAAAAAAATGGCAGTTCATTAAACAGTGTTGAATAACAGAATCATACAATCATAGAATCTATATGGTTGGAAGAGACCTTTAAGATCATCAAGTCCAACCATTGGCATAGCACTACCAAGTCCCACTAAACCATGTCC
>VZSF01005863.1:0-19161 GCA_013398295.1 Chionis minor | reverse complement strand
GCCGCTTCCCTGCCGGATCACCGCCCGTGGCGTTTGCTCGGCAGAAGTATAATGCTGACTACGACCTGTCGGCCACGCAAGGGGCGGACACGCTGGCCTTCGTGTCCCTGCTGGAAGAGAAACTCCTGCCGGTGCTGGTGAGTCTCCCTCTCGGGGTGGGGGGGACGCACACGGGGGAGGTGGCCTCGCTGGGCACCAGATCCGCTCCCTGGAGCGAAGCCGGTGGGCTGAGGCGTGCACCGGGAGAGCCGGAGAGCGGCGCAGGCAGGAAAATCCCTGCGGGCCTGGAGCATCGGGAGCAGGGAACACCGGTGCCGGGGGGTCCTGCATGGCCGCGGTGGGTTGTGCAGCCAGGGCTGGGGTCTGGCCTCGCTCCCGGAGCTTCCTCATCCCCTCGCAGTCTCCGGGGGCAGCCGGTCCTGTGCCGGGTGCTGGTGTGAGCGGCGCCGGGCACGGGCTCCGCGGCTCCCGCCGTGGCAGGAGGCTGCGCCGACTCCAACCCTACCACGGCCCCGATACGGATTGTTCTGCGCTGCAGATCCACACCTTCTGGGTGGACGCAAAGAACTACGTGGAGCACACGCGGAAGTGGTACGCGGAAACCATTCCGTTCCCCCTCAACTTCTTCCTGCCCAACTGCATGCACAAGCAGCACCTGGAGCGGCTGCAGCTCATGTGGGGAGACGGCTACATGGAGGACGAGGAGAAGTTGGAGAAGGAGGTGCGGGAATGTGGTCTGGGCACAGCGGGTCCCTGGCGGGTGCCCAGAGGGACCCACGCAAGGCCAAAATCTTAATTTGGGACCCCCTGGCTGAGCACCCCAATCCCACTGCCCTTTGCACCGTGGCAAGTCTGTCGCATGGCCGGGTGGGTGACAACCCTCTGTCCTCCTTCTCCAGCTCTACCGGGATGCTCGGGAATGCCTGACACTCCTCTCCCAGCGCCTCGGCTCCCAGAAGTTTTTCTTCGGAGACTCGTAGGTGGCCATAGGGGGAAGGTGCTGTGGGCCCCGAGGGCCCCCCCGCAGCCAGGCAGGACACAAGTGCTCATGGTCTGTGGGGAGGTCGCAGCCCACGTGCGTTACTTCGGGGGCTGGACAGGCTCACAGGGGACAGGGCTGTCTGTGACTCCGCGGAGTGATGCAGGCGGCAGGAATTCAGGCTGCAGGAGCTGCCGCCAGCCCCGGCATCTTTCCCTGTCTCTCGGTAGAGCCAGCAGAGCTGCTCCGGGATGGGATGATCCTGCTCCCCCCGGCTCTGTCCTTACCTCGGGGGCTGGAAGGAGGGAGCCCTCCCCAGGAGGAGCCGCTTGCCGTCCCCTGGGGCGCAGGGGGCTGAGGGTGGCCGACGCTTCCGGGTGGCTTTGGGTGGGGACTGCGGGAGGGACGGTGACCCAGTGGCGGGTCTCTGTGCCCCAGGCCGGCCTCCCTCGACGCCTTCGTCTTCAGCCGCCTGGCGCCGCTCCTGAAGGCAAAGCTGCCCAACGGGAAACTGCAGCAGCACCTGAAGTCCCTGCAGAACCTGTGCAACTACTGCACCTCCATCCTCAGCCTCTACTTCCCCTGGGATGGAGGTGAGATGCCACCCCCTGCCTCGCCCCGCCGGCTCAGGGTGGCCCAGTCCCCCTCCATGTCCCCGATCTGCCCCCCCCTCCAGGTGACCCCCCAGCCAGCGCCCCGCGCGCTGCGGGCACCGACGGCGGCGAGGCGGAGGAGGACCCCCACAAACGGCGCAACCAGCTGCTGTCCGTGCTGGTGGGGCTGGCGGCCATGCTGGGCTACGCCTTCCTGAGCGGCATCGTCTCCATCCAGCGCAGCGGCGTGGGGCCGGCTGGCCGCCAGCCCATCGCCCTGGCTGAGGAGGAAGAGGAGGAGGAGGAGTGAGGAAGAGCCGCACGACTGTTCCTCCTCCGGCCCCTGGAACTGACTGTTTTTACACTGGCAGCTTGGCAGCGTTGCTCCCTGCAGGTGCTCCGCTCTGTGTCCCACCAGGAATCGCAGCCCGCTCCGCGGGGAGCGCGCCTGCCATGCCAATAAACCTCCCTCTCTCCACCCGCACCCTCTCGTCCTCCCAGCAAGCTCAGGGCCCTTCCCAGTTTCCCCAGTCGCACAGCCTGGCACGCTGCAGTGCGTACTGGTGCGCCGCCCCATTGCCTGTCCTGCTCTGCCCCTGTGCCACAGCCCTTGTCACCGTCCTCGGGGCTGCCCGGGGATGGGCTGATGGGGAGACCGGTGGGTTTTTAGGTTCCTAAAGGCATCTGTGAGCGTCTCGGCAGCGTCCCCCATCCTTCCTGCGGCAGCTGTGGGGCCGAGCCCTCCATCTTCCCCCTCCCTGCGGCGTCCCTGCCCTCCGGGACAGCTGCGGAGCCACCACCACGCTGCTGCCAGCCCCGTTTCTCCGGGAGCTGCGGCACGGCTGGGGATGCTCTGTGACTGGCTGCTGCTGCAGCAGAAGCCAGCGGCAAGGGAAGCCCGGGCTCCTCGGCAGGACGCGTCCCCAGCCTGGGAGGGCACGAGGGGAGGGACACCCGGAGCTGGGCTCCCCGCAGCGGCGCGAGCAGGGCGGCGAGTGGCCGCAGCGGCTGCAGCAGGAATCCCTCCGGCGCTGACAGCTCTGTTTGCATTCCTCCACGCCTGCCAGCAGCAGGGAGTTCCTCGCAGCCAGCACGGCCAAAAAAAAGCACGTCGTGCAGGAAGCACGGCCTCCAGCGAGCGTGGCGTGGGCTGCAGAGCGGGGCTGCCTAGGCACCCTGTGGTCCCATGGGACACCCCGTGTGGGGCTCAGCCCCCCGGGCTGGTCGTGCTGCTGCCGTTTCCTCCGGCCGCTGCCGGTTTACGAGTGTGCAGATGGAAAAGCGGCGTCTGGCCAGGCTCGCCTGCGCGCTGGCTGCCGGGCGGCACACAGCCCTCGCTTGTTTGGCTGCTGGCCGCTGCCACCACCAGCATCCTGCTGCGGACACCCGCGGGTGTCTGGTGTCCCTGGTGTCCCCCCCCGAGACGTGCACTCCCCCCACACCCCCCAGATACGGCTGTGATGGCCACGGGGGGACCCTGCGCAGTGCCGTTGGTGCTGTGCCGCAGCCTCCCCCACACTGGCCCAGTTCGAGGGGCCCCACCGGGAGGGGGATGACTCAGTGCAGCCCCCCCCCCCCACCCCCCTTTCGTCGTGCCCGCTCCCCCATAACGTCACTCGGGAAGTATGTGCCCGACGCTCCCGGTTCCCATTAGCATGGAGCTGGGGGGAGGCCCGATGGCTGCTCCAGCAGCAGAAACCGCAGCACTGGAGCGGCCGCCTGCTCCAGTTGGGAGGAGAAGCCGGAGCTGCTGACGTTGGGGCCCAGCGCTAAATCCCGGCTGCGGGTCCTGGCTGCTGCCGGCCGCCGGCGGCTGCCCAAGGGATGCTGGAGCGGATGCAGAGGGGAGGGAGACGCTGCCCCTCGGGGTGACGGCCCCCCACCTCCCTGCAGTCCCTGGCAGGGTATTCCCAGGAACGCAGGCAGCGGTCGGATGGGACCCCGTGGGGCTCAGCGGGTACCGCCAGTCCCAAACCTGCCGCCTCCTCTGGCTCCTGGCACGGCTCTGCCCGCGGAGCTGGCAGTGAGGGAGGGCAGAGGTTGTAGAAAAGCTGTTTATTTTATGAAAACATCTAGAAAAGAGCAGACGTCACAGCCCTCGGATCAAACAGGTCCCCTGGGGCGCTGGGGGGGGGGCTGTGCCACAACCCCAGCCCCGTGCAGGGCCCGTCCCCGAGCCCTCCAGCAGCACCGTGCTCTCGGTGCCGGCACCTCGCTCCTCCGCCAGCCACGGCCACACTAGGCTGGCTGCTTCCACAGGAACGTCTGGATGGAGTCACTGGGGGCCAAGGCATCAATGAAGCCGACCCGTGGGTCAGAGACCCCGAAGGACACGTCCATGGAGGAGCTGTGGTGGGGATGGGAGAGGGGAGGCAGGTCAGAGGGGGCAGCTGGGTTTTGGAGCCTGGGCGTGGGGCTGAACCACTCACCGGTTCAGGACCACCAGGACGACGGCGCCGTCGGGGCGCAGGAAAGCCGAGTGCTCGAGGTCGCACCGGCGGCACGTCTTGGAGACAGCCAGTCCCACGCGCTGCGAGCCCTCGGGGATGAACTTGCTGTGGGAGCAAGCACGGCTTGAGCACGGCTCCTGGGATGGCGGCTGGAGCCGGCAGCCCCTTGCCAGCCACCCCTGGCCCCGACCCACCTGAAGTGCCCCAGGTGGTAGAACATGGGCTGCTTGTAGAAGACGTCCTTGCTGCTGTCCACAATGACGGGGCTGTCCACGTAGTTCTTGCTCCAGTTGGGGCCCCCTTCCAGGTCCAGCGCCAGGTTCCAGTCGGTCCAGCCTGTCACGTAGTTGTTGAGGTTCTGCGGGGCAGGTGACGGCGCTGAACCACAGGCGGGCGCAAGGGGTGGCCAGCGCCATCAGCGGCCCCCACCGAGCCCTACCGTCAGGATGCTGTGGCTGTACTTGGTGCCGCGGTCCCAGCCGCCCAGCACCACCCTGGGCTCCCAAAAGTAGGAGCCGGTGGAGGCCTCCGTGGAGAGGAGGAAGTAGTCTGGGAAGAAGTGGTGGGTGATGGAGAGCGTGAGGTCAATGGGTGCCAGGAAGTCCAGGTACCAGTGGATGCCGATGCCGCTGATGTAGCTGGCGGCCACGGGATCTTTGAGAACCTGGCAGGAGAAAGGAGTCACCAGCGCCCAGGGCTGGGAGAGCTGCCATGGGGGCAGGAGAGCCGCTGTGGGGACTCACCACCTGGGCCCAGTAGGGCAGCATCACCCTCTGGTCATCCAGGATGATGAGCTGGACGTGGCGGTGGGAGCTGTTGGCCAGTGCGGGGCCCAGGTCCCGGGCGATGAAGTCCCGCTGGTGCTCGGGGGAGAAGCCCAGGCACTGGAAGGGGTAGAAGACGATCTCGCCGGCAGTGGGCTCGTTCCCCGCCGTCACCGCCCAGAAGGTCAGGTTGTGCTTGGCGTATTCGTCCAGGAACCTGGGTGCGGGGGCAGGAGGTGAATGGCCCCATTACGGCAGCGCCAGCCCCCGGCACGGCAACCCCCAGTGCCCACCGCGCTCCCGCGGCCCCTCACCGTATGAAGTACTTGGCCCAGGCCTGGTGGTATTTGTCCCCGGGGCTGCCCTTCAGCGTCCCCCTCCCCGTCATTGCGCCGTTCGTCTTCATCCAGACCGGGGAGGTCCAGGGGCTGGCATAGAGCGACAGCGGCCGCTTGGCCATTGCCTGGGCTGCCCGGAGGATGGGGATCTGGGGAGAACAGGGATGGCAGCCATCTCTCCGGCTCTGCCCCGGTACCAGTGTTGCCGGCACCAGGACGAGTCCTCTCCCTCCCCATCAGTGGAAGGTGCTCCCCTTCCCCATCCCGTCCTGTCCCCCGTGGGCTGCAGCCTCGGGCTCGCCCTGCGGGACCCACCTTCATCTGCGTGTCCTCCTCTGTCAGGTTGAAGTGCTTCAGCTCAAAGTCACCTTCTGCGTCAGCGTAGGTGTACAGGCGGACGGAGAAGTCGGTGCTGGCCATGGGAACGCGCACGAGGTTGTACTCAATGCCTGGGGACAGGGGGGCGGTGATGGGCATCCTTGGGGTGTACTGGGGGGGGGTGCAGCCTCCTGGCTTCCAGGAGCCTCCCAGCCCCTCGGTACGAGCCTCAGCAGCCGGACCCTGAGCAGGGGAAGCTGGACAGACTGGCCCCACCACCCAGCAGCGTCACCCTGCTCCAGGCTCACCTTCCTCGGAGAAGTAGGAGCGGAGCAGGTTGTCCTGGGCACCCTTGGACAAGGACTGGATGTTGATGGCGGCCGAATCTGTGACGGAGCCACCAAAGCCCTTCACCTTCTGGTACTGCTGTGCCGTGTCCAGGGTGAGATGGAAATCTGCGGGGGACAAACACCATCACAGCCACCGCGCAGGGACAAACTGTTCCCTGGTGCGCAGGCAGGCGCCCAGTCCCGGGGGATACCTGGGGTCTCAGTGTTGCGCTGGAAGCTCCCCTCACTGCGCTCCAGCCGCTTGCCGGCCTTGCTGCTCTCGTACTTGACGTAGGTGCCCGGGGCCGGCAGGACCACGGGGTCCAGCGTGTCGCAGTACGTGGCGCTGCAGGCGCACACCAGCGAGCCGTGACCGAAGTCCTTGGCGTCGCAGGGACGGCTGCCTGTGGCAGGAGGAGAGACCGAGCAGGCACAGGGGGCTGCGGCAGGAGCCCAGCTCACACCTTCAACTCCCACGTACGCCGAGCCCATGGCCGTGCCGCCCAAACCACTGACCTCCACGGTGGGGACATGGCGCCAGCACTTACCTGCTGCCCGCGACGCTGCCTGCACCAGCAGGAGCCAGCCCAGGACGCCAGCGCACCCAGGTCCCATGGCACCTCCGCGGCAGCACGGCTGGGACGGACGCTGACGGCGAACACCAGGGCTGGGAGCAGGGTGGCGAGTGTCAGCACCCGCCTCCTCTTGCCCTGTCCCAGCCCCGCATGGGGACAGAGACCCAGGGCGGGGGGTCCTGGGGATGCTCAGCCCCGGCATCCCCCTGCCTGGGAGCCTCAGGGAGCACCAGCACCCCATGGCAGGGCTGAGCCCCATGGTCCTGCCCGCTCCGCGCAGCCCCAGCCCAGTGCTCACCATCCCTCCTGCCCTGCCAGCACCCACTGATGGCTCCGGCCACATCCCGGCGGGGGGTGCAGCCCCCTGGGCGTGTGCCGCCCTGTGGCCACTGGCCCAGTGCTCCCAGCCACCCACACCGGCTCTACCCGGCAGCTCAGTTCACTCCCATCACCTTCCTCCTACTCCTTCTCCCTCCTTGCTCATCCCGCAGCCGTGCCGTGCCATGCCGTGTCGTGCCATTCCACATGTGCTGGTGCCTCGAAGGCATGGCCGGGAGCAAACAGCTCCACACTCCCAACCCCACAAGTGTGGCACTGCCCAGCCGGAGGGATTTGGGGCTCCAAACTCCTGGTGCAGAGGGTTCCCGCATTTCCCTCCTCTCCGTGGTCGCTCCCACCCCGTCCTGTCCTTCCCGTGATGCTGGGTGAGGAGTTTCTTGACGGAGGAGTCACCTCTGCTGCCTCGGGACCCCAGTGCCAGGGGGCAGGGGGAGGCAAGGGTGGGACGTGGCACCGGCTCGCTGCTCCCTGAGACTGTGTGGGATGGGGACCGGGGCCAGGCGGGTTGTCCCACACCCGTCACCTCCCGCTCCCCGACCGGGAGCGATGCCCAATGCCACGGGCATGGCCTCAGCGTGGTCTCGCTCGCCGGGGCCATCCCTTTCCCCACCAGCCACTGAAGCCGCTCCAGACCCGTGGTACTCACCTGCTGCCCGAAATCCCTCTTGCCGCGTCTCTGCCGGGTGTGGGGCAGCGGGGCGGCGGGACCTGCTTTCCAGCTGCGTGCGGTAGGAGGTGACAGCGTCTGGCGGAGCAGGAAAGGTGAGTCCAGCTCATGGGACTCTTGAAGCTTTGAAGAGGAGCCTGGGGATGATTTTGCAACCTGGCTGCGATGAGAGGTTTCAACACTCACCACAGCCTTTGCAAAGCTCTCCTGAAACCTGTCCCAGTGGCCGGAGGGAAGTTTGGGGTGGGGCGGGGTGGGGGGCAGGATGCCTCCCAGCCCCCCAGATGCCTCCATCACCCCAACCGGGACCCCCCTGCAGCCACCAGTGCCCAGCCCCAGCGCAGAGAGGTTCAAGGACCCCTCACAAAAGTAGCCTCGTCCCCCTGATCACACCCCCGGGCAGGGGTAGGGGTGGCCGTGCCCACCCTGGTGTCCCTGCCGGGGTCCCCGCGGGTGACGGGCCTCGCGTCCCACGTGGCAGCGGCTCGGCTTTGCCGCGGGGTGGGCGAGAGGGAGACTTGTCTGCGGTCAGTGCCGCAGCCACCCACCCCTGCCCTGCTTGCGGCCGCACCAGCAACTTCTCCCGGCGTGGGCACAGGCGCTGCCGGGGCTGCAGGCAAACGGCGGGGTCGGCTGCGCCCTGCTCCTCGCTGCCCCGCAACGGGGGGGCTGCTGGCCAGAGCCCCCCACTCGCCCCTGCCGTGGGGCTGGTACCCCCCACGCCTGAGCCCCACGCCTGCAGCTGGGCTAGGTGGAGCAGGCTGCGCGCGGTTTGTCATCTCCAAAACAAGCCTGGGCTCAGCGCCTTCTAATTTGGGATCCTTCCTAATTGCAGGCACCTGCCCCTCGGGAGAAACGGGAGCGGGGCAGAGCCAAGGGAGAGGTGGCGTTTTCCCAGCCTGGCCCTGCTGTCCCCCTGATGCCACTCATGGGGGTGGCCAGGGGGGCAGCCCCTCGCCCCAGGACCCCTCCTCCCTCTGCGGCTGGAGCAAAGACCCCCCCCAGCGCAGGTTGCGGCCAGCAGGGACCAGAGGTGATTCCTGCAGCCCCCTCCTAGCCCTCTGCTGTTGCATCCCTCGGTTTCCCAACAGCTTTCCGGCGCAGCGGGAAGGCACAAGCCCTGCAGCAGACGGGGTTCCAGATGGGCAGGGAGCATGGAGCCCACCTGCAGGGACTGCGCCGCAGCGTTTCCCTGCAACTGCCGAGCAGCCGGGGCCGCAGGGCCGCACGCGCGCCGTTCCTGCGCGGCAGAGCTTCCATGTCCCATGGGAAGCGCAGGCAGCCCGGCTGCCCTTTAGGCCAGCGCTACCCAGGAATGTCGTCGATAAAAGCAGAGAACGGGCAGATGTGCACCGGGAACAGGGCTGAGACGGAACCCGTGTGCCGCAACTCCAAGCAAGCAGCTGTTAAAACTCTTTTTTTTTTTTTTCCCTTTTTTTTTTTCTTTTTCCCCCAATGTCAGCAACTCCGCAGCACAAGGGGAGTTTGCCAAGGAGCGCTCTGGCTTTCTCATTCCAGGACTTCAAAGATGCTGGTATCGTTCCCAAAGGCTGGAGCAAGCAAATACTGTAACCGGTATTTAACGAGAGCAAACAGGACGGCCAGGTAATTGCGGGCTGCCAGCTCCGTGTCGGCCACGGCCAGAATAGAGGGGAGTCTGTCCGGAGGCCACGGCAGCCGAGCAGGGCTGGACGCGGCCAGCGGCGTGAGGTCTGGAAGAGGTGGCACCAACCTAAATTCGTCGGGGAGGTTTGGTGGACGGGGACACTGGTATGATTCACCCAGCCTTTCCTACAGCGTCCGCCCTGCTGCAGCGGGACATTTTGATTAAAAATAAATTTTAAAAAAATATAAAAAAAAAATAGGCTGGGGAAAACCAACGGCACATATGAAAGGAATCAAGAGCTGGCGAGCGGCTGAGCCTCCAGCTGCAGCGATAAACAAGGCAGCCACACGTGGGCCACGGGGACGGAGCCCTCCGGGGCACCCCTTGCCCTTCGCCGCCTCTCCGAGGAAAACCGAGCAATTTCCGAGAGCGTAGAGGAAACACTGACGGGGACGGTGCATACCGGAGGGAGCGCGTCACGGCTTTACTTGGCGCCTGAGACACACGCGAAGGTTTTAAGGGAGCCACGTGTGGAAGCGTGGTCCAGGAGACAGCGGAGCGGGAGCTTTCAGGGGGTTGGGGGATGCTGGGGAGGGCTCGGGGATGCCGGGAAGCGCTGGCAGCAGCCGCCCGGGTGGGATCCCAGCGCCAGGAGCACACGCAGCCCCTCGCGCGAGGACAGGACCCCCGGTCCATCCTGCACCCCCAGCGCTGGGTCACTGCCCACTTCCACCGTTGAAGGACGCTGGGAAGGGCAGGGAAGAGCCGGCCCCTGGAAACACCAGGTCACACGATGCCGTCCCTCGCCCTGCCCTGGCCATCACTTCCAGCGCCACAGGTAGGTCTGGATGGAGTTGGCCGGAGCCACGGTCTCAATGAAACCAACAGCAGGGTCCTGGATCCCAAACGGCACATCCCAGCCGAACCTGGGGGACAAAGAGGGGCTGAGGAGGTTGGCAGAGCCAGGGCTGAGCATCCCCCGCCCGGGCTGCCCTGCTGACCTGTTGAGGACCACCAGGGCGAGGGTCCCGTCAGGGCGCAGGACGGCCACATGCTCCAGCTGACAGAGGAGGCACAGGCAGCTGCTGTGCAGCCCCACACGCCAGGAGCCTTCGGGGATGAACTTGCTGTGGGGAGAGGAGCAGGAGAGGGATCGCGTCCCCTGTCTTGGGCTGGCAGCAGCCCCTGAGCCTCCCCCAGCTCTGACCCACCTGAAGTGCCCCAGGTGGTAGAACATGGGCTGCTTGTAGAAGATGCCTTCGCTGGTGTCCACGATGATGGGGCTGTCCACATAGTTCTTCACCCAGTTGGGCCCCCCCTCCAGGTCCAGGGCCAGGTTCCAATCGGTCCAGCCGGCCACAAAGTGGTTCAGGACCTGGGCGGGCCGGGAAGGGGCTGAGCGGGGCTGTGCAGTGTCCCCAACCCCACGCGGGCAGTGCCGGGAGGGGGGGGCCGTACCGTCAGGATGCTGTGGCTGTAGCGTTCCCCTCGCTCCCAGCAGCCCAGGGACACGGAGAACCGGAAGGTGAGGAAGCCGCTGCAGGCTTCCGTGTAGAGGAGGAAATGGTCAGGGAAGAGCTTGTGGGTGGCCTCCAGGCTGCAGCGGGGGGGGACGATGCTGTCCAGGTACCAGTGAACCCCCATGCCGGCGACGTAGCGGGCAGCGGTGGCATTGCCCAGGACCTGGGGGGAGCAGAGGAGACACCTCACACCAGGACCACCAGTACCCCGAGCCCTATGGGGCGGACACACAGCCCTCACGTGCCAGCAGGGTCCCCTAAGGCCACCTGGCTTGTCTCCTCCTGCGGACACCGCAGGCTCCAAGCAAGAAGCCACAGGCAGCACCCCGACGTGGCTCCAGCACCCCACTGTGTACAGGGCAACGGGCACGTGGCGGGGCAGACGTGCCCCTGGGTGGACTCCTCGCCCCTCGGTGGGCTCCTCGCCCCCCGGCACAGCTCCCCCGCTGCTGCCCAGTCCTCCCTCCGCACCACAGCCCTGCGTGGTCCCCAGGCGCTGCCGGTTTGAGGCGAGGGAGGGACGTGCTGCGCCTTCCCCTGCGGCTCCAGCCTGGCTCCAGGCAGGGGCAGAAGCACGGTTTTTTTTCTTCCCTTTTAGTTTAAGGTAATTCCCCCAAACCACTCTCCAGCCTTGCATGGGAACCAGCCCAATGAGCCGAAACTCTGCCTGGAGAAGGAGCCACGGCGCCGGCAGCGCCTCTGGACTCCGGGACACGGATGCCATCTCCTGTCCCTGCTGCAGCGAGGCAAACACAGAGGCGGCCGCTAACAAATTAGCCGGCTCCGGCTCCCTCTCCGACAGACCCAATTCGCCTCCTGCTCTCTTTAGGGCTGGGGGTGGCTGCTGGCTTAAATTTCCAACTAAACACAACGCTTCGGTGGGACACAGAGAGGAGGGAGAGGGAGAAGCCGGGCAGGGCAGCAGGTTTTGCTCTTCACCACTTTGGCCCAGTGTGGGAGGTGGATGCGCTGGTCGTCCAGGATGATGAGCTGGGTGCGGTGGGGGCTGCGGGCCAGCGCGGGGCCCAGGTCACGGACGACGAAGTCCCGCTGCTGGGCGGCGGTGAAGGCGATAGTGGGGAACTGGGGGGCTGTGAAGAGCGCCGCAAGGGGCTCGTTCTGCGCTGTCACCGCCCAGAAGGTCACGTTGTGTTGGGCGTATTCATCCAGGAACCTGGCGTGGGGAAGAGGGGGCAGCATCAGCTGCAACCGCCCACCCTCTGCCCACCCCAGCCCCACCAGTGTCCTCCAGCATCTCAGCCCTGGGGCACAGTACTTGACGAAGTAGTTGGCCCAGGTCTTGTGGTACTTGTCCCCCGCCTGCCCCTTCAGCGTCCCCTTCCCACGGACATCCCCATTGCTCTTCATCCAGGCTGGGGACGTCCAGGGGCTGGCGTACAGCGACAGCGCCCGTCTGCTCATGGCTGAGGCTCGGTGCAGGAGGGGGATCTGCAGGAGGGGGCAGAAGGACCGGCTCAGTGATGGCTTCACCCCCCACCCAAAACCACCCGGCTCAGCGCAGGAGGTCGGGGGACGCTCCAAGGACCTCTGTGGGGAACGGCGGCCTGTGAGCACCACCCCATGGCACGGCGCCCCCGCTCTGCACCCCACCAGTGCCAGCAGGGACGCGCCGGGACATGCTCCGGAGGAGGTGCCAGCTCCCACGGGCTGTCCCCATGCACCCTGCCACCCTGCGAGGGGCTTGGCAGCACCCGGGCACGGGGTCCCGGCGCACGCGGGAGCTCCGGCACGAGAGGGAAAAAGACGCCAATGGCAGCAGCTTCAGCCTCCCCACCTTCAACTTCACGTCCTCCTCTGCCAGCCTGAAGTGCTTCAGCTTGTAGTCATGGGGGACGTCGTCGTAGCTGTAGGGGCGCACGGAGAAGTCGCTGCAAGCCATGGGGACGCGGACAAGGTTGTACTCAATCCCTGCAGAGCGGGAAAAGCATCCGGCAGCACTGGAGCAGGTGCCCAGGTGACGAGCGTCCCTGCAACGGGGATGGGCGCAGCTGCCTCCGGGGACCCCGCGAGTAACCCCGCGCCGCTGGCACTGCTCACCGCTCTCGGAGAAGTAGGAGCGCAGCAGGTTGTCCTGGGCAGGCTGCGACAGCGCCAGGATGTTAATGGCAGCTGCATCGGAGAGGGACCCGCCGAAGCCCTTCACATGCTGGTAGAGCGTGGAGACGTTGACCGTCAGCAGGAGCCCTGCGAGGGAGACCCCAGCTCAGCTTGCGGTGCCCCAGGGGTCCTGCGGTAGCACCCGCCGCCCACCCGGCCGCAGTGGGTACCTGGGGCGCGCAGGCTGCGCTGGAAGCTCCCCTCACTGCGCTCCAGCCGCTTGCCGGCCTTGCTGCTCTCGTACTTGACGTAGGTGCCCGGGGCCGGCAGGACCACGGGGTCCAGCGTGTCGCAGTACGTGGCATTGCAGACGCACACCATGGCGTCACGGCCAAAGTACTTGGGGCTACAGGGCCGGGCACCTGGGGGGGACACGGGCAGGGTGGGGGCAGCTGCCGGCTGGGGGACACGTCCCTGCCTGCCCCGGGGCACTGCCTCTGCCCCCGCGCTCCGCACCCTGTCCCCTCCCTGGGCATTCCTGAGTTGCCCCCAGGCTCCTGACCCCGTCCCAGGACACCCCAGCCCCCAAGCCATGCTGTCCCATCGCCACCCCCACCGTGTCCCCACGCTCACCTGCAGCCTGGGGCACCGCCTGCAGCAGCAGTGGCAGCAGCCAGCCCAGGACGCCGACAGCCCCCATGGTCCCAGCTCCGGTGGGTCCCAGGGAGCAGAGCCTGCGAGCGGGGGCACCCTCAGCCGAGGCAGACGCGGGCACAGGAGGGGGCGCAGGGACGGGCTGCACTCCCCAGCTGGATCAGCAGCATCTCCTCTGCCCCCACTCCTGCTCCAACGAGCTCCTGCCACACACCCCGTCCTCCCCACCCCAGCAGAGACCCTCGCCAGGCAGGAAGACAAGGTGTCTCCATCCCTGCCCGCCACCCACAGCCCACCTGCTGCCGCCCCGGCTGCTCCCTGACCTGCACTGCTGCCAGCCTTCCTCCTCCTCCTCCTCAGGCAGCTCCAGTCTCTCCACCTCACCTTTACGGCGAGTCGTTTTGAGACCTCCCTCCGCAGCACACCCTCTCCCACCCCCACAGCTCCTCCTCACTCCCCTCCCGGCCCGTACCTCCTGCGGGTCTTGGACCCGGAGCATCGGGCCGCCTCCTCGCCATGGAACGCCGGGTCCCCCTCGCCTTCCGCTGCCACGCGAGGGTGTCAGCCCCCAGGGAGGAGAGACAGGGACATGGTGCTGGTGGCTCTGGCTATGCGAAAGGCCCCAGCAGCACAGGGAGATGCAGGACAGGGCAACTCGGAGAACCCACTGCAATGCCCTGGAGAAAGCCCTGATCTATTCCTTTTGCCAGGCAGGGTCTGGATGAATCCCTGGAAGCACAGCAGAGCCCAGGGGCGGGCTGGTGGCTCTGTAGACTGACCCGCTAACGAGCACCTCAGGCGATTTACCCCTGCCCGTCACCCCCGTTCTCCCCCGCCAAGAGCCGCTGTGGCCGTGCACCCAGTGTGGGGAGGGTCCAGGACCCCCGGGTGAGGACAGCAAACGTGGCTGCACGGCCCGGTGCAGCAAAAGGACCAGCCAGGTGCAACCACACGGAGCCGGGGCCACCGCTGTGCCCTGCCCCAGCTGAGCGGGCACCATGGAAGGCAGCAGCAGCAGCAGGATGGCAAGTGCCGCCGCCGGAGCTGCGCCGTTGGGGCAGACCCACGGAGGGGAACCCGCTGCTGCAACGTCAGCCATGGCAGGAGCAGAGCTCTGCTCCTCCCTGCCGGGGGATAAACTGCTCCGGGAGCGCCCCATGCTCCTACAAGAGTAACCCACCCATTCCGAAGAGCCAGGGCTCACGCAGGGACGCAGACACCGCCTGATCCCGGTCGCATCACCTGGGATGTGCCCACTCCCACGGACACGCACCCATCGCTGCGGGGATGTCCTTGGCATCTCCCCGCAGGGGTGGCCCAGGGGACAGAGAGCGGCCAGCTCCCAAGGCACCGCTCCACCTGCCCCAGAGCACGGAACGCCGGGGCTCGGATTTTCCCTCCACAGGGTTAAACCACTCCGTTAGCTCTCCCTCTCCGGGTGGAGCAGCACCTCATGACTAATTTTCTCCTTTTCTGGCATATCAGATGCAGCTGTGGGGCAATTCGATTCATCAAAGTTCCTCCTACCCTCCAGCACTGCCCTGCCACCGTCCCGTGCCTCTGCCTGCCACGCTACCATGTGGGGCCGAGCCATGGGGCGCCTGGGCCAGCTGCCAGCGGGGAGGGGGCAAACGGGGGCCGGGCAGCCCCTGGTGACGACTCACGGGGCAACCAGGCGGCCCCGGAAGGAAGCTCCCAGCCCCATCCCTCCGCCCCGTGGGTCTCCCACTCCCAAGCCATGACTAACGTGTCAGCCGGGTGTTACACCCAGGGCTAATAAGCCCCAATTTTGGGGAGAGACTAATAGGTCAGCTGCTGCTGGCCCAGGGTTATCAGCTGGCTCTCCGCCGGCCGCCAGCCACCCGGGATGCTCCATATGCCACTTCCCTCCCCATTTTGGGGTCTGGCTCTGCCTGCCCCTTACCCGGCCACAGCCCCACAGCTGGCTCGGGTCCCCACAGGCCCCACAGCTCCTGGGAGGAAAAACACTGCGGAGGCTGCTGGAGCTCATCCCTATCACCAGGGGCTGATAAGAGCTTCCTGCTGAGCAGGAAAAGTGAGACCCAGGGGAAGGGCAACGCCTTGGCGCGGAGCGGGTGGCACGGAGACACCGGGCAGCCCCACCAAATCCTCCCCAAGCCGCTTCTCGCCACCGCTCCCAGTGCACGGGGTTTCTGGTGGCGTTTGCAGCAGGCAGAGGAAGCCGGGGGGGGTGAATTTTGTCCCTTAGCCAGGGATGCGGCACCCTGGGACCACGGAACTGCGGAGGAGCAGCCTTTCTGGGGATCACAACCCTGAAAACGTCGGGAGTGGGGAGCGCAGAGCTACGGTGCAGCATCGCGGCGGCAGCTCCAGTGCCAGGGTGCTGCAAGGCAGCCGGACCTCGGCCCTGAGCATGGGAAAACCTGGCTCTTACTGGTGGGCACTGGTTCCAGGCCAGCTGCCCGCCCACGGGGGGGTCCTGTCCCTCCAGCCCCAGTAGCCACCAGCTGGTGTGTGCCCCAAAATGAGCCAAAGCTTGGCAAAAGAATTAACGAACCAAGCTCAGTGATGGTGGGTGGCCCCCTCTGCATTTAAACTGGAGGGAATTGGTGCTCCAGAGCTGAGCAGAGCACAGGGACAAGGGTGCGTGTCCCAGGATGATTCAGCATCCAGATATCAGCTTTTATTACCTGGGCCGGTAAAACGTGAAAGGAAACTGGGAAGTAAGAATCTGGGAAAGAAGCAGCAGGTAAAGGTGCACTCCTGCACCAGGATGCTGGGAGCGGGGCTCGCTGCAGCTATCCTGGAGAAATATTTCCCTCTTGTGGACAAACACAAAGAGCCTCCGGGCAGGAGCGCAACGCTCCTGCCCCTCTGCACAGCCAGCTCTTCCCAGGACTCCGTGTTGCGGGGTCCCAGAGCAGGGTCTCCCCTGCCCCACAGCGATGCCCCGGTGGCTCCGTGGCCCAAGACGTGCCAGCTTCCCAGGGTGACCCTGTCACGCACTTCCCCAGTGCCCCGGGCAGTGCCGGAGCCAGCGCTGGGCCGTACCCAGCCCACGCAGCGTCGCTGCCGTCAGCCCTGACAGCATCCCGACTGTCCCGGATCGGCCCCGCAGCCCTGGCCTCCCTTCCTCGCCCTGCAATCGTGACCTCCCTGCCCTAATCCCTCTGCTCCGCACGCCCTCCCTGCTCCCTCCCTCCTTCCTGGGTGTGCCCGCGCTCAGCACCCACTCCCGGCCCCGTGCTCGCTTGCTCAAGCTGCCCCAGCTCCACAGCGGGTGCCGAGACCTCCTCAATCACCGTAGGGACTGCTCTGCCCCAGCTGCTCCATCCCCGGAGAGGGGACGGTGTGCCCCATGGCAGGGCACAGCGCATCCATCACCGGCCTGCTGCGGCCTGGCCAGCATCCCTCTCCCTGCAAAGCCCCAGGAGAAGCTTGCAGATGCCCTGACCCCATCCAGAGGTGGCTTGCACCCTGAACCCCCCCCGTGCTGCAATGCTCCCAGAGCTGGTTCCGCCTCCAGCCCTGGTCCCGGGAGCACCCTGCACCCTGGGCTGGGTGAGATGTGATCCACACGCCCGCCCCAGCCCAGCATCAGGCTGCAAGTGGCGCCAGCTTGGCAGAAAAAGCACCCAACGCTGAAGCTTGGCTGCAATCCCTGCCCAGGGCTTCCCAGACGGGTGTCCACGTGTTGTGCTCCCACTCATCCTCCAGGAGCCAGAGCATCTGCACGCAGGGTAAATCCTGAGCTGCCTTCCGGTTCCCAAAACTGCCCACAAAGGCAGTGGGAGAGCACCCAGGCTCAGCTCAACCCCCCCTGCCAGGCAGCACACGCTTCAAACTGGGAGCAAACTGATGCCTGGAGCACCTCCCGTGTTGGCAAGCCCTGCTGGGAGCTGCGGGGAGGAGAGCAGCCAGGGTGGGAAGGGAGAACGGCTGCCCCGCGGGGCTCCAGGCGCTCCACGCTGCTCTTGGGAGTCCCACAGGCTCCGTGCCTGGGCGGCACCCAGCCACAGACCTGGCTGTCTCTCTCCCAGCCACAGACATAGAGGCAGCATCAGCGTTTAATGTCGGAGCAGCAGCAAGCACCATTCACAGCCTGCGGGATTCTCCACCCCAAAGGGCACCGCTGCCCTCGGCACTCCTGCACGGCGCTCCCTGGCCCGGCTCGCTCCTCCAGCTCGCCCAAGCGCTTGGCTTTGCCACAGCGCAGACAGCGGCGAGCCGCCTCCTCCGCATTCCCAGGCCCGAGCCCGCGGGCTCTCCCAGCCTGGCTCAATCCGGCCCCTGGCCAGCCATGGGCGTCCCAGCCCCGTCACTGCCGCCGCCACAGGTAGGTCTGGATGGAGCTGGCCGGAGCCACGGCCGCGATGAGGCCGACCATATCAGCCAGCCCGAAGGTGACGTTCTGCGGGGACCTGGAGGGTGAGGAGCAGCAGGGTCAGACCTGCAGCAGCTCCCGAGCACCGGTGGTGCACGAGGAACAGCAGGATGAGCTGCAGGCGCGGTGCAACAGGACAGGGTCCCACACTGGTGCATCACTCACCGGTTCAGAACCACCACCACCACGGCACCGTCGGGGCGCAGGAAAGCCGTGTACTCCAGGTCCGTCTTCTTGGACTCTTTGGAGGCGACGAGCCCCACGCGCTGGGAGCCCTCGGGGATGAACTTACTGGACAAGAAGAAGCAAGAAGCAACCCCAGGAAGGGTGTCAGAGCCCAGCAGAGCTCTCCTCCCGACCAACCTGCCCCACTCCCCTCCTGACCAGCTGCCACCACAACCACAGAGCTGGAGTCCAGGCAGCTGAGAGCGTGTCAGGGGGCCCTGACCCACCTGAAGTGCCCCATGTGGTAGAACATGGGCTGCTTGTAGAAGATGCCTTCGCTGGTGTCCACGATGATGGGGCTGTCCACATAGTTCTTCACCCAGTTGGGCCCCCCCTCCAGGTCCAGGGCCAGGTTCCAATCGGTCCAGCCGGCCACAAAGTGGTTCAGGTTCTGCAACAGGACAGCTCAGACATCTGCCCAAGGAGCAGGGTGCTGGCGGGAGAGGGAGCGCACCCGCGGCCGTCTCCGGGGCCTGCCGCGTGGGGCGGTGCAGGGGCCTCACCGTCAGGATGCTGTGGCTGTACTGGTTGCCCCGGTCCCAGCAGCCCAGGATCACGTCCCTCTCCCAGAAGTGGGCGCCGATGCACGCCTCCGTGGCCAGGATGAAGTAGTCAGGGAAGAGCTCGTGCGTGGGGACCACCGTGTCCTGTATGGGACCAATGAAGTCCAGGTACCAGTGGATGCCGATGCCATGGATGTAGCGAGCTGCTTCTTCATCCTCCAGGACCTGGCAAGGAGAAGAGTCAACCACGGCTGGGTCCCACAGGGCAGAGCCATCGCCCCAGCTCCTCGGAGCAGCGGAGCCCTCCGTGGGGACGTGCTGTGCCAGCGGGACTGTGGTTCACCAGGCTGGCCAACCCCGTGCCACACTCACCACTTTGGCCCAGTGCGGGAGGTGGAGCCGGTTGTCATCCAGGATGATGAGCTGGACGTCACGGTGGGAGCTGTTGGCCAGCGCGGGGCCCAGGTCCCGGGCGATGAAGTCCCGCTGCTGCTCGGCCGTGAAGCCCAGGCACTGGAAGGGGTAGTTGTTGATCAGCCCGGCCGAGGGCTCGTTCTCCGCCGTCACTGCCCAGAAGGTCAGGTTGTGCTTGGCATATTCGTCCAGGAACCTGGGAGAAGGGTAAGCCATGGGGTCTCCAGCGCCACCACTGGGGATCACCCAGGTATTTCCCCCCGTCTCCTTGCCCCAGGTGCTCCTCACCGTACAAAGTAGTTGGCCCAGGTCTTGTGGTACTTGTCCCCCGCCTGCCCCTTCAGCGTCCCCTTCCCCACAAAGGACTCGCTGGTCTTCATCCAGGCCGGGGAGGTCCAGGGGCTGGCGTAGAGCGACAGGGGCTGCTTGCTCATGGCCATGGCTCGGTGCAGGAGGGGGATCT
>VZSF01005852.1:0-13837 GCA_013398295.1 Chionis minor | reverse complement strand
TTCCTTTTTTTTTCTTTTTTTCCGCTTTAATTTTTAATCGCCCGTGGGAACAACATATGTTTCTTAAGGCTGTGAGCGGCCGAGATCGGGTGTCAGGGTGCTGGGCGAGGAGGGGTGCGCGGTGGGGGGCACGGCCGGGGGGAGCGATGCCGGCCGCCACGGGTGCAGCCGGAGCTCAGCTTGGCTGCCCATGTAGAGCTACCCGAGGCCAGGGTATTTATAGAGCCGGGATGGCGGCGCGGGAAGGCAGGCGGCCCATTGCGTTCCCACCGGCCACGCGTGTCCCCTGCCAGCCGGCGCGGCCGTCTGCTCTGCCTGGGGTGGCTGGCAAAACGTCCCGCCGGAGAGAAACCTTCCCCACGGGGGAAACTGAGGCACGGCAGGTGGCTGCTGGCCCCGGGCTCCCTGTGCCAGGGGCTGGCTCTGCGGTGGCACGGGTGAGCCAGGGGACCCGGCGAGTCCCCGGCAGGTGGGATGCGGGGGAGGCAGAGCCCCGCCGCGGGGCTGAGCCCCGGCTGGCTGCGGAGGGCACGGCTGTGCTGAGCCGCCGCGGAGCAGACGGGGGAATTTTCCACTGGTGTTTGGATCGAGACCAAGCTGAGCCGTTAGACCTGCCCGGTCCCTGCTGCTGGCCGGCATTGTGCATGTGCCCCCCAGCCTCATGGGGGGCACCCCAGAGAAAGCCCTCCATGCCCCGGGACGCTCTCCTGGGGACCGAGCGCTGACGTGCCCTGGCTGCAGTGGCCAGGGATGCTGGGGGGCAGCGGGGACACCCTGCCCGGTCCGGGGACGACATGGGGAGCTGCCGGCACCACGGGGGAGCCTGGCCGAGGCGCAAAGGGCCCCGCAGCACCCGGCCGCGCTGCAGCTGTAATCACACGCCGGAGCCGCAGCCACGGCAAACAAACAGGCACCGGCAGAGCCTATTTTCCTTGGCGCGTGGGGACGGGGGGAAGGAGTGGGATCCCACGGGCTCCTTTGGAAATGCAGCCCTTGAGAAAACAGAGGCGGGTCAAGGATGGGATGGGCCCCCCCATGCCCCCGGCCCTCCTCAGTGCGTGGGTCTTGGCCGCCGCGAGCCTCCCCGGCTGCTGACGCAGGTCCGGGGCTGGCTGAGTCCCCCACGCTGGTGGGGGGACGGCCAGCATGGTCCTGCTGGCTCCGGGCTGGAGAGCAGACACAAGGCTGGTGGGGTGGCCTGAGAGTGGGCATGTCATTGCCTCCAGTTGGGACGGGGTGTTGTGCTGGGAGTGGCGGTGGGCACACGAGACCGTGGCTGAGGCTGGTCCCTCCCGGTGTCCTCGGTGCTGCTGCAGCAAATGGCAGCTTGGATTTTTTGCCATTGACCTCTTGGTGTCATGCTGCCAAGGCCAGCTGTGTTTTAGGGAGTGGGAACTCCTGGAAAGCGCCTCGCTTCCAAGACAGACTCTGTCTCCAGAGGTGCAATAGAAAACCTAACATTTTATTATTTTTTTTCAGGCATTACCTACCCATGAGTGCCCATGGTGCCACCACCTGTGCCACCATCCTTCCTGGGTGGCCCCGAGCTCCTCATGGGCAGTGCATTGACTTTAAGTTTAAAGCAAAACCCAACTTCTAGCCTAGAGCTGGCTGAGATGCTTTGGGCTCAAGCCACCATCTCACCCAGCCTCTCTTGGAGCCACACTGGGTGCCACCAGACTCAGGCTGTGCTCGCCCTGTCCCCAGGCTGCCAGCCTCCTCTGATGCCTGACCTTGTCCCGGTGTTCTGGTGCTGGGCATGGCTCCCCTTGCCTGGCCTCAGCTTCCCCACCACTCTTCCCAGCTCGCCTCAGTGCCGGTGCTTGGAAGCAGGAGGACCTGGCATGGTGGTGGCGGCTGATGCCTGTGCCAGAGCCCCTCGCTCCCCCTGTGGCTTTGTCCTGGGGTATGTGGCTGGCAGGGGATTGCGGGGGCCGAGCTGCGCCATGGCTCTGGCACTGGAAAACCCTCCCCATGGTCCCCCGCTGTGAATGTTTGGCTCCACCACCCCCTTCCCCACTGTGCCTTTCCCCTCCCCGGTGTGTCCCCGACCCTTGCACGTCCGTGGCTGCCGGATGGTGCTGGGGTCAGTAGCCATGAGCCAGCCCGGCCGCCAGCACGCTCCGGCTGCAGGCACGTCCCAGGGCTTGGGCAGGGCGTTTCACAAGCGTCACCCACGTCCTTGGGCTCTTCCAGGGAAGACCCTGGGTGGACATCGCTCCCTGCGTGGCATGGCAGGGACGGCCCGGAGCTGCCGGGGCAGGTGTTGGTGCCACCAGAGCCCTGCTGGCAGGGACAGCGGCTTTGAGAGCCGCTTGCTCCTTCTTGCTGCTCCCAATTCTGCCCTGGGCAGAGCAGTGGGGGCATTGCCTGAGCCATGGTGTGGTCTTTTGGGCTGAAACCCCAGGTTGCACTGGGCACTATATGAGCCCACAAGCAGTGACCACGCTACCCAGCTTGTGCTGGGACCGTGAGTGGGGCTGACTGGCACGGCTGTCCGGTGGGGCTACCTCGTGAGGTTCTCCAGCCGGTCTATTTGGGGAGGGTCTACAGTGGTGCTACCTGGGGAGGCTCCCCAGCTGTGCACTGGGCAGGTTGTCTCCAGTCACCCGTCCCCACTGCTACCAGTGTCCCTGTGGATATGGGGGTACACCCCAGAACCCTCACCCCAAAGGTGAGGTGCCCGGCCATGCAGCTCACTGGGTGGCTGGATTTGCCCTTCTTGGGTGCCTGCTGCCCCCAGGGGAGGTGGGATGATGGCACTGCCTCTGCTTGGCTGAGAGGCGGTGGTGGCGGGGAGGAGCTGTGGGGGGGGAGAAATGCCATAGGTTTAAAAACAGGTTTGGGGTGCTAATTTTAGGAAGGCAGGTCAGGGGGAAAGCCACGTCTGTGCCTGCTGGGGGGGAAGGGCAGGGTCGGGCTGGCTCTGCTCCCAGCGCCTGGGCTCCCAAGGCCGCTCTGGAGGGGGGAATTCTCTGTGGAGGGGTCCCCACTGCGTGCGCCAGCCTCACTGGGGAGGTGATGCTCGAGGACCCCCCAGGTTCAGGTCGTCGCCCCAGCTCTGCCCTTACACCCTTGTGTTCCACAGCGGTTCCAGGGACCCCGGGCTGGGGGTCAGCAGCAGCAGCGGTGCCGGGGGTAACCCCAGGGCTGATGGCAGCAGGGGGGGGGGGGGGGNAGCGGGGGGGGGGGACGGGACGCGGCTGGTGTCCCTGCCTGCTTGCCCACGCGTCTCTCGGGGAGGGCTCTGTCACCGACGCAGCCACGGGGAACATGAGACCTCTGCGTGAAACCCGAACAGCCGCCTGGGCAGGGGGGGACGCTTGGGGGGGGGAGCCTGGCTGCCGGCCCCCCAGCACACCCCTGGCGGCAGCGGGGTACCTGGCTGTGAGCACGCAGGCCGGCAGCTGCGGCAGGCTTGGCGCTAAAGCCGGATTACCACCCGGAATAGTCCCGCGGCCCCAGCTGGGGCGGATTAGCCAGGATTCATCTGCGGAGAGAGAGGTGATGGGGAGGGGGTCTCTGCCCTGCGGGGGTCCCAGGGAGAGCCAGCGCCTTCATCCCCCGCGGTGGGTGCCTGCGGATGGGTGTCACGGGCTGCAGGGATGTGGTGGGTCATCGCACCCTGGGCTGGCGCTGCGGGGTCCCCACACCCGCTGTATTCCCACCGGCACGACGTGCTCCAGCAGGGGACGGTGACCGGGAGAATCAGCGTAGCGTAAGCTCTAGGCTTTGCTGGGGTGATACGTGTCCTCCTCGCCATGCTGCTGGCTGCAACGGACGCCCCATCCGACACATCCCGCTGGCATTGCCGACAGAGCTCCCCTGTCCCGCCCCTCCTGGATGTGCCTTGCTCCCAGCTGGGATTTTCCACCTTTTAAATAAAGTCCGGGTAGAAGCGAGGTGTGGGGCAGAGGGCTGCGCTCCCTTCCAAGACCGGATCGCCTGCCACGGTGCCCCGGTCCCCAGGGAAGGCTGGCAGGGGGCTGAGGGGAGCTGCCTGCCAGGCAGGGAAGGGGTTTGGGATCCCTGCTGCCCCACACGCGTGTCCCCATCCCAGCGAGGAGGAGGCGGGGGTCAGGCATCTGTGCTGGCCAGGACGTGGCGTGCGATGCCAAATGTAGCCTGTCCCCGCGCGCAGACGTGAGACGTGGCCGGCGGGGAGGGTACGTGCCGCCCCACGCATACGACTCGGCCTCCCCTGCGGGGGGGCTGCGGGACAACACCGGGGCTGGCTGGGGCTGCCTGGCCGTTCCGAAGGGTTGGCGGGGTGGACGCCATCCCCGGTGCCACCGAGCAGCGGGACAGCAGGAGCAGCGCCTGGGAGAGACGGGGCTGGGTAGGGAGAGGCTTGGAGGTCTCCGTGCAGCGGGGTTGTCAGTGTCCTTGTCACCCCCGGAGCCGGCAGGCAGCGGAGAGGCGCACGCTGGGAAACGAGAGCAGCTGGCTCAGCACCCCTTGGGACATGGCGCTGGGTGCCACAGTGGAGGGGTTCTGTGCCCGCGCATGTGGCTGTGCCCACGCCATCAGGGTGGGCGAGTGGGCGCTGTGGCTAGTGGTCAGGAGGGGGACGATGCCAGGTGGCATGTGGGCTGCCCGACGCAGCAGCGAGGCCAGCAGCATCCCATCCGTGCGGTGGCACGGCAGCCCCGTGCCAGGCTGGGGCTCTCGGGGCTGGCACGCCGTGGGAAGGGATCCCCTGGGAGATGCTGGTTGCCCAGAGCGGAGCATCCCCAGCTGCGGTGGGCACACAGGGACAGGGGTGAACCTGCCACCCCCCAGCCCTGGAGGGGACTCACGCTACCTGCCCCGCTCCGGGGCCATCCGCCGCTGCGTGTATTTGCTGTTCTGCCCAGCCTTATCGCAAGGCAAACAGCGGCAGGCAGGGCACGCTCTGCCCGATCGAAGCGTCTCCCGTTCCCTCCCCTTTCATCTCCCCCCCTTCCCTGGCCACCACCGCCGGGAAACCCTGGCCGAGGGGCAAAGGCCGGGGGCAGCCGGGGAGGTGGCAGCGAGGGGTGCCGCAATTTCGCCAGGGTTGTGCCAGGGTTGTGCCAGCGCTGCCTGGCGGGAGGAAGCGTCTGGGTGGCGGTGCTAAGCCTGGTGCATGCGAAATGAGCCCGGCCGTGCCGCTTGCTATTCCGAGAGGCGCTTGTTGGAAGAAGCTGGTATTTCCTGAGCTGCCCGGCGAGGTGTAATTATAACCTGGGAGAAGAAAGGGGCTGCAGAGGAGAGCGCCCAGCCTCCCCGGCGCCCGCGGAGGAGCGGGCAGGGGGACGGTGGGACGCAGCCCGCGGGCAGCCCAGCGGCGCTGGGGGAGGTTTTGGGGAGGTGATGGAGCACCGGGGAGCTGGTGGCCCCCTTCGAGCCTGGCCCCGGGAGCGGTGGGTTTCGCAACGCCTGCCCGTGGTGGCGGGGAAGGCGCAGAGTTAACGGTGGCGTTTGGACGTGCTGGCAGCCTTGTCTTTTTCGTGCCTGGATCCGGCCCAAGCGGAGGCCTCGTGGAGGGGATAAATCATCACCCAATGCCTGCCCTGCGCTTCCATCTCTTCCCCCGCACGGCTGAGCCGCCCTGCTCTGGTCCCTGCTTGCCTGCGCCCTGCCTCAGTTTCCCCACCAGGCTGGGTGCCGCAGGCAAGGTGGTCCAGCCGTGTGCCCCCCATTCTGGGTCAGCCTTAGGGGCTCTGGATCCCCTGGCAGTGCCGGCAGCTGCCATATGGCCCAGGATGACCCTGCCAGGTCTCCTTGGTGGCCTGGGCGGGCAGGGACAGGCAGAGCAGTGGCTCAGGAGCCCGGAGGTGCTGGCACCTACACCCTGCTGTGACATCCTTCCCCTGTGTGCCGGGGGGGCTGCTGTCCCTGGCATCTCCCTTCCCCAGCAGTGCCGTGTGTCCCCATGGCCACTGATCCCCTGGGAGCACAAAGACGGGCACATTCCCTACTTGCTCCTCGGGGACCCCAGGCACCGGCGTGACGGGGCAGCAGCATCCATCTGGGATCGGGGTCTGTGCCGCCTGGCCAGCCCTTGCCTTATACTGGGTGGCATTGTCCCTTGGCTGGATGTAGCCCCAATGTGAAGCCCCCCAGGCAGGGCGGACAGGACCCCAGCCCCCCTGGGGGTTTTGGGGGTGGTGGGGGACCCTGCCCCGGCTGCCAGCCTGCCCCAGAAAGCCACCCTGTGCCGTTTCCCAGCGGGGCGGGGAGGGCCGGGGCTCGCACAGAGGCAGCTTTGTGCAGCGTGCCAAGGCGTCCCGCGCTCGGCAGCCCAGCCGCCTTCCCCTGCCAAGGAGCTGTCTCCCTGTCCCGCGCTCTTTCCTGCTCCGTTTGTCCAGCCCTGATGTGCCCCCGAGCCCCCTGCCTTGGCACCCCGGCAGCACCGGCCCTGGGCGGCGGGAGGCGGGCGAGCGCGTCACGCCAGGCAGTGCCGTGGGCTTTACGTAACGGTGGCGGCTGAGGGGTCCCCGAGCTCCCGCCCCGTCCCCAGCTGCCCTCCCAAACGCCTCCATTCGTCTGTCGGCGGGATGGGAAACTGAGGCACGGAGCGGAGAGCTGCGGGAAGGGGAGTGGAGGTGGGCAGGCGTTGCGGACGGAAGCTCCGGGGCTGGTGCCGTGCTGCGGGAAGGGGAGCGGAGTGGTCCCACGGGGGTGGGCTGCGAGACAGCTGGCTGGGAGAGGGGATGGTCCCACCTGGGGACTCTTGTGGGGCTGTCGGAGCTGGGACGAGCTCCACGGAGCGTTGTGTGCTGAGCGGGCGGAAGGGAGAAGTCCAGCCACGGTGATGCATCCCCCTCATCCCTGGGTGCCTGTCCCTGCGGTGCCACCAGCGCTGGTGCTGAGCCCGGCTCCAGCATCGCTGCTGGATGTGGAATTTTCAGCACCAGCCCCTCCACTGCTCCCACCCGGAGACAGACCCGTCTTGGCCCCCTCTTGCAGAGCCCGAGGAGAGCCCGCAGCGAGCCCAGCCACCTCCCCACCATGGACGCCACGGACGTGCCCCTCCAGGCTGAGATGGTGGAGCTGGTGCCCAACGGGAAGCATGCGGCCGCGCTCACTGCCTCCGCTGTCCCTTCACTGGCAGGTGACAGGTAGGGACCTCGGGAGAAGTGGGGGTGCCAGGGGCTTGGGGGGGTCCTACTGGCTGCTCCTCGCCCTTGCGATGCCAGCCGGTGCTGCCCGGGCACAGGATGGGCATGGTGACCCCTGGCTCTGCTTCAGCCTCACACCCCTCCCTCCGGTGGCCAGGTTTGAGGAGAACCAGTCTGGCGTGGCGGAGATGGAGGAGTTCCTGCCCCATGGTGCCGAGAAGAAGCAGACGCACTTCACCGATGTGAGTATCGGCACAGGCATTGCGGTGGTGGCAGGACGGGGGCAGCTGCCGGTGCCACCGGTGCATCCCCTCCCCGTCGTGTCTCGTGTGTGCAGTTTGAAGGGAAGACGTCTTTCGGGATGTCCGTCTTCAACCTGAGCAACGCCATCATGGGCAGTGGCATCCTGGGGCTGGCCTACGCCATGGCCAACACTGGCATCATCCTCTTTCTGTGAGTGCTGCAGCCCGCGGGGGCGTGGGGGGCGGATCCGGAAGGGGTAGGGGGGGCTCCTCCAAGGGGATCGGTGACTGTCAGGGATGCAGGTGAGAAAGGGGCCCCGGCTCAAGGTGACACAGGGACTGGCATCCTGCTGCCTGAGCAATGCCCGTCCTTGGCATGAGCTTGTCTGCCCCTGCCGGGCTCTGTGCCCCACCGAGGAGGAGGAGGATGAAGGCTTGACTTCCTTAATGCAAGGCCAGATTTCCCCACGTGGCCCAAAGGTGCCGGCTTCCCTCGGCTGTGGGGACAGGGACCCACAGGGCAGTGGCAGCGCCCCTGCCTGCGGGCTGCCCGCACCCTGGGGCCATCCGTCCCGTGAGCAGCCGGCGGGTGCCGAGGCGAGGGGCCGGGTGGTCTGCCGGGACGGCTGCCTGCGGGCAGAGCCTGCCCGCGCGGGGTCTGCCCCACGGCTGTGTGCGAGCCTGGTGCTGTGGCACGCGGGTGACAGTGCTGTCCTCCCGCAGCTTCCTCCTGACAGCGGTGGCCCTGCTCTCCAGCTACTCCATCCACCTGCTGCTCAAGTCCTCCGGCATCGTGGGTGAGTACGGGTCCCTGGCGGGGCCGTGACAGGGGGTCCCTTCCCCACCCTCACCCTGCCGTCACTCCCTGTCATGCAGGCATCCGTGCCTACGAGCAGCTGGGATACCGAGCTTTCGGCACGCCGGGGAAGCTGGCCGCGGCCATCGCCATCACGCTGCAGAACATCGGAGGTGAGGACGGTGCCGGGGGGGCACCTGGGGGGACTGAGGGCAGGGGACGGGACCGGAGCACGGCAGTGCAGCATGACCTCGCTCTGCCCCGCAGCCATGTCCAGCTACCTGTACATCGTCAAATCCGAAGTGCCTCTCGTCATCCAGACCTTCCTCAACCTGGAGGAGAAGACCACGTGAGTGCCTCCTGCCCGTGCTGCCTGTGTGCCTTCCCCGGGCAGGCGCCGGGGCTTCGTCTCCAGCTGTGCAGCCCGTGGCAGGGATTTAGTGCCATTAAGCCACTACTATTTTTGATAACTGTCAGTGCTGAATAAGCCCCCGGGTGGGATTAAACCGGGCTGAACTTCCAATCCCTGCTCCTCGCATCCCCTTGGGATCAGGCTTTCCTGCTTGAGCGAAGCCCGGAGCTGCAGGGGCGGGGGTGGTAGCTCTGATTGGGAATGGGTCCCCCCCATGCCGTGCCCACATTCCCACCTGGCAGCACCGGGGAGGGGGGAGTGAGCAGTGGGCAGATGCTGGGCAGAGCTGCCACTGGGACATCTGCCAGTCCGGGACTCGGCTCGACTCCGCTGCTCCGGGGTGCTCAACCGCACCAGGGACCAGGTGCTGGGCAGGGGTCCTGCCCCATGGGTGGCCGGGGGCAGGTCCCTCTACCTGGGCTGTTGGGGACATGGCTGAGCCCTCTCACAGATGCTGCCACCCTGGGCTGCCCACGGGCAAATGTGTGCTGAGAACGGCAATTCTCAGCCTGCCCACAGCAGCTCTAGCCCTTGGGGCTGCGCCACTATGGGGGTAGGCAGGACCCCAGCTCAAGGGTCCCTAGGGATGCTGGCCTCAGGGGTCCCCAGGGATGCCGCCTCGGGGGTCCCTGAGGATGCTAGCACAGCAGGGATGCCAGCCTCCAGGAATGCCAGCGTCCCTGGGGATGCCAGCTCAGGGGTCAAGGAATGCCAGCACCAGGGTCCCAGGGGCTGCCAGCTTTGGGGTCCCACGGATGGCAGACAGTCCTCCCCCCCACCCTGATGGCTGCCTGTGCCTCCCGGGCCCTGGCAGAGCGGGGTGGTGAGCAGGCCCTCTGCTTCCAGGGACTGGTATATGAACGGGAACTACCTGGTGATCCTGGTTTCCGTCACCATTATCCTGCCCTTGGCCCTCATGAAGCAGCTGGGTAAGTCAGGGGGACGCTGCGTGCAGCACTGGGGTCCAGCACCCTGGGGCTCCCGCAGGGTGATGGTGCCAGACTGGGGGTGGTGGGCACAGAGCGGGCACCCAGCCAGCGTGGGGGTCCTGCCCGCGCCCACTGGCTGCTCTCCTCCCTCCCCAGGCTACCTCGGCTACGCCAGCGGCTTCTCCCTCAGCTGTATGGGCTTCTTCCTCATCTCGGTGAGCACCTGCCGGCACATGCCGATGGCCCGGGATGCCGAGCATCCCTTCTGCCAGGGTCCATGGCGCTGCCGGCATGTGACGGGGCTGCGTGCTGTGGTGACAGCGGCAACAACGGGGACAGTGGGTGCTCCAGGCTGCGGAGACGCCGTGGCGGTGCTGTCACACTGCTGGGTTATTTTTGTCTGAAGGAGCCGAGCGCTGGGGAAAGGGGAAGGCAGAGTGTGCCAGGGGGTGAACCGTGCGCGCGGCCCCTCCACGTGCCACTGCCCCGCTCTGCCCCACTGCCCACCCTCGCGGGGGCAGGCTGGGGGGCCAGCACTGCCGCGGGGCACCGCCAGCAAAGGGTGCCCCATAGAGGGGTCCCTGCAGGGCCACCCTCCCACCAGGTGCGCTACCAGGTGTGGTGGCTGGTGCTGGGGAATGGTGGTGCCAGACGCTGACCATCCCCGTGTCCAACCCCCCCAGGTCATCTATAAGAAGTTTCAGATCCCCTGCCCACTCCCCGACCAGGAGTGGAACCTCACGGGCAGCATCAATGCCACCACCGTCAGCACCAGCGACTACCAGAATGGCTACACCGTCCTCCAGGCGCCCGACCAGGGCACCTGCACCCCCAGCTTCTTCACCCTGAACTCCCAGGTAGGGACTCGGGAAGTACCTGGAGCTCTGGATGAGCCCACACCCCATGTACCCCATGAAGGTGGGTGGTCCTGGTGCTGGCAGCACCCACCAGCTTGGCCCCTGGTGCTCAGCCGCCCTGGTCTCCTGCAGACGGCGTACACCATCCCCATCATGGCCTTCGCCTTCGTCTGCCACCCCGAGGTCCTGCCCATCTACACCGAGCTGAAGAAGTGAGTCCTGGGTGGGGGCACCCACGGGGAGGGGTGGGCTTCGTCCAGCAGCCACCCAAACGTAGTTCCGTCCGGGTGTGGGACCTGCGCCGGGGCGTCGTGGGGAGGTGGGTGATGAGACCTGGGATACCAGTCCCAGGAGGCGGGTGATACAAGCCGGGGTGGGTGGTGGGTGATATCAGCCCCAGGAGACTGGTGATATAACCCACGGTGGGTGGGTGGTGGTGGGTGATGTCACCCCTGCGAGGTGGGCGATACAACTTGGGGTGGGTGAAACGACCCCTGGAAGGTGGGTGTAATGACCAAGGTGGGGTGGGTGGGTGGTGGTGGGTGATCTGACCCACCATGCAGCCCAGGAAGGGGAACACAGCCCCTCTCCGCACAGCCCCCGTGCACCCCAAGGTGCTCCGGCATCACACCTCCTTGCTGGGTGGGTGCTGGGTGCCAGCGGGTACCACGGGGTGGGCTGGGGTGCCAGCGGGTACCACTGTGGGGGCCATGCTGATCCCACCGTCTCCCACAGCCCCTCCAAGAAGAAGATGCAGTGCATCTCCAACATCTCCATCATGGTCATGTACCTCATGTACTTCTTGGCCGCTCTCTTTGGCTACCTCACGTTTTACGGTGAGCCCTCGGGGAGGGGACGGGGGGCCCTGCCGGCACGCCGGCACCGGGGAGGTGGCGGTGCTGGAGCTCACCCAGTTGCTCCCCACGGGTGCCCTCAGGCCAGGTGGAGTCGGAGCTGCTGCACACGTACAACAAGGTGGACCCCTTCGACGTGCTCATCCTGTGCGTGCGGGTGGCCGTGCTGACGGCCGTCACCCTCACCGTCCCCATCGTCCTCTTCCCGGTGAGTGGCCCCATGGTGATGCCAGATGGCACCACCAACCGCCCCCCCAGCTAAAACAGGACCTCGGTGCCAGGCTTTGAGATGGGAAACGGGCAACGATGGGGCTGAGGCCCAGGGACAGGGTGGCTGAGGTCGGTGGGGCTGCAGGGATTGGGGAACGGGACCGGCTCGGTGTCAGGGACAGGGCTGGGCAGGGAAAGGGGTGACGGGGATCGGCAGGGCCCTCGGGACAGAGCTGGGAAGGGGTGACAGTGACCAGTGCCATGGGGTGCCATGGGGTCAGGGCAGGAGCAGGGGTAATGGGGACCCATGGTGCCGTGGGGACAGAGCTGGGGCAGGGGTGATGGGGACTGGCAGGGCTGCGGGGACAGGGCTGGGAAGGGGTGGTGGGGACCATCAGGACTGCAAGGACAGGGGATGAGATGGGCCCTGGGTCTAAGGACAGAGTGTGACACCCAGTCCCTGTCCCCATGCCCAGGTGCGGCGGGCCATCCAGCAGATGCTGTTCCAAGGGAAGGACTTTAGCTGGATCCGCCACATCACCATCGCTGTGGTCCTGCTGACCTTCATCAACCTCTTGGTCATCTTCGCCCCCTCCATCCTTGGCATCTTCGGCCTGATCGGTGTGTGGCAGCGTCCCCCGCTCCTATCCCGTCCCCCCCATCCCGGGCACTGGGCACTGCGGGCAGCGCACCAGCCCCTGCCCCTGCCTGGCACTGGGCTTTTCCCAGTTTCCCCTTCTCACCATGCCAGGACCAGGGGGTGTCGGGGGGGGTCCCTGTCCTGGCAGGCTGGTTCGGGTGGTGCGGTGCTGGTTGCTTGCCGCGCTGCCGGCCGGCGCTTGCTCTTCCCCTGGATATTTCACTTGATCCCGCAAGCTGGACTCCCCCCCACTCGGCACCCGGCTCGGTGCCAAGGCCCTGGCTGCAGGAGCAGGGGTGGGTGGGGATGGAGCCAGGACACGGTGTCCCTGGGTTCCTGGAAGGCTTTGCCAGGGCTGGGGATGGCAGGGGGTGGACAGGACCTGGCCCGGCAGCGGGGCTGGCAGTGCTGAGCCAGGGGGTGGGGGCACCCTGCCCGCTCTGTCCCTGTCTGCTCCAGGTGCCACCTCCGCTCCCTGCCTCATCTTCATCTTCCCTGCCATCTTCTACATCCGCATCATGCCCAAGGACAAGGAGCCGCTGCGCTCCACCCCCAAAATCTTGGTAAGCGTAAGGGGGTGGGGCACAGGGATGGGGGTCCCGGCACTGGGCTGGGGACTCCACCACCCAGGCCACTCCTGACCCACTTCCCTGTCCCTACAGGCTGCCTGCTTCGCCCTCCTTGGGGTGCTCTTCATGATCATGAGCTTGAGCTTCATCATCATCGACTGGGCCACAGGGGGTGGGAAGAGCGGCGGCAGCCACTAGCCGGCACCGGGTGCCCACGCCAACCTCCCCCCCACCCACCGGTGCCCCAGGGAGAGCCGGCCCCGGGCTCAGCCCCTGTGCCATGGCCCTGCCAGGCTTCCCTGGGGATCGTTCGCCGTCGCTGCCCATCACCCACGGTGGTGGTGAAGGGGGCATGAGCCATGGCAGGCGCGGGCACCCCCCGACCTGTGCCCGGGATGGGGCAGCGAGCCTGGGGCAGGTGCTGTGCCCCCCCGCCCTGCTCCAGCGGGTACCCTCCCTGCTCCGCGCCTCAGTTTCCCCATCTGTAAAATGGGGAGAATAATACTGCCCTACCTCACCGGGAGCTGGCTGTCAGGTGGAGCTCGTCTCTGCACACCCAGAGCCGCCGGCAGCGGGCGCTGCCAGGGACACGGGGCACTGCCCGCCACGGGGGCTGAGGACCGGGGGCACTTTCCTGGTGCCCCCNNNNCTTTCCGGGGCCCCCCCCCCCCCCGCCCCAGACAGCATCAAGAGCCCTGATGAATGGTGTCCGCAGGGGGCTGGAGTCCAGCGGGGTGGTCGGACCCGTGGCAGCGCCCATGCCTGAGCCGCCCACCCTCTTCCCCTGCCGTCCCCTGGTCCCTGGAGACACACCACCCCGCTGCCCCAGCATCACGGGGGCACCCCGGCCCCCCCACCAGCGCGTGTGGTCTTGCCGCTGCTCTTGAACCTGCCGGGGGAACGGTTGGCTCCCGGTGCCCGCGGACAGGACCCTGGTGACCCCCCCCAGGCCCTGCTTGGGGACAGGCTGCATCGATTTGGGGAGGTGGCACTCCCACCGGGGGGGCTTGGTGCCCGCTGCCACCCTGCCCGTGCTGGGGCTTTGGCTGCCCGGGGCCTGGCACACCCCCCNGGCCCGGCCCCCCCCCCCCCCCAGCCCAAGGGGCGCAGGTGGGGAGCGTGGGGGGCTTGGGGCAGCGCTCACTGGGGTCGGGAGCCACCCCCCTGTCTGGGTGCCCAGACGCCAGGGTGATGGGCACCCCTCCAACCCAAGCTGGCCCCGCTCACCTTGCACCCAGGGCCA
>VZSF01005842.1:0-27277 GCA_013398295.1 Chionis minor | reverse complement strand
GGTTTTTGTCCCAGGGGGCCAGGGGGGGAGAAAGAAAAAAAAAAAAAAAAAAAAAAAAAAAGACTTGGAATTTTTCCCTAAAACCCGGGACAACGTATTTATTCAACAAAAGTCTCGGGGATACGGAGATGGGAATCATATTCCAAGACTGTTTTAGTCAAGCCAGGAGATTGTCACCTTAACACTGCCACTTCCTGACCGTGTTCTGCGAGAAGTCGTCCCGACACACGGATTCGAGACAACATCTTTCTTCTCTGCCAAGCCAGCTGAGACGCTCGGTCAAGAAGCCGATTATCTGACAGAACGGGGCTGTTTTATTAAAAAAAGCCCAAAACCCAACCCTGAAATTATATATTCAGACAATATTTCCAAACCTGCCTCCCTCTGCTCTCACAGAAGCCACTAACTTTGGATTTTGGATCAGCACGGGCACATTCCCACTGTTTAAAAGATTAGCAGTGCGAAGGTGAAGGAAACCAGGAGAAGTATTTCCAGTTTCTCATCAACGTTCTTCCACCAGCAGAGCCCCTGCCCTCCAGTCGCGGCCTCACCACTGAGGGGGAGGGTTTACACCACACGTCGGGTGCCACAAATGGATTTACGCGGAAAACTAGCTCCTACGTGCACGAATATTCATTAATACTGCTAATTCCCGATGGCGCTTCGCTGAGGGGAAGCCTACATTGGAACAGCCCGTTAACGCGTCGTTTGAGCCGTTGAGTATTAAGGTACAAACCGCACATTAAAACCCAAGGCAAAAAAATACTGATTGCCTTGGAATCCAACCTAAAACCTGTCCCAAAGGGCTTTCGGCAAATAGAAAGATGGTTTAGCAGGACCGTGACTCACTCCGCATTTATGAATAGGCAATGAACTTGCAAACGCCACGTGGTATCACTTAGCACAACACAAACACAACTGCAGTTAGTTACGGCACCGCTCTCCATTTCAGGGAAGAATTAGGTGCTCCCCAGACACCCTCCGCGAGCCCACAACACCCTGAAATTCAGCAACAGGCACTTCAGGAAGCGGGAATCCGCTTCTCGGGAAGCAAGTCAAGCCGATTCCTCTTGGAAGAGGCCCTAAGAAGAAAATATGCCTCCTGAAACGGGTGCAACACGACCTGAATAAGACTCCCCGGGGAAATGCTAAGCGGCTCTGCTTCAGAAGCAACGTGGAAAGCTGAAGAGCTTTGGCTCTTCGGAGCACGCTACCGCTGGAACGGGAATTTCGGAAGGCTGTAATACTGAAGTACCGGGGAAATACTTTGCTTGCTGCGAGATCGCGCGAGCTTCCTGTCGCACGTGGCGCCCCTCTGGGTGCTGCTAAAGTAAATCGACTTTGCTTTAGAAATAGCAGTTTTTAATAAGAACACTACTCAAAGTACGTTTGTCCTAAATAACGCACCCTCCGGCTGTTCCTTAAAAGCATCTTGTCCTGTACGGATGACAAGTATTCTATAGAAATATTTATTCTTGAGCACATAAAAGGAGTCTCCGCTGCTTTAGAAGCGGGTTGCTCATCACCTCTTCCGCTGGGGAAGTGGCCGCGGCTCAGCGACGAGCTTCTCCCCCCGGATCCAGAGCTAAATAGAGGAATCCACCGTGAAGTGCCCGTTCTGGGAAAGCGTTCTGCGGTCTGTGGTGTTTAACTTCACCACCGTGGGGGTGTATTTGGAATTCCTGTAACAGACAAAGCAGAGGATCCGCCGGAAGGTGCTCCGCATCTCGTTGTCCCTGTAAGAGTAGACGATAGCGTTTATCAAGGAGTTGATCTCGGCCAGCAAAAGGACGTATTTCTCCACTGCTAGAACATTGCAGCTCTTGCAGCCCAAGCCGTCCAGGAGCAGCACGACTTGTCCCGGAGTCCAGCAGATGACAAAAGCACCTGGGGAGAGAAAAAACACCCTGTTAGAGAAAAAGCAGGTTCCTGTCCCAGCCCAGACACTCACCATAAAGATGCTCCACGGACTCACTGCTGGTTTATCTTGTGAAAAAAGTTAAATTGCCTCAAGTTGTGGAAATGGCCTCAAGTTGTGCCAGGGGAGGTTTAGGTTGGATATTGGGAAAAACTTCTTTACGGAAAGGGTTGTCAAGCGTTGGAACAGGCTGCCCAGGGAGGTGGTGGAATCGCCGTCCCTGGAGGTATTTCAAAGACGGGTGGACGTGGTGTTGAGGGACATGGGTTAGGGGTGGGTTTGGCAGTGTAGGTTTATGGTTGGACTCGATGTTCTTGAAGGTCTCTTCCAACCCAAGTGATTCTGGGATTCTATGAAATAGGGGGGGAAAAAAGCCCACCCTAATTTCACTCTGTATTTTTGCTTTGGAGGAAGACTAAAGATTCGAGCAGTGGATACCAAACTGGAAGCACTGGGGTTCCCCTCCCCTCTTTCCTGCGGAAAACCACTTCCAAGTGTTTTCTCTTCCCTCCCCTCATCCCCATTGTGGCATTTACAGAGGGAGATAAAGTGTTCATCCTTGCTATTGACATCCCCCAAAGGGGAATGGGCCTTAAACTTCGGGAAGAGTCGGAGCGACGCATCTTGAATGAAATCATCTCCACTGTCCGCACGGTTTACGGGGGCTTTAATTAAAAAAAAAAATTTAATTTTCTGCAGCGCCCAGCAGAAAACAACCGCGCAAGGGACTGGCCAACACCGGGATGGAGCTGGACACACTCCACCACTGATTCAGTGGGGCTGATCCTCTGGTTCCTGCCACCACCTGCACAGCTCTTTGGCAAGAGGCTAATTGCTGTTTTGCGTGATGGAGTGGGAGGCGCCGGCGGCTCCTAAACCCCTTTTTATGGGCATAATTTTCAAAGCTGACGTAAACGGAGCCCGCGCCCATCGCTGCTCCTGGAGGTTGTATCCTAAAAGCGCAGGAGCTGCACCCTGCTGTGTCTTCTGGGAAAGGGTGGAAGAGAACTTCTCTTCCAGTGGGAAAGGCTGGGAACTTTGCAGCTACACCCTTTGCTGGAAAAAAATAAATATCTGCCTGCGAAGGAGAACAGACAGAGGAGCTGCACCAAAACCCCAAGGCTGAATTTAAAGCTGTCACTGAGCCAAACTCCCCAGTGGTGAGGAGTCAATGGGAGGGATCTCCTGGGTTTCTGGGAGTGTTCCCTGATGACTTCAGGCCGCTGCATCACACAACCCTTTTTATTTAAGCAATTTGGGCTCCCAGGTGGTCGGCACAGCAGCCACCACACCCCCACCAGGCAGCTTCCCCCGCCGCGGCAGACCTGAATCTGCCTCCTTTAAATTGAGCAAATACGCAGAATTGATTCCCGGAGCCAATAATTCTATCCTGAGCCTGCGGAAAAGGGACACTCCTTGCTTATGGTGTAACTTTTGATTAGCCGGGTTTTCCGCATCCACAAGGAAAGGCGGATTCTCCAGAGCCCGGCTCCCAGCAGCACAAAGTAAATCCAGAAGAATATTAAAAGTGAGGGGGGGACACACAAAAAGAGGTGCCTCCCATTTTGGGCCTCTGCCTGCAAATCCAGCTGGCTTCCTTACTCCTTAATGGAAGCTAAAGCATCGGGAAAGAAGCCTGAACTCTTAATAATCTAACGTGGCGCGGTCACTAACGACTCTGCCCTGTGGTTTGGTCGTCGTCACACCCCGTGTCGCTCAACCAGTCTGTGGGAAAATCGGCTCCCAGTTCCCAAGTGTACCTTGGACTCATTACTGGTTTCCAGGTCAGCTCCCGGACCTGTTCTTAATGCCCGGGACCGGCGGGATTATCAGCCGCGGCTCCCTGGCCTCGCCGGGAAGTGGCTCCTACCCGCACCCTCTGCTTCCTCGCGCGCTCACCAGCAGCTACACCCTCTGATGCATAAGGCGCAAAGTATTCCTCTGAGCAGAGTCCAAGTTTGCGGAAGGCTGGGGAGCGAGGGCGGAGAAGGAAGGCGTTACACCAGGGCTTTCACAGGGAGCAAAAAAAAAAAAACCACCCCTCCGCAGCCTCAACTTCTGTCGGCTGAGCCTCAGCCTGGGTATTTTCCCCCAAATCGAGTGATTCCCTCCTGCACAGAGCGGGCTGCTGCTGCTCTGCGACGCTGCCCCGTCGAGGAAGGAAAATGCACTTGGCTTACAGGAGTCCCCAAGGCCTGATGAGCTCCTCGTTCTCCCTCAGCTTTCCCCATGAGGTTCCTTCCTGCTCCGTTCCCCCCACTCAGACACCCGTCCCAGCTCCCTGTCAAACCACAGCGGCTCCTCCGAGCCAAGATTTTAGAATCCCAGAATCACTTGGGTTGGAAGAGACCTTCAAGATCATCGAGTCCAACCACAAACCACCCCTAACCCATGTCCCTCAGCACCATGTCCACCCGTCTTTTAAATACCTCCAGGGACGGCGATTCCACCACCTCCCTGGGCAGCCTGTTCCAATGCCTGACAACCCTTTCCGTAAAGTTTTTCCTAATATCCAACCTAAACCTCCCCTGGCACAACTTGAGGCCGTTTCCTCTTGTTCTGTCCCTTGTTCCTTGGGAGAAGAGACTGACCCCCTTTTTCCTCGCTCAAGGCAGGCAGGGGCCAAGGCAGGATGGGGGGCCGCCAAGAGGAAAAGGGATCTCCCAGAACAAGGTGACGCACCAAGCGTAAAGTGATTTTTTCCTTCTTGGAAGACCTTTTTTCCAGTTGATACTGTGAAGCCCCAGAAGACAAAGTGGTCCTGCTGACACCACGGGGTGACCCCCCCCAATGCTGTCCGGGAGGGAAGGGGGAACAAAACAACTTTTCTCCCCGTTTGGGACTGTACAAAATACACGAAATAGCCCATTTTTCAGCCCTGCTGCCCCTCTGTGCTGCAGCTCATCAGCTGCGGAGCAGTAACGACCTCCCAGCTGCACGCGAGGGCTGGAGAGGTTGCCAGGCGGGGAGGACGACACCGCAGGAAAGGCAGGAACGGGCAGAAAACTCCAGTTTCGGTGCTCACAGGTTCCAACGGGACCCGACAAGCCGGCGCACACCCCCACGCAGGGACACACCGAGCAGCCTGACAGCCCCCCCCTCGCTGCTCCCAGCTCCCCTCCTTCCCGCTCCGCCAGCGGGAGCTCGCCAGGGAGTCGGCTTTGTTGGCAGCCTCAAGGTTTCCCTGACGGAGCAAATTCTGCGCTTATCAGGAAAGATTTGCAAGCAAGGGGTTGTGACCGTAAGCCCAGAGCGGAGCCGGGTTGCGGAAGATCCGAGCGCACCGATTTATTTCCCCTTAAAGAAAGGTCGTTTGAACGTTAAAGCACGAGGAAAAAGTGGATGAAAGAAATCCTGGAGCCACGGGCTGTCGGAAAGCGCAACGCGGGCACTGCCGAGAGGTGCACAGCGCTGAATAAATATCCCGGAGAGCCGGAGCCTCAGCGCCAGCTGCTTCCAGTCACCGATCTGCTCCCTATTTGCACTGCGAATGCGTATGCGGACAGACTGACAGGGCAGTTAGCGCTCTGCTGGAGATCCCCCTGCTCACGGAGAGCAGCTCCGGGCTGAGAGTTCCCGGGAATGTGTTTCCCTGAGCAGATGGAGACCCGGGACTGAGCCGCTCCGAAAAAAAAAAAAAAAATCTGAGCAGAGTTCAGTGCTTTGTTGCAGTAAACAGGCAGGAATGTGGACGCAGCGCCCTCGTTCTTCCCCCATTACCTTGTAACATCTGCCCCAAACCTCTCCGCATCCTTTAATAAGGAATTAATAATAAAGGAAGCACCAAGCGCTGCTTCTTGATTAAGGCCTGATTATAGCTCCTAATTCCACGCTGCTCTTCTACGGAGGGAGCAAACTAGAGTGGAGGACACTGAAGAGCCTCTTTGCTTTCACTTAGAGTTGTCAGATTTTACCACCTCACATCACCAACAGCCCCTCGTGTCCCTGCTGAGCAGAGGAGCGGCCACGTCAGCGGGGAAGAGATGGGGGCGCTCGTCTCCCCTGTCTGCCGGGTCGCTCCATGACAGCTCACGCAGAATTCATGCAAAGTCCTTAAACCATCAACTTCAACAGCCAAACCAAACCAAACCGTCACCCCAGGAGCGTCCGAGACCAGGTGAGCAGAAAGTCGCTTCCCGGTCCTCCCTGTTGTCCCAAACACATTCCCAAACAACCCAGGGTGGAGGATCAAAGCGTCCTCTAGGTGGACTAGAGCAAAGGGACTTACTTAGAATAATGGTGACCGTCTTGACAAGGCTGATCATGGTCTCCTTGTAGCGGGGGTGGAAGCTGGTGTGCTTGGACATCCGCGTCATCTTCCTTTTGACGTAGATGAAGATGTGCGTGTACACGACCACCATGATCAGGAAGATGACCAGGTTGGAGATGGCCCAGAAGGTCAGGTAGCTCCTGCTGTAGAGCGGTGCCATGCTGGAGCACTTCTCCAGGGCGCAGAGACAGTGCCAGCCGTAGGACGGGATGAGCCCCAGGAGCAGGGCCGTGACCCAAATGCAGAAGATGAGGATCATCACGCGCTGGTTGGACATTTTGCTGTGTAGCTGCATGGTGAAAACAGTCTGGTGCCTTTCTACGGCGATTGCCAGCAGGTTCACCACAGAGGCCGTCAGGCTGGTGTCCAGCAGGCTCTGGCGGATGAACCAGGTCTTCAGGGAGAGCTCCGCCGTCCTGGGGCCCGTGTGGAACATGAGAAACATGTACGCGATGCCGGCGAAGAGGTCGGCGGCCGCCAAGTTCCCCAGCAGGTAGTAGATGGGGTAGTGGAAACGCCGGTTGATGATGATAGCGGTGATGACCAGCAGGTTGGTCAGCAGCACGATGACGCTCACCGTCAGGCCCAGGGCGACCACCAGGACATCCTTCGTCCGCCAGTACGTGGTCAACTCTTTGCGGCTGTTGTTGTAGAAGAACCCCACGGTCTCATTGTAAAAACAGTGCTTCATCGCTGCTGTCCTGAAGAGGGACGAGAGAGTCGTTAGCTGCTTGCGCCCACACACACAACTACTACAAGCCAGGGAGATGCTGAGCCTTACGACAACACCTTTGGCACAGATGGAGACGGGGAGGAGCTCAAAACCCACAGAAACCACCACACAAGCAACAGAAAACCATTCCCGCACGCGAGAGCGCGACACATCTCCCAGGCCGAGTCCTCAAAGCCGTGCTGAGGATGCAGCAAAACCTGGAGCGTTCATGGGAGGAGAGAAGGTTTGCCAGATCTGATACGGGATTCTCCCTCTCCGGCCCACACGGCTTCGCGGGGACGACAGACAAAACTATTTTTGTTGTTCCAGATGGCCGACTTCAGAAACGTAAAAACAAAGCTGCAGCGCAGAAGCTTTATCAGTCAATCACAAAACAACGCTGCAGTGAAGACGATGAGCCTCTGCAGCTGCTGCAGTCCCCGGGGCTGCTGCTTCTGGGGCAGCGAGCGCGCGACGCTCATCCTTCCCCGAGTCGCTTTATCACGAAAAAGTTAACGTCACGCACAGCCGCTGCCGAACACCGCTCCCTGATCCTCCCAGAACAGGTGAGTTCTTCCCAAACTGCGCCAAGCAGCAAAGAGCACGTGGAGCTGGGCAGAAACAAACACCCTCAGCCCTGAAAATGAAGCAGTAGCGAGAAGCCTGCACGTACAACCCTGGGGCTGGACCTCCGGAAGAGCGGGATCCTCTGGAACCCCCGCGGAAGTTCTGAGCTACGCAGCGGCGTGTGGGTCAGCGCCCGGACCATCACTCAGGGAGTCGCCTGTGCAACGGGGGAACCAACTCCCTTCTTCCCTTCCAGGTCTGGAACAAGTCTGCAATTCAAAACTTACTGAGATCAATAAAAAAAACCCCCAAAACAGCTTGATAGGAAAAGAAGTTTAAGCCTGAAGAAGGGCTTTCCACATTTCTTCGACGCGCCGGGCATTGCTGGGAGCAAGACCAGACAAGCCATTTGGCTGGATCGTAATATTAAGTTGTAATTTTTGAAGGCCGTATGCCCCTCTGGTTAATTAACTTCCTGTCCTGCGGACAGCTGGCCACGAAGCGGCAAGTTAAAGGATGCTTCGCCTTACAAAGTCAGAATTTAAACCCGGTAATTGATGCTTGTGTTACTCGTCCATTAAAAAAAAAAGAAAATATGAAAAAAATCCAGCAGAGATTTTCCCCGGACTGCTCTGTTCTCCGGGAGGCTCCACCGGGAGCTGTGGGCACAGCAGCGAGGCCGCTGCGAGCAAGAGGGAGGCGAGATTATGGCAGATGGGGCGGTTTATTAGCGGCACATCCCCACTTGGGCAAACACGGAAACCCTGCCGTACCTGCAGCTGAACCCATCGCCGCTGCCTAATGGGCTCCGCGGCAGCGGCGTATGGCGTGCTGCCGTCGGGAGAGAAAGCCGCACAACTGAACTGCAAAAGTCTATTTTGCAGAAATGTTTTTTTTTTTTTTTTTTTTTTTAAGANGAAATTTTTTTTTTTTTTTTTTTTTTACGGATATCAGTGGGGGAAAGAAGGAAAAGGAGACAGAGGAGGGATCAACCTGCCCCAGGGGATGGAGTCGTGGACCAGCGCTATATAACAAGTCCGTCTTTCCTCTCTTTTCAGGTCTTGGATGTCTGTAGATCCGGAGCTGGAGAGCGGCGCGGTNAGAGCGGCGCGGCCCACGCGCCGCGCAGAGGGGTGGAAGCAACCGCGTGGGTTCTGTGGAGATGCCCTGTGGCGACTGGGCAGGTAACTGGGCAGGATTTGGGCTTGGAACAGGAGCAAGTGATGGAAGAACGAGGAAAGGAGGGAAGCCTGGGAACAGGACGAGCACCACCTCTGTGATACCACGGGGGGGCATCTGGGGAGACACCAAACCCAAGGCTGGGCCGTTCACGTGCAAAACGGTTTCCTCTCAACTTTTTCAAAAGCTTCAACCCTGATTCATAAAGGAAATTTCTGCTCAAGTTAGAAAAGTCATTTCACCTCCTTAAAATTACACATGTGGATGCGTGGGGGGAAGGAGAGGGACTGAAGTGGCATCGGAGCGCCCTGTACACTACCCAGCTACGTGAAAAAGCAGGTTTCCAAGGTCGCTTAAATCCCCTTCACATTTTCACTGTGGAGTAGTGTGTGTTTTCCCCTCTCCTCTTGCCCTGTTATAAAATTTATGTGATAGAGTGAAGATCCTAATGGAATCAACGCCTGCCCGTGCACAAGCGTAGCGCAAAGGCAGCTCACGCTACACTTTTAATTTTTAAGAAGTGTTAAAATACTGCAGTGAAATAACGTATGGATGGCCATAGGTCGTCTTCTCGGCGATTTCTGAGCTGGCACCAAGACAAATTAAATCCAGGTAAGACCGGCTTTAAAATTGCCACTAAATTACAGCCACCGATCTCATTTTGTTGCAAATACTAAAGATTCCACAGCTCCGACAGGCCCCATAAACTTCCTCCGCGAGACCGCCCGCTCTCAGGCAAGTTGTGAACTTTCCTCAGAGCGTTATACAAGTACCGGTTCAATGGCATTTTTACTGGGGGAGGGGATTAGAGCTGCACGAAAGGCGCCGTGTTCTGCCCGTGTAAGACCCAAATTTAGAGCAACGGCCCCTCGGCCTCAATCCCCGATGCCAACGCCCGAAATCCCGCTTTTGGAGACCCAGGCAGAGCGCAGGGAGAAGTTGGAGCGTTGCAAACCCCTCCGAAACGTGGGCAGGCTACAAACTCGACCCGTGCGGAGACGGTGAGGGAGGGAGGGACACGGACAGGTTGATGCCTGCCACGGTGCCAAGGGCTGGCGTGACACCTCGCTGCTACCCTGCCATTAGAAAACCGACCGCGGCGGCGAGCGCAGACGATGCCACGAGTCGCAGTTTCGGAGAGAAAAGAGAAATACTCAGCCCGGAGCAGCAAACACGCAGAAAGTCAGGCTGGTGCCATGATGAACAAAGGAGCTGGATGAGTCTATTGTTCAGTGTCCGAGCAACCCCCTTCCACCGCCTTACGCTCCGCCGCAGCATCTTACAAGATTTATTTATTTCCCCCCCCGCCGCCTCCCCTTACCAGCATTGTTTGCTCGGTAAAACAAGCCTCCAGCTACGTGCCGCCGCAATTCAGCGGCCCCTTTCCTTGAGCAATAGGCAAACACAGCCTCTCCTCTAATCACGCTGCCGCAAACTCTGCTGCTCGAGTCTCTCCCCTGGAAAATCCAAGTTTGGTAGGAACCAGCCCACAAAACGAGCGCAGAACGCCTCTTTTCCCCCCCCGCCCCTCGCCCCTCGACGCACACGCCATCCCCCTGCTCCCTCAGTTAATTACTGCCCCGGGTTCGCTGGAAGTTCAGAGCCCCCTTTACACGGCGACCGAAGGCGTACGCGTCCTCCCATCTCCAACACCTCTCGCTTGCCAAAAGGAGGAAAGATGCCAGCCAGCTCCGCGGGATCGGGGAAGACACGCAACGCCTGTGAGCAAACCCACGGCCGGCGCAGCGCGGACGCCAACGGGGATGAAGGGCTGAATTTATAACCGCAATCGGCGCTGACCAAGCCGGAACAATGGATCTGTAAAAGCTCACGGGGGCTCAAATCCGACCCGTTTTACCCATATCTGCGGCACACGGATTTACCTGGCCGAACGTTTGAGCTGCTGCTCTATTTTTAAGCCCTAAACAGTACAAGTTTTTCCTCCGAAGAACAACCTTCTTACCTGAAAGCACAACCACCGCATCCAACCCCGCCGTTCAGCGCTGCTCTCCCCACCGCAGGGAGCCGGGGCGGATATCCAGCCAGGAGATCCCCATCTCTGGAGGGCAAAGGTGTTTTCCAAGGAAAAGAGGCGGGGGGGGGGGGGAAGAAAAGCCAAGTGCTTTACAGGAAAGTTTCAGACAAGCGCGGCAGCCCCGGAGTCCATCACGGACCACTCAGAAACACTGGCTCCTGGGAGGCAAGTTTGCAAGAGCTGCGAGGAGCCCGTCCCTCCTTGGGTCCTCCCCTAGGCGGGTCCTTCCAGGAGAGCCAGGAGCTGTAACTCGAGTCCTTGCAGCCTCCATGGAGGCCAAAACCACTTCCCGAGCGCCTCCGGTTCCGGCTGGAACGGGATGGCTCCAATCTGCCACCATCACCCTCCTATCGCTCCGTGGGAACTGGCACCCTCTGGTCCCAACGCTCCCACCCCACGGTGAGGGTCCCCCCTTCGCCCCACCGGAGGAGGAGGGCGGATCCGCTCCCGAACGACCGGCTACAATCCTGGGATGATGACAACCTTGGATTTGTCATCTCGCTTTGGCACTGGAAGGTTGTTTTCCGAGCTTACAACCGCAGCACCCGCGCCTCAAGTGGGCTGTCAGGACAGAATCCGGCCCCCCACCATCCTCTACACCATCCTGGTGCAACGCAAAAAGCCCCAAAATGGGTAAAAAGCAGAGAGGAGACGTTGTGAGGGACAGGGGAAACTGAGGCACGGGGCAGAAAGGATTTCCTTGCCGTAATTTGGCAATTCCTTGCCGTAATTTGGCGAAAGTCCGTGTTGCTGCTAGCGAAGGAGCTGACACTGCTGGTGCGTTCGTCTGTCTGGTCCTCGACGCGGCGGAGATTATTTTACCTGCGAAGTAGGGTACAAATCCTGCCAGCGCACGCAGTGCTAACAAGCCGCAGCCGTATAAATCATGAAGGAAAAAAAAACACCACCGAGTTCGCAACATCCATTCATTTTGATTTACGCCTGCTCTGCCTTGCAAAGGCCCCAGCAATTTCCATTCCACTCTGATTTCCTATTCTCCCGCCCTCCTCCTGCCATCATCTGTTCCCCCGGGAACAATGTTATCACCCGGCGCAACCCTAATCTGCTGCCAGGCAGACACACCGCAGCCCCGGAGCTTGGCAGAGCCACCAAATGTGATGTAAAATAGGAGATTTACAAAGAGAACCCAGCACAAAGGGGGAAGAGATAGGGCCAAAGCTCTCCCAGGACACATTAACAGAGCGGGGCGGGCGCGGAGCGGTCGTGACACCGGCAGAGGAAAGGATGGGTGAAGGGGACAGGTTGAGAGAGCAAAGGGACAACCACCGAGTCCTGCAAAAAAACCAGAAAATTGCCCCAGCCTCCCTAAATTCTCCCCCTACTCCCTGCAACCTCCACAGGCCAAAAAATAAAATAGTGCCATAAAGCTCAGGAGGGCAAGAAAAAACTCCGGAAAGAGCCTGTCGCTGCCAAAATTCTGCCCCTTCAGACCAATGATGGCACCTACAAGACTGGGCACGAGGGCTTTCCATGAGATTTCCATGCGTGTTTTTAGAAGCAGCAAAAAGTTGCGCTAGCGGGTTGTCCTGGAGTCCTTTCTTGGGGAGGGGAAAAACCAAACTAAAAATCTGTATTTTAAGCAGCTTGCTTTCTCGCAGCAGAGAACAACCGAGTCACCGAGAAGCCCGGTCCTAACGCAGAGAACCAGGAGTCCTTACTGCATCTCGCCAGATTTACAGCTGTATTATAGTAATTTCAAATTCAAAGCGCCTTCCTCGAGGGACACAGGGCAGCGCTTTCGCCTTTCCACGAGGTGTTTATTACCCTTTTGGTTCCACGATTCGTTTAAGACCAAAGAGACCCACGTCCAAGCTGCAATAAAGCAGTACACACGCACCCACCCCCATGTCCCCAGTGCTCTGCAGACCCTTGGGAAGCCGGGCAGGCTCTGCAGCCGCGCAGTTCAGGATGGCAGCGCTCTAAAAATACTTCTGATTTACTCCTTCTGTTAAGGTTTCCAACTGGCACGCAGCAAAGGCTCGAGTTTCATAAAGAAACACCCAGAGCAATCAGGAAAACAGCCCAGCGTAACTGGTTTCAGCTGAAGTGTCAACACAGTTCACCACAATAGCTCAGCACGTCAGACAGACCCGGCCAGCCGGGAGCACCCAGCGCTGACAAAGGGTCGGATCCACTTTGGCAACTCGGTCCCCACATCCCGGAGTCGGGACAAAGCGGGAAATAAGAGAAAAGTCAGACTGGATCAGGTCAGGGCTCATGTAAACCCCTCACAGACAGTGTCTGCTTAAATATGGAGGGGAAAGAATATTGTGGCTTTCGAAGTCCTGACCGACTTTTAAATAATAACAATTTTTGTAGTCCCTTTGTGCAGGAAAAACTAACTTTACTTCTCCACATAACGGAATTTTTGGAGTCTGTTTATTTGCGGGCTTTGGGGATGTTTGAAGGAACCAAGACCCACCTAGTTGGTCTCTCTGGCCATACAAGAGATTGATTTTGGACCCGCACAGCCTCACCCTTCCAGGGAGGTACCTGCAAAAATCCAGCAGTCACTGCACCGAAAAACTTCCCATCGGCTTGTGCAGCCCACGTGATGGTGTCCTAAGGGCTGAGCTCGGGTCTCTTCCCACAACGACACTCCTGGGAGCACATAACACCGGCGAGATCAAGGATGCATCCAGCCCCTGTCTCCCCACTTCCCCTCCAGTCATTCTGGGGCTTTTCCCCCCATTTCCACCAGTTCAGAGGGGCCGGTGGCGCCTCATCCCCCGCCAAGCGGAAAAGCTGCTCCAGGGGGCACCCAATAACCCCGTCTTGACGCAGCCGGCGGATCCGATCGCGTCCTGGTGCCCAGCACAGAAACGTTTCCAAAGACAACACACATTTGCCTCCCCTTTATTGCGCTTCTCTTTTTTCAAAGTGCAGTTAATTGTTTTGGGAGATTTTCGCGTTGCAAACAAACCTAAAGCCAAGATTTTTCTTTCAGCCTCAGAGCCGCCACTGTCACCCTCAGGAACAACCTGAANCTGCAGAGAACCGGTCGCTCCAATTAATTCTTCCCAAGTCCCAACTGGCCCAGAGATTCCCCAGCCCTCAGAGAGCAGCGCTCCCTCGAGTACAACGGAACGATGACACCGTTCCGACAGCTCCAGATCTTTCCGTGGAAAGCAGCGTATACATCAGCCTTAAAAACGCAGGAATTTCATAACACCCACTGCTGCTGAACCGCTGCCAGCTCCGAGGTGGAGCAGAGCTGTTGTTTGCGAGCCGACAGCATCCGAGAACGCTTTTCAACAAAGAGGTAGGAAAGGAATCCGTGCCCGCTCCAGCCTTGCCTACAACAGGAATTTTCTCTCCCTCCAGCAACCGTTTACCATCCGCTGCTCCGCAACCAGCCACAAAGAACCGGGAAAATTCTTCTCCTGCTTTCACCTTCCCCAGGTTTGCCCCGGCATCGCCCAGGCACTTGGAATCAAGGCAATTCCCTGGACGGCACCTTAAATGGAAGCGGGGAAGCGCAACGTCGCGTTGGATCTTGTCACCTTTGCCTTGTTAGACAAGCTGGGAAAACCAGCTGCAAAAAACCGGCCGGGATATTCTCTCACCTGCAGCCAGGTCCTGGCAAAACAACACTCTTACCTTCCCCAGGTAACTATCCTGGAAGTGGATTTTACCGGGATAACTTCCTCCGGCACGCTCACTGGCTACCCTGGCGCTCTCCGAGAGGAAAACATTTGCTCCGCGGCGGCGGAGAGAGACCAGGGGAGGGGAGGGAAGCGAGGGTTATTTGCAGTGGTGTTTTGTTTGGAGTCGGGATGGTCCAGGGGCCCCTGTGCTGCTGCTCCTCCTAATTCACACAGGAAGGAGGAGATTATCCGACACGGAGACAAGCGATACCGAGGGCAGAAGCAGCAGCTCGGAGAAAGAATAGCTTGGCCCAGGGATGATGTCAGACTATTAGAAGCCGCCGCGAGGTTAAAATCAAGTGGGGACGCTCTTTATGAAGCAGGACTTGTCAAAAAACCCAAAACTGGGTGGAAATTCCCTCCCCGCGAGCTGCACGCGGGCAGCCCCTGGGCTCCGTCTCCCTTTGCACGCCTGGCTCTGAGCTGCTCCGATCCCGGCTGGCACCCGGTGCGAGGAAGTCTCCCTGGCTGGCTGGAGATTCAGGGAACTTCACGAGCTCCGCACGCCCCAGCCTCCACTTTTATAGGGATTTCTTCTAAAAAGCCGCTTCCCCCGGGTCTCCGCTTGGTTTCCATTTCAGACGCCCGCAGCTTACGGCTGCAGAGTCATAAAAAGCATTTAACATGCCTTTCTGCTTAACTCTAGAAAGAAAAAAAAACCACCCAAAACCGCTTCAGAAAAGCCTCCGGCTACGGAATAAGGGGACGCAACACGAGTGCAGCTTTACCTTGAACGAGAGCATCAGGGACTGACGCACCGAGTGCGAAAAAGGGATACCCGTCCCGTCGGAGAAGCGGGATTTCCTCCGGAGACTTAGCCTTTGGGGCAGCCTTGGGCAAACGGAGTTCTCGGCAGCGTGTGTGGCTTTTTCCTCAGCCCCGTGACAGTCCCAGCTTGTTCCAGGAGCGTTTCACTGTGCCCACAGTGGAGCAAATCACTTTAGCAAGTCTCGCAGTTTTTTTTCTCTCCTCAAGAGTCAGCTCCCACACGAGTGAGCTCACGGGAAGGGGAATAGATAAATTACAAGACATTCCCCCCCCCCTCCCCAGCCCCACTTTAAACAAGCAAAATTTACAGCCCTGGCCCCACCAAACCCCTTGAGCGTGTTCAAGCAAGAGCTGACAAACCTCTCCCGCCCCGCGGTCCTGCAAGATCTTCCCCTGGCCACCAAACCCCTTTGGTTTTCCTTGCCTTCCCCACCACGGCCGGGATTCTCCTCGCCCTTTGCGTGGGGTAACCAAAACGATCTGGATCCGTTCATGCCACAACCCAGCCCGCGACGTTCAAGGTTTCCATTACAAATAGAACAGTCTTCGCTACTTCGCTTAATTCCTGAACTTCTTAGCGTTTTTTGGGTGAGGTTTTACCAACTTCCTAAAGCCTCGAGCTTTTAAGCACGTTTCTAGTGGGAAGAAAAATTACTGCAGATGCCTTCTTCTGGTCGCAAAGCAACAGAAAGCTCTCGCTCCTTCTAAGAAAAATATTCCCTTAACTAAGTCATTCTTGTAAAGGACGTAGGAAGTTTACAAGTTCATTTATTAAACAGATTTCTACTGAAAAATACAACTCCCTTGAAACCCATTTATAAGATACCTACAGAACTGACCGTCTCCAGGGCCCTGGATGCCAAGTATCCGCAACTCGCTGTCTAAGCAAAACTTGAATTACAGTTCTACACGTCTTTTTTTAAAATAAATGATAGAGGAGAGCAGCCAGTGCCCTGCAAGGATTCCAGCCACAAGCTGTGGGACTGGACAGACACGAGTATTGGATTCAGCTCATTCCAGACTTTCCTTTTTCTTCAACGCCCCGAGGTGTGCGACACCTACAGGCGCTGCCTGTGCCCCGCGGTAGGCGTGAAAGGAGGGAAGCGCACCCCAACTTCAAAATTCAGCAAAAATTCCCCCGGCAAAGCCTTTTCTCAATTTCAGAGGTGGCTGGGGAGACGTTCCCGTGCCTGGTTTCCTTCCCGTACATTATAGGGACCGTTACTCCGTGCACTCACAAAACTTAAGGATATTGCAGAGCGCGCCGGGGCAGGAGGGAGGGAGAAGAAAACAAAAGCTGTTTGTCTGCAGCTGCAGGAACTCCCAGCAAGACGCGGGGAAGATCTCACTTTTCACTACCTCATCTGCCCAGCACTCCGCCTCGTCCCAGCGGCTAATTGACTCTTGGAAGGCAGCCTTCAAAGCGAAATAAACCCAGAACGCGGTAACACCAGCTTATTCCACACGCTGCGGCGTTCCGGATGTGTTAACGTCCCAGGTAGGATGGAGAGGATAAAAATCTTCTAGTTTTTCCACTGAACACCGCCACACACAGCCCCTCCTGCTGCTAACCCCCCCTGCTCTGATGCAGGACAAGAAAAGGAGGGTGCACACACGCTACACATAGAGCCAGGAGGGATTTGGAGCGCTGGGAGCACCCGCACCCCAGCGACTCTGCTCAAAGTGGGCAACGGATGCCCCGACGTATAAATCAGCCTCTTGTTTTTGGCATTGATTTGAACAAAAAGCCAAGCCGCCCTCCCATTTTAGGAGGCCCAGCCTGCTATTCGGATACACCTTACCCTTAAAGGATGGATTTTACAAAGTGTAAATGCTCCTAGAAAAGGCCAGCTCGTGGGAAAGCAGCAATAAATCCCCCCAAATTCCCATATTCCTCCCCTAAAACCCCCAGCTATATCCAGCCCCCTCATCTCTGTCTTTATATTCTGGGGATGCCAGGTTGAAGGCGAACTCCTGAAGAAGTGCTAATGGCTCAAAAGGAAACACCTGTGAATTAAGCCTGTTTCCAGGTAATAAATGGCCCAGACTGTCTTTTTTGGCAAAGACTCACCTTCTGGGGATAATTGTAATGTCTGACAGGAGAGCTTCGCTCCCCAGGGAGCTTCTCCCATTCGAAAAATAAGAAATAGCGGCACAGGGCAAATGTTAAAATGGGGAGGGGAAAAAAGCAAGAAGAGAAGGATGGGATCAAGAATTGGAGCAAACTCTCAAGCTCCTTAAAAAATAAATGTTTTGCCTTGCTGTGTTACACGTGGTACAGGTGTAAAGTGATCCCTCGGCAGTCTCTGCTGGGGAAAGCTAGAAGGGTTTCCCCTGGGGACTCCTGGTACCTACAGGTTGATTTAATTTCATTTTTGAGAAGGATCAAGTGCTCCCGAGCAGGAAGTTTGGGGTAGAATTTGTCATTAGCCTGGTTGCAATTAAACACTTGGTGATCAGCAAATGTCAAGCTCTGTCTGGCTTCTGCCAGAAACAGGAACGGCTAAAAATTACCAGGTGCTTGAATTTCCCTAATTCAGTTCAGAATGCAGCCCAGCTGAGAGCCTTATTTGTGAAGACCTGGGGCCTATAATTGACTTAACGAGGAGTGGCTGGAGCTCAGGAGTCGCTGAGATGAGCGGGTTGCTTTGTGCTCTGAACTCACATTAGCTGATTTAAAAAAAATAAATAAATAAAAGCTTGAAAGAAGAAATAGAAAGGGGTTTATTTTGCTTGGCTGATAAAAGGTTTCTGGAGAGGGTCGCTGTGGCTTTCAGTATCGACGGTGCAGACGCTGCCGCTGTCCTCTGCGGAGCAGCTCCGAGTTGGAAGCTTGGCCGGCCGTCTGCAGCGCGAGGTGCTGCTGTGAAAACAGAGTTATTTTAATTTTCTATTATTATTATAGAGCTTCCTTGCTCCTACTTTGGATTGGGAAAGGAGGCGCTTCCTCGTTAGCGCTTCCCAGGACTGCTGCCTGTCCCTCGCCGTAGGAAAATACAGCTGAGGCTGCTCCTTTGCAGGGAAGGAGCTGGGAGGAGCTGAGGAGATGCTGCTTCCCTCCCTGCTGAGTTTCTTCTTAATTCCAGCGCTTCCCTTCCCAAAGCCGTGGCTGGAGGACGCGCAATCCCCATCCGGAGCAGGAGGAGAGCTCTCCTCCTGGGAGCGAGACCCGGCGGCCGCGCAGCTCGGGCTGGAAGAAAGAGCCTCAAGAAACCCTCAAGAAATTACAAGTTCTGAGGCAAGAGCCGGTGTGTTTCTCCTAATAACTTTTTTTTTTTTTTGTACCTGTTGGACCGCTGGAAGGAAAAGCGGAGAGCAGAGGCGGGTGGCAGTTGTACATACAAGCCCCTGACGTTCCTCCTGCCTAGAATGAGCCTCCTATTTAAGTGTGCAGCAGGAAAAGGAAACTAGGGGTTTTACCGGCAACATTATTCTAGCTTTGCTGGTTCCTCAAACTATAAATTCTTGTGGGCAAGCGTTACCTTTGTTTTATAGAGACCTGACTCACTTGGCACGGTTAATAATAGCCCGGTAAGTGTTTACTTAAGGCTTCCCTATTCACATTTAACAAATACAGGATAAGCTTGTAATAAAACACTCAGTAATTTATTACAGAAGTCAAAGATAACTTAGTATTCAAGAATTCGAAGCACTGTATTAACAAATATACATCGCTCCAGAGATGCAAACTCTCTTTAGCCAAAACTGTACAAACACTAAGAGTAGATCCTTAGCGTTTCTTTTACAACTTCATGTTTTGGTCCCGTTTCTTAACGATCTTTCGATGAGACACCAGAAATGCGTGAAGTAGATTGTTTAACCTCCTGAGCTGCTTGGGTGAAGGGTAATGTTGTCCTTCAGCGCTGAGCTCTGGCGTCTTCACGCGTCTCCTCGTGTCTTTGCAAGGGCAGGAGATGGCCAAAATCCACGCAGGTGCGGAAGTTTTTGACGTTGCCGTCTGGATGTCGCGCTGCGCGCACAACCCAACTCCAAGGAAATCCGTTAGGGCTCTTTTTCCCCGGGAGTGAGCAGTGTAGGAAGCCATTGGCGCGTCAGAAGATGGCACTGCAGGACCCAGTCCTCCCTTTCCTCATCTTAAAAATTCGACGGACGAAAAAATCTGCTGGAGGGCGGCAGAAAGGAGCATCGGGGTCACCCACGTGCGGGCGAGATGGAGACCCAGCAAGTCGGAGCAACCTGCTCTTAGACCCCTGAAAACCTCCTGATCTGCTGGGGCTTCCCTGCCTGCGTGGCGGCAGCAGCTTCACGTGGAAGTATCGCAGAAGCTCAATTTCTTCAAGGGAAACAGAATTCACCTTTCTGGAGAAATGGGGTCCGGCTCAGAGCACGGCGGCATCTTTTCCCTTTGCGGAATGGCTTGGTGCTGACTGGCACCGCAAGCGGAAGGATCCAGACTACAAGAGCTTTGCCCACGTGTCCCGTTCGATGACGTTCAAAAACTGAACTACGCTCCAAAATGCTGCGAAATAAAAATGACAAAAATCAGTGCTTGTTGCAGCTGCCAGAAAACGACCATTTGGGAACGTTTTGTGTCCGATGTCCCGCGTCGCTGTTGCCTCCTTCCTGGCTACGTCTTGCGTTTCCTCCGCTTCTCGCGTTGTCCTTCGCGCTAAGCAGGGAACATTCCGGAGAGAGAGAGCCGTTGGTGTCGCTTCTCGTCTCGCCTACGGGTTTGGTAAGGAATAAAAAGCAAATCCTGGGTTAGCTGAAAGGTGAACCACTGACAGGTAGTTCACAGCAGATGCCTTTTCTCCGGCCGGCATGGTCAATGCCAGTAGGATGGTATTCCCATCCCTACGCCATTCCTTCCTTCAGCAGGCGTGGGATTTCAGTCCTCTCTCCCTTTCTGTGCTGTTATCCGTTACTCTCCGGGGTTTTTCTATAGGTATGTCCCTGGGTTGAGGTCGGCTGCTTTCTCAGGGGGTCCTGTGCTCTCCAGAGAAGGCTCGGGGGAGGCGGAAGCGTCGTCGACCTTAAACTTTGAGACAATCCTGGCAGTTTCCTGTGTGATCTCGAAATGTTTGAGCTGCTGCCTCCCTCCCAAGTGCCGCTTGGCCGTGCTCGTGTCGGCCGAGCTGTTCCCACTCCTGGTGCTCTCCTCCGGGCTGTCCCTCGTGGCGGAGCTGTTGTCAGTCGGGCTGCCTTCTCCTCCGGGCTCCATTGCCGTGTTGGCTAACGTGGTAGTCCTCAAGGGCAAGCTGGAAGATTTGGGAATGACTGGTTTCATTTTTGCCTGCGGTCGGATATATTTGACGGGCTGTCGGCTGAAATGGCATCTGGGTTGGGTCCCTAGGACCGCGTCCGAGTCACTGTCCGTCTTCTCCTGCACGGAGTCCTCCAGGTCCTCCAGCTCAGAGCCGAAACTCGCCGTCATCTCTGAACAACAACAAAAAAAAAGCAGACAGTTGTCTTAGAACACTGAGATGAGGTCGGTACGGCAAGAAATTTTGGCTGATGACTTATTTTCCTGTTAGGAACGACACTGACGACCCTCTGGCATCGTCAGGCTAAACCACCTCCCTCTAACAAGCTCGTTAATCAGGAGCAATTGCAAGACACACGCTTGGAAGAGGCAGAAGAGAAGAACCAGGCTTATATTCTTAAACCTGTCCTCGGCGCATTCGAGCCAGGAGAGCCCGCGGGTGAGCGTGGGCTCAAGAGCTGATGCAGCAGCAGGGAAAAACCTTTCCTGGGACCGTTGGAAAAGCTGCTTCCCAGTGAGCTGGGCGGCGCTTGCTCTGCAGTGGGCGAAGGGCAGGAAAGCGGAGCCGCGGTGCCCGGGCTGTGCTCTTCCTGCTGCCTGCCGCGGAGACGGGCGAGGAGGCGCGAAAGCCAGCCAAGGCGACGCGAGGCAACCTCGAACTGCAGCGCGATGGCCGCCTCCTTTACCTAGGGCGTCCCCGCTGAGTGCACTGCGGGCTCCCTCCAGAGTCGGCTCGCTGGTGGCTTCCCCGGAAGGCGAGTCATCAGACACACGGGCCGCGTTTAAACCGTGCTCGGAGGGGGAATTCTGTTGGAAAAAACCCATGAGTGTTTATACAGGACTCTCGTTTGACGGGCAGGTACCGTCTACTCCCACTTCACCCCAAATGCTGTTAGAGGAGGCGACCGCTTGAGCTGAAAATGCCTTGATTTCTCTTAGATTATCCGTAACGCTTGGGAGGGAGCTTCCAGGAGGTCACGGGGCAGGGAATGGCGGCTCCAGACCTGCCAACTCCAGCATCCGTGCCGCCACTGCCGCAAAAAGGGGAGACCTTCTCCCTCTCTACAACTCCCTGAAAGGAGGTTGTAGCCAGGTGGGGTCAAGCTCTTCTCCCAAGGAACAAGCGACAGGACAAGAGGAAACGGCCTCAAGTTGTGCCAGGGGAGGTTTAGGTTGGGTATTGGGAAAAACTTCTTTACGGAAAGGGTTGTCAAGCATTGGAAGAGGCTGCCCAGGGAGGTGGTGGAATCACCATCCCTGGAGGTATTTAAAAGCCGGGCAGACGTGGTGCTGAGGGACATGGGTCAGGGGTGGGTTTGGTAGTGTAGGTTTATGGTTGGACACGATGATCTTGAAGGTCTCTTCCAACCCAAGTGATTCTGGGATTCTATGATTCTATGAAAAAACTCGCCCCAGAAAGCAGCGGCTATTTTCCGCAGAGCAGCAGCGTGCCGAGACCGATTCCCGTGTCCCGCGGGACGCCGAAGTAGCCCATTTCGGGACAAAAAGGGGAAACCTCAGAAACCCAAGCCGTTAACTGGAGCCCAGTAATTATCACCAAATGCAAATGGGAGGATGAGTGAAGGACCCGGCTGTGCCTGGGAGTTATCCTTGGGGTGGGACGAGTGGGAGTTTGCACGAGGCCACCCGGGCAGGGGCTGCAGAGGGTGGTTTTATTAACGGCAAAACCAAGAGTGCCCTGAGAAGCAACTCCCCTTTTTACAGGTTTGCGGCACTTTCTACGGAATTTGGTTACGCTGCAGAAGCAGGTAAAAACGGCTTTGGAAACAGTCGAAGGCAATAGCTGTGTGTCCCTCGAGGTGCTTTCTGTGAAGGTTTATTAATCCCTTAGGATTTCTGCACGTGAGAAGCGAATCGTGTCTACCCTGGTGATTTTATTTCGCCTGTAATAATAGTTATTGTAATTTCTCCCTCCTTGGTGAGCTGGGCATGTAGAGAAAGCGGCGTTACTGCGTGCCAGGCCTGGATGTGCTCATTGCAGACACGCATAAAGCACCCATGACTCGAAAATAGGAGGCAGTGGATCCCTGGACCCGCATCTCACTCCCTTTGGCTTGACTTTAGGAAAATCATTTCCTCTCTTCCTTGCTCATCAAACAACCGTGAAAAGGGAAAAACCCACCATGTCCCAGCTCAGGGATTCTGTGCCCATTTGTGGTTTTGGTGGTTTGTTTTTTTTTTAAAGTGTTGTGAAATACTGGGAGGGGAGAGCTGCGGAGCTTGGGCAGAACGTGGGATGCTCGGGGTCGGAAAAACAAGGGTGCACGGCCACCGCATGGGGGTGCAACAGAGCCCCGTAGCGCCCAACCAGGGAATCTGCTGGCTCTTAAGCGCACGTAGCTGCTTCCAAAGTTGTAGAGGTGTTTAGAGAGAGAAAGAGCAGAGTCTGAAGCAATTTAGCATGGACAACCCCGCGTTTTTTTCAGGAGGACGTGGAGCAAACCCCACATCCAGAGGGCTCTGAGAAGCTGCTGAGTGATCTGTAGCTTATCGGTTTTTTCTCTGGTTCTCCCGCTCCGCGTACAACAGGCTCTCTGCTCCTTCCTCTTGGAATAACCCTCTGATACGAAACGGTTCTGTTCTCCGTGCCAAAATGTTCTCTTTAATGGCCACCCCACCTTCCTGTCTCTACAGCAGGGTCAGTAAGCTCAGCTCAGCGTCTGGGAGCTCTACCTCTGGAGTTACATTCTGGATTGTGTCTGGGCTCTGAGGTCCTTCATCCTTTTCCACCGATGCTTCTTGCGAAGGGTTTTCACATCCGAGGGACGAGGGGGAAGGCAGGTCATCCATCCCGAACACCCTTTCGTAGTTCTGAATGAGAAACTCCACAATCTGGGCTTGATACCCGGAGTCAACGAGGCACGACATCGAGACATCGCTCCCCGAGCCTGGCCGGATCAGAGTTGGCCCAAATACTATGCCCAGGTTGTTTGGGGACATCTTGTTCTCTTCGTATTTCTCCGCCACCCTGGGGAAGGGAAACGGGACCGTTAGGGGCTTCTCAGCCCGAATGCGCCGACACACAGATGGAACGCGCCAACCCCCCTGTTTCTGAGCGGAGAGAGAAACCACCTCTTTTACAGGCAACAGAGCTCTGGGCTGCGCGTGGAAACTCTGGAGAACAGCCTCCGAAGCTGCCGGATCCCTCTGGATGGTGCAGCCTGAATGGAAGTGGCTGCTTCTCGCAACCTGCATTCAGAGCTGGGTTCACCCAGGGGCCTGACCGATGTTACTCCGTGACCTCTTGCTCCGCGCTTTAAATATGAACCATTATCAGTGAGGACCTTCTGGTCCTTCTCGGTCATTATGACCATCTGCTGATTGTTGCGAGATGGTCCTTTCCACGAATGAATTTTTTACCCTCATCACAACTGCCTGCTTGGCGCTAGGTCAGCCCTCTCCCAGGCCAAGGAAGCCCAGATGCTCTCCTCGTACGCGTTTGGCGCTGTGCTAGTGGCTCCTCTGGAAGCGAGGGCTCACCAGGGACCTCCTGTGGGGTCCCACCAGGGATCTCGTATGGGGTCCCACCAGGGATCTCGTATGGGGTCCCACCAGGGATCTCGTATGGGGTCCCACCAGGGATCTCCTGTGAGGGATCACCAGGGATCTCCTATGGGGTCTCACCAGGGATCTCCTATGAGGACAGGCTGGGAGAGTCGGAGTTGTTGCTGTGGAGAGACCTTGGAGCCCCTTCCAATCCTTAAAGGGGACTTATCAGACAGACTTTTAGCAGGGCCTGTTGCGATAGGAGAAGGGGTAATGGTTTTCAACCGAAAACTAAAAGAGGGGACGCTTATCTCTAGACTAGATATAAGGAAGACATCCTTCACGCTGAGGGTGGTGGGACGCTGGCCCAGGTTGCCCAGAAAGGTGGTTGACGCCCCATCCCTGGAACCATTCAAGGTCAGGGTGGACGGGGCTCTGAGCAACCTGCTCTGGGTGGAGATGTCTTTGCTCGTGGCAGGAGGATTGGACTAGATGGTCCTCAAAGGTCCCTTCGACCCAAATTATCCTTGTGATCTCCCGTGGTCAGACCCGACGCTAACCAACGGGACAACCAGCACGTTCCTCACCTGTACAAGTGTGCGATGAGGTGCCGCAGGGTGTTGTAGTTGCTTCCAGGCAATTTGCTCAGCAAGTCCTTCATGCTCTGGATGGGATCCGAAGGGAAGCCAGCGCAGTCCAGCTTTTCCTCCCCGGGTTTTTGCAAATCTTTGGCAAGTGCAATGAGATCGTTATAGAGCTGGGACAGCAGCACCGGTGCCGAAAGCTGCAGCGAGAGGGGAGGAAAGCGGCATGTTACTTCATCCTGCTGATCCAGCACCGAGGAATGTGGTCGGCTGAGACCTGCCCTCCCAGAAGAGATTTGGTACCCACTTCCTTCAGGAAATGCTTCAGGACACCAGTGATGTCGTGGGGGGAGTGCTCGGAGAGCTCCACCAGGCTCCGTCCATTCTCGAACGCCTGGCACAGCTTTTCCACCCGGGCTTTGGATCCACTTATCCGATAGATCCCCTGCGTGGTTCAGAGCGGGGAGAGGTCAGGAGTTTCGGATACGGAGAAGACCGAAGCAAGAACAACTGCGTACTCACCTGCACCCCGAGGGCACGGGCTTCGATTTCCGAGGTGCATTTCACCACGATGAAGGGAACTTCCTCTGGGAAATCTCGAGGAACCTGGGTGAAGTCGACGCCAAAAAGAGGTGCTCGGTTGGGCAGCTTCTTGTGGCCGCAGGTGATGAGCAGGTTCTCCAGACACTTCTTGTGGCAGGCCAGGCAGCACTGAAACGGCAGAACCAGCCCCGCTTACGGTCTGGTTGTGGTCCAGCATCGCAGCAGTGGCGGAACTTGGAGGGCTTCGCCGCTTCCCTCAACCACCAAAGTCCCACCAAGTCCTAGAGGGTGGTTACAGGCCAGTGGTGGCTTAGTCCAGCACAGGAAAACATGCTTTGTGTCACGCAGAGGAAGAAAAAGCACAGAACTTTGCAGTGGGGCCCCTCATTCCCGCGGACCTCCAGCGAGATGATGGTCAACCCTCCCACTCAAGGCACCTGCTTCTTCTTCTAGCCCTCACCTCCTCGCACTCGAAGCCGCTGACCATGAAGGTGTCGCACTCCCTGCACTTGGACGGACCCCGCAGCTTCCGGAGCCGGTGGGTCTGCGCGGCGCCGGAGAGGAGGATGTTCTTAAACTGCTGCTGGAACGTACCGTTTTCTGCAGAAACAGCGTTAAAGCGTGAAAAGGAACCCACGTGGAAGGGCGGTTTCCACCTTGTGTAGTCCAAACTGCGCCTGGCTCACCGTTTTCAAAAGTCTGTAAGGAATCTCTCTCTTCAAAATCGTCTGAGGAGGACACGGTGCCGGTGGATGGAGCTTTCAACAACTTCCTGTCGGAGTTGCCTTGAGAAGAGAGAAAATACAAAGGGCTCTTCTCATCCCCGTGATGCGCAGTGGGTCAGTGCAGGCTTTATTCCTGTTTTTGGGGGCAATATTAGGCGAAAATTTTGCCTCTCTCACCTGGGCTAGAATTGGGAGAGTCCAGGGATCGCGACTCGCAACTCCCGCCGAGGCTTTCTGTGTCGCTGCAGAGGGATTTGTTCGCACCTGCAGAAGGTGGATACGGTGACCGACCACCCCGAGTGCTCTTGGGGTCCTTCGGCACGGGGGTGGAGTCCAAACCGAGAAAACCCATCAACACTTGTCAATATTTTCTCCCAGTTTGACCAAAATCTTAAGTGCCGCCCTAAGAACGCCCGTCTGGCTACTGATCTGAATGAAGCTACAGGGACTCGAGAGAAAATTGGGTCGTCTTTATTAAATTGAACCTACTCTGTTCGCCGTTTGCGGAGAATTGCTTTCTGGGCGCGTCTTCTGGCGTGTTCCCCTCCTTTGCTGCGGGAGCCGGTCCGGCATAAGGCAACGCCGTCTTCTTTTTGCTGCTGGGAGGGGACCTGAGGAAGGGGTTGCAAACAGTTTTCCGGCAGTGAAGAATAATGGATGATATTCCATGGCGGAGGTGGCTTACAGCTGCAAGCTGAGTTTTCGAGGAGACTGGAACAAAACACCCGCACAAAACTAGGAAAAAAAACTTGCTCGATACCATTTTGCCTTTTCTATCCGCAGGAAAAAAAATGTGCAGAGGTCGCACAGCACCCACGTGAGAAAAGAGGGATCCAGACCTTTGGCAAACGACAGGAATAACTGCAGGGACACGGTAAAAAGCTGCCACCCCGCTTCTCCTGCCGTTGGTCCTGCGCTCGGCAGAAGGAACCGAGCGCGTCTTTAGAGACCTTCTCTTCGTTAGTGGGAGAAAAGATCCCAACCTCTGAGGCCAGGGGCTTTTCTGTAATTAGCAATCAGGATGCTGTAGTGTTGCTAGCAACTCTATAAATATGTTTTAAACCTCTTTTTTTGTTCTCTGCAATACATATTTATGACCTTTCAGCTAGGATGTAAGTTTTTCCCCTTTTTTGGGGTTTTTTTTTTTTGTTGGTTGGATTTTTTTTACCTCTGCCCTCCATAAGTGAGTGGCTCGAACTCAAACACCTCCATGTGAATGTCCTTCTTCTGCAGGGCCTGAATGAATTCCAGGTATTTCTCGCCTGCTTTGTACGGCTTGCAGACCTCGGACAGGTGCTGGTATCCCACGGGAATCGGTTCTGACTGAGTCTGCCGCTGCTTGAACATCCGTAAAGTGACCTTACGGGGAAAAGAAAACAACAAAAATGCTGCCGGTTGAAGCCCAGGTGCTTTTTCCAACTTTGGATCTCTCAGTTATTCACCGGCCTCCAGTTTTTCATTACCCAAACTCCGTTACCTGCACTCCTGCTTATTGATGGTTCTACTTAACGGGCTGGAAAAAATTATTTGTCCCTGTTTCTTGTTCTAGGATTTTCCAACATGGCTTCACCAAGGGC
>VZSF01005831.1:867571-1008169 GCA_013398295.1 Chionis minor | reverse complement strand
TATATATATATATATATAACACCTTCTAAAAAGCCTTCTTGATTTCTGTGAATGAAAGCAGAAAAATGATTGTGCAGTATCCTCCCAAGGATAGCGAAAGGTTTAGCTTATCACACTGGGACCTGTAGGCAATCAGGAAAGGACTGTGTTTCTGAAGGTGTCGGTCCCTCTTTGTCATTTCAGGATCCTGGATGGACTGAGTTGAGCTTCTCTGCTTCTCACCCTGTATTTTGACTGAAAGTAAATTTTGTGATATCATGGTCCAGTGCCCACTGGGCCCTCAGGGAGTCAGCAAGCTCCCCAAGCATGATGACACTTAGAACTTCTCATTTTCATTTTACTTTGGTCTTAGTTTTCAAGAACCAAAAAGTCTACAGAAACAGCTTAGCCCTTGATAAATTAGGAAGGAATAGAGACACGCAGTCATACACAGTATTCTTTTAGATGAATTCATTTGAAGTCAAGCTGGAGTGGGGCTTCCAAATATGCAAATAACACAGACCTTTTCAGATTTTTTCCCTCATACAACCAAATTTTATGTCTTACTAGTAAGACTACACCTTTTCCTGCACACTGAAGTGCTTAACATATGCTGCTTCAACATAGCTTAATCCCTTCTTATCATGATCCTGCTTTGCAATTCGTGGAAGTGTTTATGCTGCTGAATATATGCATAAATTAAACACAGCAAGGGCACTGCAATGTTGATGGTCCACAATTGCTCAGTTTATGGTTAGTTCAGTTCCTGGGTCCCTTTAGGACAACTACATCTAGCTTTTTCCAGCACAGTTCCTCTTGAGAAGTGTCTGTATTTCAGCAGATTCCATGTGAGCCACTTGGCTTCAATGTCAAGGATCAGTCCCAGATTCTCTTCCATAGAGAAATCACAAATTTGTCATTTCTCATTTTCCTGAAGTCAACATCCAGGAATTCTTCATTGACCACAATATAACCTGTTCTTTCCAACTTGTGTGACTGCCCAAAGGGACCAAAGAGCCACTTGAAGCTTTATTTTATCTGTCAGGCCACTCCCCATCCTACATACTTAGAACATCTTTCAACCTCCTTCATCTACCTCTAAAAGCCTCCTCTACTCCGTCCAAAGATTTCCTTTTTTTCACTTTCCAGTCTAGGGACTACCAGAGAAAGTTTATTTCTCTGCTTATGTACAGCAGTTTTTTTAACAGAGTATTTTGTAGGTATTGAGACAGATCATTATCTTTTGGTCTGGAAGGAGAGATGAAAGAGCAGCAAAGGATTTACTAGAAATGCTTGTTCAGCTAAGCAATCCTAGCAGACAAGTTTTTTCTGGGTTGGAGCTTTTTGGTTAAGTTTGTTTGTTGTATTCTTTTCTTATCCAGCCCTTACTTAGGATGCAGCAGGAATCTGAAGGAAGTAATTTTCTTCTGGCTGCAGATGAAGTTTTCAAGCAGAGTCCTTCAGTGTCAATTTTCAGTGTGTTTTCTTTGACCAAAGATTTCTGTCAAAAGTCAGGGCAGTCAGTTTTAGATATGTTCTGGAGATAGGTTCTGGGATCTTTAATAGTCCATTCTCAGGAAGGGAAAGGAAATAATTGTTGAAGATCTAGAAGATTTGAAAGAAGAATAGTTAAATGAGAGAGAGTTATAGTTGAATAATTGGAATTTTTCTTGATATATCTCTTCAGAAGCCCATTCTACTTGCTGCAGCTTGGCATCTATATCTCTTATTTATCTGGTCTGTGCCTGTTTAGACCATTGTTCTCTTTAGGTGCCTTTAAAAGTGAGTGGATTTGTATAGCTCAGTGTTCACACACAAACAGGCACATGGATTATATACGTGGATAACTTTCTTGCCTGGAGTTTCCCAAATCACAAATAAGTTTGAGCGTGTAATTCAGATTGCTTGGATTAAAATTGGTTTCAGTTATTTGTTTTCCACTTCTGTGGCTGAAGTAGTTCAGAAAAAAAATACAGTGAAAGTAGGAAGCAAAAGTTCAAGGACAGAAGTAATCACTTTGCCACTATGAGTTTGTGGAATATTGAAAGCAACTTGAAGGTTTACATTTCTTTGTGTTTTCTCTCAGAAAAAAAATAACGAATAACTTGAATCTGGGCAGGAGAGGATACTGAACAGAATTTTGAGTGTGTGACCCAGTGATCTACCAGAGGGAGTTGTTTTCAAAGTAAAGGTAACACCAGAAGTACGCTAACTTGGAAAATTACCACTTTGAGTATGAGTTGCCAGCACCTGACGTAAGATGAAATGAAATCTGTTAAGGAAAATGGTAGGTAGCACTGGATGGGAAAGGTTAAGGATGGAGATCAGAATTATGGGAAGGTGGCAAAGAAAAATTTGCAGCCTTATTTATTCCCCTGAGTTCTCTCTGGGGGTACTCTGCAATTTGCCTAGGCTGAAACTTGGAGTTGTCAGTTCCATGGAAGATGTTTCTGTCCCAAGGGTTGTAAAAAGGTTCCTGCTTCTATTCTGGCTCTGACTAGCGTATTGCTTCCCTCCAAGTTGAAATCATACGTTTTCCTGCAAGTTGCAATATGCTCTGTTCTTGAAAAACCTTTTAAATACAGAGCAATCACTAGCAGTGACCTACCTTTCCCAGTTTTAACCCTGAACAATGGATAGTAAGGTATTTTGAGATACTGTTAGCCAGTGCATCCAGTATATTTTTTGTTACCCAAAAGTTGTTGAAGCAGAACTCACATTTGTCCTAAATGGCTGCTGCAAAATAAGGCAATGTGATTCATAAATTGGTTCATTAAATTATGTACTCTCTTTACGGAGGTAGGGCTGTGGATGTAAATGTGTCTTAGCATTTGCAATCTTTTGTTGACATTATTTATTCCAAAAATGTTCTCTTTTTTTGAAATGCATTTAAATTTGTTCATCCTACTTGGTACAATGATTAACTTTCGACAAATATTCAGTGAAAGCAAGGCGTATATAACCATCCCTTGGTTAATTTTCACTTTTAAATCCAGAAACCCGCTGGAGTTGAGTTTCTCTTTGTTACCTCGGAAACAAATGGGGGCTCGACTTCAAGTAGCTCTACACTTGAAATGAGGGGTGGGGCTTTGATGTTGCAGTTCTTATTTATGATGCAGAAAGGGAAGGCAGTTCTTGTAACCTTATTGCATTTACGAGAATATGGAGTCTACCTGATATGATAGAAACCAGGTAGTTTCATGTAATGGGATGAAAGGGAAATAGGAAAATGACAGTTTCATTCAGCCTTCAGCTTCTGAAGTTGGGTCGAGTAGCTCATCCTCCTGCAAAGATGACTAGCCAAAACAGGATAATTGTTGCTGTCAATTTGTTTATCTTCCAAATATGGAAAGAAACTCTCCATTTTTCCTTGCCAGTAATTTCCAGCGCCAACTGTATAAATGAGCACCATTTTCACTTACAGTAATAATTTATTTACAATTTTCCAGTCATTTCATGGACTGAATTAAGTAGAGTTTCAGATGTTTCAGGGAATATCTAGTAGATCATTTTCTGTTCTCACTGAGGCAAGCTTTCCAATGAGAATTTAACCAAGAATCCTTCTCTAATAAGTTATTTGGATAAGAAGGCATTTTGAATTGTATCTTGGATAATGAAGATATCAGAATGAGGTACATGATTTAGGGTTTTGTAGTCAAGTTTCTACTGTTATCTTTTGCTTATGTAGTGTGAATAATAATATTGATATATATTCCTGTCAAGACAATTTCAAAGTAGAAAAAATTAAGTTCTAAAATATTGCTACTTTGCTGAATTTTCTGCAGTAGAATGAGATAAAGGGCCACTGGGATTTACAGGGATTTGAATTAATCCTCTCTATGCTCTGGCTGTAGTGAGAACTATTAATATACCCGTTTTACAGTGAATGTAATTAGGCTTTCGTTCTACAATTGTTAATACCTATCTGTGTGCTACTAGGTGACCCAGGACTGCTAATTTCATCTGGATGAGGAATGGACACACAATTGCATTTCTGGCAAATTAACCGGGGCACACATACAGAGCTTATGTTGACCTTGCACTTTTATGCTGGTTTTTTATGCGTAGCAGTGGACAGACAATATTTGAGCAGTCCTAAAGCCAGCCAGTGTAAACCTAATTTGTCAGAAAACTCCTTTGAACACATTTGAGCCAGCAGCTGCCATTTGCCCGTGGTCAATGGTTTGCATCATGAATTTGTTTGGTTTTGATCTGACAAAGTATTTCAAAGCTGGATGCACTTTGTTATCAAATTCCATACTTAGGCATAGCATTTGGCAACATTTTGTCTTTTGGAGGAATTCTGTAGGAATAGGAATAGGGAAGACTAATATCCTGAATTAGTTTTCTGCTTCTATACATTTGTTCACTAAAGCTTGTAAGCATGTGCTCAATACTGAGCATGTGGATAGGGCTTAAGCAAATGTTATCATGAGCCAAATACTACAAATTTGCTCCCAGCTGTGTGATTGATGAGAAGTAATAGATTTGATCATTTTGGATAGATTTCTCTACTAGTATCCTCCTTCCTAGACTTTCTGACGACCTTCTTTGATTTTATCAAGAGCAGTTAAATTACATTTAGCGTGTTCTTAGCATAACACATATTAGAATCACAGATTGTTTGTGTTTTCCCTAAAATTTGTACTCAATGTGAAAAATGTATGTTATTAGGAAAAACACTGAAAAAGGGAACAAAACGCAATAAGCTAAACAGTAGTAACATTTTAATAGACCTAATCAAGACTGCAATAATTAGATACACTATAAAAATCTTTCTTTTGGTTGCTAATAGCACTTTAGATTAATCCTTTTTATTAACATTGTTTGAAATCTGTTTCTCCAATCCCGCAAAACCTTATGCGTGAAAGTATTTTGTATTTGACTGTTGTTTATATGTGAGGACTAGCAGGCTGCTCACAGGGATTTATAAAATTAGTTCCCAATTTACTTTTCGATTTTTATTCTTGCTTCTCTGTATTCTAGATTCACTTAGAGTGCATAATGAAAGTAGCCTGCTGTCTGTTTCACTTAGTCCAAGCTGTTGTCCTCAGCCAGTGTAATTTTATGGTTTACATGTATTAGCACAGCACCGGCACGCTCAGGTTTCTGTTTCTTCAGGAACAAGAAAACCAAATAAGTAAACTGTTTCAATTGATTCCCTCTGTAAAAAACATCATGTCAACATTACAACTGAAATAAATCTGTACATTACATAAAAAAGAGGTACATGTTCCCAAACCACCGCCAACTAACGGCAGAATTCAATTGCATCAAATGTTTTTTTGGTCTTTTGGTTACAGTGTGAGAATAAATTTTTGCGTTTTCCTGTCTTGTTTCCTGACTCTATTACTAATAAACTAGTGGCTGCTAATTAATCAGTGATTTTGTTCAAGAAAGTTACTGCCCATGGAAAGGGTATTTTGGGACAGTGTGCTCCTCAGTCTCATGCATGGTGGGAACCCAGTGGTGACTCCTCCCTCTGGGCACTAAGGCTCCATCTCATCTGCCTCTGTACTGTGGTGGCAGCGGGTCTCTCCCAGCCCTGCCAGAGCCAAGCCATCAGCAATCCAGGCAGCCAGGCAGAGCCAGACACTGACAAGCCCTCACAGCACTCCTCCATCAGCCTAGCTGGGGCGAATCCGGGGGCAGAAGATCATATTTTGGGGATGCTTGTGGTGGAGCGAGGAGGTGGGGCTTGATCACACTTCCATGGTGTGATCACCAAGTACCAGCAGCTGAGGATTTCTCCTGTTGAATCCATGTTGTCTAGTGTTGCATGCTTGGGATTAATCTAAATTAACAGACCAGTCCTTTGTTTCACATGCTTTCTGGATGGTAAATTGAAACTACATAGCAGTGATGTTATCCTGTGGCTTTTATAGCTCTGCTTCTTCCCCTGCACAATATGACCTGTTTAATGGGATGATCCAGGTGATCTATGGAGTTTCCCTGTTTCAGGTAAGCTGGCAGGATAGTCAGACAAGTACAGTAGGTATGTATAGTTCCATATGGTAATTTTTAAGAGTTTTCTTTTTTCCCCCGATCAGATATAAACTTTGACCTTTTAACTACTACTGATTTACTTACACAATATGTTCTATTGATCTACTTATATCTGAGCTCATCAAACACATAAAATGAGCTACAAGCAAAGTAAAATACAGTATTATTGAAACTAACAAAAAGATCAGATTACTATATACCCGATACTGATGTTTTATCTAGTTCTCTGGAAGGAGAAGCACTTTGATAGCAGCCATCTTTCAGAACCACTACACTGGGTTATCTCCCACCTCACCCATAATTTTGGTAAACGAAAACAGTTTCATCTTCTAGGTAGATGAACACGTACACAAAAATGCTCAAGTGTTGTACAAGCATTAAACTGGCAAAAACATTTGTGAAAATTCCCAGCATTTGTGGTCTTATATGCATAAAATACCAGTAGTCTAGTGACCAAACATTCATGAAAAAATTGTTTTACAGTACTAATACATGCTTTCCTGCTGGATTAGAATAAGCCACAATGGCTTTGTTTATGGTCATAGTAATTACTCCAATTTTAAGAGGTAAGAACATCCCACACGAGAAGTGGTTTAGTTTAGATAATTCCTGTACAAAGCTGGATCCATTTTTTCCCATTCATTTTCCTTCATATTTCCAGTTTCTTATTGGCTTAGCTACTCCTGGCAAACTGAGGGATAATTCCTCTGGGTTAGGTGATCCCATATTATCTACAGCTGCTATGAGGAAACCAAGCATTTAGCATAGGAAAGAGATGAATGGGGTAATTTCTTTCCTTCCTTCCTTCCTTCCTTCCTTCCTTCCTTCCTTCCTNTATGTATACATGATCTTCAGTATCAGCAAGTCTGCTTTCCCTACTGTTTTTTTTTTTCCATGGTGATCCAATATTTTTCATATTATATATATGTAAATATTTGTATAGTGTATATATATGTAGATATTAAATTATATATACAAATAAAAATAAAAATAAATATATTATGTTAAATATAAAAAAAAAAAGAAATGTGTTCTTCTGCTATTGAAAATGGTTCAAAACCATACATTTCTTTTTGTTCACTGACTAAGATTTGGAAAAAGAGACTAAGTAATATTACCAGTACTAAATATCATTGCTGACTCCAGAATTCATCTATTGAAACATTTCTTATTTTCATTCATGTTTTCACTGATCACATAAGGTTATAGATAGAGATGGGCAAATCATAGTAACAATGCTTCCTCTGTTGCGTGGTTAAATCCAGGAATAATACTGTTCCCTTGAGATGGATGTGTATGGTTTCAAAGCCACAGATCCACTGTAGTCTTGTGTTTGCACACTGCAGTGATTGTAAGAAAGAAGTGTCCTGCACTTGCAGGATAGGAAGCTTTTGGGGCAAAAGTTAAATGTGTTGTTACAGGGCCCATATATAATGTGAGCTGACTAGCCAAATCTTCTCCTAGGAAGATAAAAGCAAGCCAAAACTGGTATTAGAAATCTGTAGGAGCTTACTTGATTTATGGTGTGGAGGACGGATTTTTACATCTGCTACATGCAGATTCTGAGGGCCTGGCAATTATCCTCAGGTTTTGTGTGGAGTTACAGAGATTTCTGAAAGTGTTATTGCCAAATGCCAAACACCGAATTCATGAAAGCTGCACTTTTAGTTGCATTTTTGATTTTGAAAAATTTTACCTATTTTCTTAGATTCAGTTTTGATTTAAGAAAAATCCTTAGCAAGGACGTGCCTGGGCAAAAATTATGGAATTTGTCCATTAGCCCTGCCTGCCTCAGTTTTCCCATCACTGTTGTTGTGTACCCAGTTCCCTTGAGTACTGAAAATTGTGATGAGTTAGGTCATATTTACAAAGCACTTTGAAGCTGGAAAGCAGTGAACAATTATTCAGTATTATAACTTTATTTTTCGTTAGAGTGAGATACTTGCTATAAAGCAATGAGTGCAATTTAAAGTTACCATCAAAGACTACAAAGGACATGTGCTCCTTTTTGCTTTGAAAATGTAATTATCATGTGTTAATATAGTCTAGGAAGTAGGCTATCTTCTCATGCACAGATTCTTTTGAAAAATGGTGGAGAAAGCCAGAAGACCTAATTTCCTGTTTGGATTGCTCTGGGATGTATGTAGTATAACAATGGGGAAACGTTAAGTGGTTAGTGATGAGATACGGAAGAAAATGCTCTTGTGCTTTAATTCTGCCTCTAGGTTTCAGACATGGTTATGTATGTTTTAAGAATACTTTTCTTATTCTAAAAAGTAAAAATTAGGTATGAATTACAACATGAAAGCACAGAAAGGAAGACTTTTTAAAGCTTTTTAAGGGAGTGATCATATTTTAATCCTGCATTTCTAGAGTGCTGAGCACAATGGAGTCATGGTCTGTCTCTCTTGTGATGCTGGATACTCTATTGTTATTATTCCTTGTATTAATAACTATAGATTTGATGGTAAAATAATATTTCTTGCTCATGCTGATAGTACCAGTAACAATGCCAACTAGTACTAAGAAGGGGCCAAGAAACTCTTATACATAGCAGAAAATCAAAAATCATACTTTCAGATGGTAATACAAAGGGAAATTTCTGTGGTGTATGTATGCCAACAGTCCTTTGCACCTGACGCTGTAACTTTTATCCAAACAAATCTTATCTGTGATACCCCGTGTTTGGATGGTAAAGGTCTATCTATCTGACTTTGCTTCCAAGACAACAAAAACGGCTGAATGCTGTGTTGGAGCTCTAAAACCCAATGATTACAGAGGTAGCTGACTGGATTGGGTTTAGCACTTTTATGAAGAGTGAGACTGTACAATAATTCCAGTTCAATTATCTGTACCTTTGCCAAAAAAGAAAAAAAAAATATTTCTCTTTCATAAATAAAGATAGAATATGTTTTTTTATGGATTTTTTTCATGTTTATGCAGTTGAAATTGTAAATCATAAGTCTGTTAAAAAAAACCCCACAAACAAAACCACGACAAAGCCACTCAAATCTAAAGTATACTATCAGATTAGGTGTGCTGATACCTTCCTTCTCTTGGATGAGTTATTTAGACAAGGACATTCCAAAAAGAATCTATTACTTAGCAGGCATAGAAGTAGCGTGCTGAAGAAACAGCTTGAGCTGTTGAATAAATTTTGTTCATACCTTTTTTCCAGAGTTTGGTACCAAGTATGCAAATATTTCAGAGAATCATGAAATCATAGAATGGCTGAGGCTGGAAGGGACCTCTGGAGGCCATCTGGTCCAACCTCCTTGCTCAAAAAGGGCCACCTAGAGCCAGTTGCCCAGGACCATGTCCAGATGGCTTTTGAATATCTCCAAGGACAGAGACTCCACAACCTCCCCGGGCAGCCTGTGACAGTGCTCAGTCAACCTGAGTTCTTCTTTATGTTCAGAGGGAACACCCAGTGTTTCAGTATGTGCCCATTGCCTCTGGTCCTAAACCAGGGAAAAGAGCCTGGCTCTGTCCTCTTTGCACCCTCTCTGCCGATATTTGTATACATTGATGAGATCCCCCCAAGCCTTCTCTTCTCCAGACTGAACAGTCCCAGCTCTCTCAGCCATTCCTCATATGAGAGATGCTCCAGTCCTTTAAACATCTTGGTGGCCCTTCGTTGTCCATGTCTGTCTTGTACTGAGGAGCCCAGGACTGGACACAGTACAGTTTGATCTCATACTTTTGTTTCATGTAGCTTTTGATAACTTAAGAGCAATATTGTTCAAAACATGAGCTTTGTCAGTAGTCTAGCTAAAGGTTTTTTCTGTTTGGGGGGTTTGTTGCAGTTGTTTATCTTTAATAAAAACATTTGCCATATTTGCAGCATTTGAATACCATAAAAGACAATTATATAGATTCTACTAGCAAAACATGGGACCACATCGTATCATTGATTTTGCATGTAATGAGGTTACAATGGATAATTGAAAGGAGAATTTGGCCCATTGCTTCTGAAATTTAATTTCCTTCCTCCCAAACCTGTGTAGGCAGACCAGCTGGCTCCAGGCAGGACCTATTTAAGTGCAGAAATAATATTAAGCCACCTTAATGTGACAAATAGCAAAAAGCACTTTGTAAAAATTTCATTCAGAAACAAAAGAGTGAATTGTTGAGTGAGCTTGTGGGGAAGAGAGGCCATAAGTGAGTAGATTTTTATATCATCTCCAAGCAGCTAACAAAACCCAAGTTGGTTATCTAGGACAAACCAACCAAGTTGGCTTCTAGGATAAGAAGAGAAAAAAATGCAAAGGTTTTCTAGTTAAAACTGCCCAAATGACAGTCTTTTAAGTGTTAATTAGTATAAAAATTAAATTTTGTTTGATGCAAGTAAATATTCTGTAGCCACTGCTGGTTACTCTCTGACAAGACGCCAATTTTCCTCATCCTTCGTTAGGAGATCTCTTGAAGAATGGACTCCACTGAACTAATGCACTCATTTTCTCAGTGACAGCTGCCAAGGTGCTGTCAAATCCAGCTGTCTCATTATTCCTCTTTCATTACATTTTCTTGTTATTCCTTGTACATAGGAGAAGAACCATATTAAAGCATTCCCTGTGACTCCGTTATAATTGCACCCTCTGTTAGTAATTGCTCATCCACTCAAAAGCTTTGCTGCAATATTTTGAAACAAATTGACATCATTCTAGTTCTGCAGTTAATCTGCTATTCAGAAAGGCATAGCAGGGGGATGTCTTATTGCTGTACTTTCTATGCATGGGTACTTTGGAAAGAAAATTAGCTTTGGAGACACTGTTTGAACATTTTAATGAAACCATTATACCTAAGAGACTATAATTTCTAGATTTCAGTCTGATACCAACTATCCCTGTTTATAGAATATTGTCATACTCTGATTGTGCACGTCTTGATTTTTCATTACATATTGTACATTTTTGTCTTCAGTGAGCATAGGAAGTTTGACATTTTATTACATGAAGTGATAGAAATGCATGAAATGAACTGTCATCCTGACAACTTGTATGGAAACGCTAATGGAGATACATTATGCAAAGCAAGTTCTCTGAAGTGTGATGGTCAGGTTTTTGTAGAATAGGTTTCTTTGATGTTGTAGCATGTCAGAAGAATAATGTATATCACTAAATTGAAAGATCAAAAGACATATACTGTCTCCTTCATACATAAGATCACATTCCCCTCCCAAATATAACTCTTCAGATGGAAATCATAAAGGATTAGCCTGAAATACAGCATTGCAAAACATGCAAGCAGCATTAAGAATCTGGAAACGTTTGTCTAGATATTGATATTTAGGAGCAATAAATATTATTGACAAAAAACAACTTTGTCTTGAATTATAACATTCTCTCTTTGCCTCACTGTGAAGAATGGGACAAGTACTGACAAATGAATATGAATGATAATTTTTCCAGACAGCACATAAGCAGCATTTTGACAGTTAAGGATAACCACTATTTAAAAAAGCCTTTTCTACCAAATCTTGATTTGAAAGTGAATGCAATCTGAAAATTTAATATTTCCTTACTCCACTTCATACCCTGACAATAAAAGTGTAGTACGACTTGCTTGTGGTTCTGCCTTCTGAGCTAATGGGGTATTGTCAAGGCTGTAAAAATTAAAACTATTCTTCACAGTGAGGCTTTCATTTTGTTTTGGTTTGGTTTTCTTCCTCATGAAAATTTGCATTTCATTTATAACCACTGCTTTGCGTTTTGTGAAAAACTTCCTTCTTACAAGGCCCAAGAATATAGTGAAGGAAATACGCTATATGTCAGGATTAGAGGCATTTTTTCTGCTCAGTTCCATCTCCTGAAGGTAAAATAATAGGAGCCTCAGGCAAATTTGAAGGGTTTTCAAAAACAAAATGGTGTATCACATAGTAATACAATCACATCATCAACTTCTTTTTTTGTCACATTTCAAAACTTAAACCTCTCAGAATATGTCTTTGTCACTCTGTAAGAAGAGAAAGTTTATAAACTAGTATTTAAATTTTGGAAGTGAGTGTTATCAGTCTACTGTATTTAGCCTTAGAAACAGCAGTATTTATTACCATTGTTTGTCCCAGCTCAGATCGACACAGAAATGAGTACACTGGCTGTGGACCAAGATTAATATTTCATCTATTATGTTCCAAACTGAAATGGGGGGTTTGTATGCTGCATTTTATTTTTCTTCCTAATTCTTCCTTTGTCAGTATGGTTTTGGCAGGCACTGATTGTTGTTTACTGCTATCATTTTCAGCAGCTTTATGTAACGTTTTTATTTACCGTAAATATCACCTACTTTACATCAGGAGTTTTTTATGGATCATTAAAATAAGGAATGTATAATCGGATAGCTGAGTGCTGATACTTCTAAACAATGTTGTGAGCTGTATGAAGAAAAGGCAAACTTTTAGATGTTTAGATTGGATTTTGCATTTATTTTTTCTTCTACTTTTAAAAGATATTTCTGCTTAAGTTTGTTTTCTTTATGTCGGTTTTACAAAAAAGTAGCACTGTTTTTCTGGAAGTTATTTAAAAGATACAGTGATATTAGACTTTAAGAGTAGCTCATAGCTATTCAGCTTTATCTTTTGTAGTAAAGAATCAGATGGAAAAATATTTGCTAGAAAAAAGTTTTAAAAAATAATCTTCAGACTATTTGATCTTAGATGAAAAACTTTACCTAGGTTTGCGGCTGATCTTCTACAGTATCAAGTGGATACAGCACTAAGTAATTTACATGGAGAACTATGTAACGATTTCTGTTCTAAAAAAAATGAGGCCAATTTTCATTAATACCAGTGGAACAACATAAACTAATTTCAGCAAATTTATTATCCCTATAATACACAATATTCTCTGAAAGATTTGACATTTTATTCAATATATCTGCATTTGCATTTATTTTCTTAAAATCAACCGATAGGATTCTGGTCCATTCTTCTAGAAAGTCTCTTCTTAGTGATGTTCATAAATCTCTGGAAGGGACTGTCTTTTATAATAGTCAAAATTACTGGGCTTCATTCAATTTTTTGTAAATGTACAATGAATTTGCAACCTTTTCCTAACTGCTTTAGTGGAAACAGAACTCAGATGAGGAAATGATCCATTTTTGAAAATTGTATCTGTAATTCATGTAATTATTATTTTTACAGAGACTGGTTGGGCTGTCTGACTTTTAAAAGAATCATTGTATTTAACTTTCTTTAACTTTTTTCACTTTGAAAATTTATAATAAGTATAAAACTTTCTGCAGTGAAACAAACATGCTGTAACTAAAAAGTACACTCAGAATTCACTCTTTAAGTTTTCTTTCTTATATCTGGATATCTGAATTTATAATACACTTCTTCAGACATGAGTGACTTGAACTGTAGCTCCAGTAGAAATTGATTCACATTAACTATATGTGCCTCAGACATTTTGCCGTTAGGAAAAACCTATTTAACTTGAAAAAACTTTGAAAAAAATAGAGGGAAAAAGTGTAAGCCTACAGCACAGCACTGAAACTTCAATTTATTCTGTAAGAACACAAAGAAAACACAATCATTAAGACATAAACCCAGACTACTCAGAGAATATTGACTATAGAGTCAACTAGTTTCGCTTTGTTGCAGTCACATAATTAGTACTGATAGAAATGACTTAGAACTCCACTCATTTCACTTTTTATAGTTCTTGGTGAATTGTTCTTTTCTGGATGGTAGCTCAGTCAAGACAGTATGACTTGAAATTACGACACTTAAAGCCTGCCACATTGGTCTTTAGGACAACAGTGTGCTGTTCTGTGTTTAGATTGGACCCGTTAAAAGTTGTTTACAATATTTCACTGTTACTACGCATGGAATTATATTTCCCAAGTATGTCTGATGTATGTTTATCAGTAGCATTGCTTTAAAGTTAGTGTTAGCTATTCATTTGCTAGAAATTTCCATGTGTTTTATATTTTGAAGAATTTGGTCTTCATTGTGTTTGTAGATGTTCCTACCTGCCTTAATTACAGAATATGAATTTTGTTTTCTTACTTATTACTGGAATATTAATACAAGATTTTGAGAAAAAAAGCATAGGTTGAGGAGATCCTTACAAGAACCTTTTCAGCCTTTTACCAATAGTTTTTTCTTAACATAACTTCAGTAAAACCTTAATATGTTCCTACAGAAAAATACCCCGTATAGTGACTACTGCAGCTAAATGTAGAGGCTTACTAAGATGATATATCTTAATTGGGTTTCTCCAAAACAAATGCTTTAATTCGATTAACCTAACATTGGAGTCCACCTCTGAAGACAGTTTCTACCTCCCTCCATCATGGAAACAGGGGAGGTGCTTCCCAAAATGCTGCACCTTTATAATTCCTATTAGTTTTGGGATTACACAGGAACTCTGAAAACTAAGTCCAAATTATTTGCTTCAGTCTTGAAGCAGATATATATATTGAATTTTGCATGCAGTCCTTCTTGTGCATCCGGATGCTTCCTGCAAATATATATACCTTCACATATTCCTCTGAAACAGAAAGGTTTTTATGCATACGTGCATACATATGTACATATATACACACACTCCAAAATAAAAGCTTCATGACATAAAGTACTCTTGGTTCCAGAAAAAGTAAATACTTGTTTGAGACAAGAAAGAGCAGAGAAGGAAAGTGTTTTCCACATCCTCTGTAACTAGGCACAGAAAATGAGTTTAATTAATCTAATCATCGGTACCGTCTCTTTATTGACAACAGAATGCTCCCTGACCCATCTTTGCTTATCCTCTGTGAAAACGGTAGCTTAGCTGCTGGTATCCGTGCTGTTCTTTAGCAGGCTAAACTGAAGTGGCCTATAAATCTTATTTATCATTACTTTCTGGCAGGTAATATCATAGTCTTTCATAGAAGGACTTTAAGATTATGTAATTTCATTCCAGAAACAGATGGGATACACAGGACTGGGTCTGGCACAGTACAAATCAAGTCTATCCAAAAAAGTACGTGTGCTTCAATCTGTGGTATGCAGCAGTGTAAAATCAAATTTTCTAATCTGTAATTCCTTGAGAGTTATCTCAAACCAAACTTGACTTTAAGCTTTTACCCGTATAAAAAGATTTTGAAGAAAATATACATTTTCATATGGATTCATTCTTTATTTTTCAAAACCAACATATTTATTCCTATCCATGCAACTATTATGGTGGGTGATACCTTTTCTGACATGCAATCAGATGCACAAAATCCTTACTGATTACACACAAGACCTTTCGGAATATTTTGAAAGCTTCTCAGATCTACAGACGTAAAGAATTATTGATACTATGAATCAAATGAACTCATGTGCTCTTAGGATGCCTGTGTTATAAGACTTGCAGTTTTGTAACAATGTTTCTGTTTCTTTAATTAAGATTAAATTATTGATGATATTCTTATCTGCTCCTGAACTATTTTTGGCAAATATGAATGTTAAATATTGCACAATGTTTTATGCTCTGTAGAAGTTCCTTGAAAATACATTTTTGGTTTGTTTTTTTTTCCCCTGCCTAAACCAGTGTCTTTACATTTAAATTATTGACAGTGCTGGTGCTATTTAAGTGGCCATAAATCAACGACTAACTACAGTAAAAAAGTTTGAGGTGTACTTAGACTTACCGGTGAGGTCATGAAAAATAAATTTTATAAGCATATTAATTTGCCTATCAGCAGAAAGCAGGAATGTGGGCAGATATACTGATACACTGGAAAATTAGTGAACTAACATATTACACTGTGGGAAATTTGGAGGAAATGTTATGTGCACTTAATGACTATAAAAAATAATTTTGAGAGTCTTCACACAGTGTAATGAATAGTGCAAGATAGCTGACATCATTGAACAGATATCATACAAGGCTGTAACAGAACAATAAGGATTTCAGCTGTAACGCCTCCAAAGAGGGCCTTGTGATTGGTATTGAGTTGTGCGATTGATTGGTCATCTGAAGCAACCTGCCCAGAGTTCATATATTACTGAAATTAAGGCAAGGTTTCTCTTCATTGACTAGATTAGGGGGGGAAGCAGTTGGGAAGAATAATGAGACTTAATGTTATAGCTGAGCATGAATAACATCATAAATAATGCAATCAATAAATGACTGTGTCAGATAAAGATGACTTGAGGGACCAGAACCTGAGATACTAATTTGATAGTTGGAAGGTATGGAGGAACAGTCTCAAAGGCAAGAGGAATGACAAAGATACATCCAGGACTGCCTACAAGTACAGGAGGAGCAGGTCCAGGGTCCAGTTCAAGCTGACCAGGATGCTTCCATGTATAACAGATACATGGTGTATCTATGTCAGATACAGAGTCCCAGAGACACTAATATATAAATGAAAGCAGGTAAACCTCTGATATGGAAACCTTGTTAAGCGTATATGTTTAGATGTGTTTGGTATCTGAGAACAACTCAGATGGTAGTTTGGGTTCTGTAAGCCATTTATAAGAACATCAGTGTTACCGGCAGCACTGAAATCGGTAGGAGGTCTGCCATTGACATTAACGACACCAAGTTAACACCACTGCAGTCTGATTCTGTATTAAATCAGTTACCATGGATATGCGTTCGGCAGTCAGGCTGTTTCTATAAGCAGAACTAGCAATCTGAACAAATGCAAGACAATAGCTCGTTGGAAATACCCACCAAAAAGCAAAAGAACCTTCTCCCCTCCTCCAAACATACAAACAAAGCAAAGTGGTTTAGTCTCAGGATGGTTTTGGGTTTGTTACTGCTAAAAGGACACAGGCTCAGATTACAAAGAAGTGCGGGTGCCTAACCTTAACTCAGTTAAGGACTTAAATGACTTTAGAGATCTGAGTCAAATACGTGTTTAATTAGACATTTGAGGTCATTCTGTTGCGATTTAATAAACTAATGAGGTAAACAAATTCTGGATTCCATCAGCCCAGCTCAGTGAAAGTAGGGCAAGCAAGAAAAGATAGATGACTTCCCTTGTTTTCCCATACAATGAACAGGCTCAGAGACGATGTGATACGTGGTAACTGTGATAACTTTCCTATACGATAGCTGCTATTGCAGCAATTCCTGCATTGCTCAAGAGACTGCTGGTTCTGCCTTACCTGCACGAGAGCCTTGAAGTCCCCCACAATTCAGGACTGTTGCAGTCCTATACATTGATATAGGAGGGTAAGACTGGAATTTCTTGTGGAAATCTTAACGTTAAAAAGAAGAAAAAAAATCTCTAAAAAATGTTTGTTTATTCAAAAAGTTAATGATTAATGCTTTGCAGGAACGGGCAGACTCTGAAGTGATTCATAATGTGTACAAAATTATAATTGACAGAGAAATCAAGAAGACCATGGGGAAGAAAGAAGAATAAATGTCAAAAACAATGACGAGATTGTAAAATGTTAATACAAATGAAAAGGAGGAAATATTAACAGAAGAAAATGGAACATTATGTTCTGAAGTACTTAACTGAATGAAAGTCCTAATGAAAGGAAAACCAGATTTACTAAAAAACCCAAAACTTTATAATTTGCTTCTAATAAAATTAACCTTTAGCTGCTGTGCAACAAATAAGAGAACACAGGCAGGGACGAATATTCCCCTTCTGCTACAGCTTCCTTCAAACTGCAGGTGCGGCTCATGCGATCTGTGCAACCTCTGTGCACCCTTCAATCCGGGGAGTGGAGAAGGCCAGTGCAGGGATTCAGTCCTTGTCCGTGTAGAAGGGATGGAAAGCGAGGGGAGGTGGCTGCAGGAAACGGCTTCTCTGCCATGAGAGCGCGGGGGGAGGTGGGCAGGCAGAGTACCCCTCCCTCCTCTGCCAGTGCAGCAGTGCGTAACCCCACGGACAAAGCTCAGTCTTGTCTTATAGTGTTCTTGATAAATACTTATGCCAGGGGCTGACCCTAATTTTAAAAGTGAAGGAATTTTGAGAAAAAAAAGGTTTTCCCAACAACGACCTTTTCTACATTGTTCACTTTATGGAGTTGCTACTAGCCAAGATGCTTGGGAGTCATTTGGAAGGGGAATGTGATTTTTGGAAAACTGTAATTCTCCACAGGGAAAAAGGAATTATTTTGCAAATGTCCCACCTTATTCTGTTATTCATTAGGTATGATTTCTTACTATTTGGGTCTATATTGGTTTATTCTTGGCTGATGTCCCTGGCTGTAGTGCACCTCCCAGATGCACTAATCATGTTTTTTGTGATACAGCCCATGAGAGCTGCATGCAGGACACACATCAGGAACTGTTAAGAAAAGGAGAACAGAAATAAAGCTGAAGCTAATATGAAATACTTCAGTAGCTAGGCAGATATGATACAATATTAAAATAAATGCAGAAGAAGTATTCTGATGAAGACCATAAAAAATGTTCTTTTGGATTAAAGGCAGTAAACATGCCACAAAGACATGTCACTGTTAATAATATTGTTTTTAGGAGCTGGTTCTTTTTCTTTCTCTTTTCTGAGATAGTAGGGGAATTAACATCCCCTTCAAAGTATGGAAGAATTCTGGTAGAATTAAAATTGCAATGTATAGTGTACTCTGTGAGACATTCTGAAACATGAGATTTTGACATCAGTTTGCTTCCTGGCTCAGATATAAACACAGACACTCACACACACTCTGTTGCGTCTTAATGGTGTAGCTCTGGGAAAACTGTGTTATTCAGACTAGACTCTTGGGTGATAGGGAAGAAAATGAATATATACCACTGTAATCGAAAGTCGATTACCCTGAATTGTAGAGTAAAGGAAGAAAAGAAGATTATTTTTCTGACTAGTCTCCCAAAGCTATTTCTTCCTTCTTAAGCAAGCACTAATTTTTGGCAGAGATTTTCACGAGGTCTTTTAGGAAATCCTTGTGGCATACAGTTTAACCTCCAATTTGATTTGATTTGATTTTCCATTTGATTTTTCTCTGCCAGCATTTACCTCTGAATTACAGTGTTCACAAGAAGCTTTCTTAAGCTAGCACACTGGTCCTGACATTTTGTTGTTGTTGTTGTCATCATGTCCTTTAGTTTCAGGGTTAAACCAAACCCTAAAGAAAATGTGAAGGTGCATCCAAAGGTACATCGACATGTACGGTCTCACAGACTCACGTATATCCATAGAGACGGGGTGAAAATTCCATTGTCAAAAGAGCTGGTAATAAAGCAGATGTATAGATTTGTACTGCTGCATGGTAATGTCAGCTGGGCCAATATATTTAAAATAACAGAAATTATTAATGTACTAGTATGTACTTGAAATAGATATCCACTGACATGCAAATGTGAGTTTAAGCCAGCTGATTGGCTGGAAGCTAAGGATAATAATTTGTCATGCACAGTGCTTTGCCATGATATTTATGTAGGCTTAATTTTAAGCACTTTCAAATATTTCAGTCTTTTACGAATACTTCTATGCTGTATTTACTTTTGTACTGTTTTTGTACTGGGATAGAATAAATTTTCTTCATAGTAGCTTGTAGGGTGCTGTGTTTTGTATTTGTGACCAAAACGGTGTTGATACACCAGTGTTTGTAAAGCTTTACTTCACCTATTGAACTGTCTTTATCTCAACACAGAAGATTTCTCACTTTTACCCTGCTGGTTCTTGCCCCCACACAATGGGGAGGGTGAGCGAGCAACTCTGCGGGACTCAGCAGCCTACCGGGGTTAAACCATGACAACTTTGTAAATACTTTGTGAGGCTGGTAGAACTAAATAAACTAAAGCAGTATTTCAGAACAAGTTCAATATTAGTTTGACTTGTAAACAAAACAGTCATGACATTCACCACTGCTTCTAAGAGGGGAAAAGATACCCTTTGTTAATATTTCCTATTAACAAATAAGCAAAACAATGTAGAGTTCTTGCTTACATCTACTTTTTCCTCTTTAAAATTGAGGTCTTTTAAAAATATGCATGCAACAACTAAATTAGCAGAACTGTCTTTGCTTTGATGTTTTAAATTCCACTATCTTGTTGGAATGAGAGTGATCTATGTGCTTTGCAGCATTTGTTCATACAAGCTGTTTTGCCTTTCTGCCTGATCAAATGCATATATCCTCTGCATAATTACAGTACCACAAGTACCTTGACCTACTGCAACCGGAAAAATGATGTGCAGGAAAATACAACAAGCTTGAAAATACCTTCATTGTTGTTATTTTTAAAAAAGTGCACTTTTTCAGTAGTATTTTTGGAGTGTCTAAGTTTTGTGGTGTGGTGAAAACCTGCAAATTCCAATTAACACAAAGGGAAAAAAAGATCAAAGATTTGAGAATAGAAGTCTGTTTAATTCTGTCTTCTCAGCTAGTGAGTTTCCTGTAAATTAATGGTTGGCATATTGAGTTGATCTTAAAATGGACTGTAAACTATTTTTATGTTATGCTGACAGTATTATCAGTAAAGGTCTAGTACGCCTGCTGCAATATTATTCAGTGTTAAAGTGTGAGCAAATACTCGCATAACTGTGATCTAAAGTTTGGGTTTTAGGTTTCTATCCATGTAGCAAATGCTACTATGATAAAAATGACAGCTTTTCCATGTTTGCAGATTTTTATGATTGCTCTGTTCTTCTTGTCCATATGTAAATGTTATGAATGCCAAGCAGGATTAACTGAGAAGTGAGATAGAACTGGATGAAAGCCCGATTACCTGATGCCTCCATGAAGCTGAGACAACAAAATTAAACCAAACCAACAAGTAAAATGCTCAACCCTCTCTTTCACATTATTTTCATTAGTCAGTGTCCTCCTTTTATATCACTTTTTGGATATATTGTTATTGATTTTTGATGAACAGCTATGCCACATAAACTTAGAGGTTATTGATCAGTGCTGGGTTTGCCTGGAAACTAATACGTGTAAGTGACAGTGAAAACTTTGCCTGTAGGCAGCATGCTGGAACAGAAGAAGAGCACTTCTGTTGAGGTGTTCTTCAGTAGACCCTTGGCAATTTATAATGTTTTGCCTTCAGGTAGCTTTAATATATTAGAAAAGCATTTAAGTAAGTGCCTTGACTGCAGGCAGTCCTGGTCATTTGGTAGTTTCCACTGAATCACTTCATACAAGATCACAGAGTCACCAGAGTTGGAAGAGACCTCTGGAGATCATCTAGTCCAAACCTTCTGCCAGAGCAGGTCCACCTAGAGCAGGTTGCACAGGACGGCGTCCAGGCGGGTTTTGAATGTCTCCAGAGTGGGAGACTCCACCACCTCTCTGGGCAGCCTGTTCCAGTGCTCTGCCACCCTCAAAGTCAGGAATTTCCTCCTCATGTTCAGATGAAGCTTCCTATATTCAAGTTTGTGCCCTTGATTTGCGAATATGTCTCCTAAGTACTGCCAAACAAGAAAACTCATTAATATGTTTTTAAAAGAGGTTTGAGTTGGCTTTCTCACTTTCTAAAAAAATCAGAAGTCTGGATTTTCTTATTGATTAAAATGATATTGATCTCAGTGAATACGACAATTTAGCCTAAGATTTTTGATAACATGTAGGATTTGATCTCATGACTGTTAGACTCCTAATGTAAATCTCTTCTCTTTCCATGATTAGGTACCTGTAACATTCTCACTTTTGTATCAGACAGCTAACATTCATTTCCAACTCCAGGACACAGTGTGAGCAGACGTCCACATGCACCAAATGCTGAGTGCTCTTTTTAAAGCAGGAACCTGCTATGTAAGAGAAGGCTGTCTGGCCAGAAACTGCAGGAGCCTGATGAAGCTTTTGGTTGCCCTCTTATCCCCTGCTTTTCTTTCCACTCTTTCCAACACGCACCTATTTCTCAGAATTATCCCTCACGTACCAACAGCAAGCTGGTTTGATTTTGAATGAGCTCATATGTCACCCTCGTTCCCATTAACAGTAAGGGCACCATTCTCCGAATCGGACTACGGCAGATGTAAGAGCTGACAAGCTGCTGGGCAGACCTATCTACACAAACTGTCGGTCCCCGACTCTTCTAGGAAACAACTGCAAATCACCCAGAAACGACCACAGAATTATTCTGGACTACAGTCTTCTAGCTGGGAAAGCTGACATAATGTGTTTCAAGCATTACTTATTTCCACTTTTCATTCTCATGGCTGCCTTTAGGAGCTTAAAAGCCATCCTCATTGATAAAGAACCTGCCTGACTTAAATACAAATAAGAAAAAATAATACAGGCAACACAGAGAAAACGCAAGATGGATGTCTATTACTGCAGCATTCCTTTTAGAGGTGATATCAGAATGTTTTTAGACAAAATTGAAATGTAAAAGTGAATACTTTTACATGTGTTTGCATATTCATATCCTGCAGGCATGTTCCTGCTTAATGGGTTAATTCACTGCCTGAAAGAGCAGTTTCTGAGCTGAGAAGCTTCCACACAGACTAGAGTCCAGACTGGTGTTTCAGGTTTCAGGTCAGAGCTGTGAAGAACAGATCAGATCCAGAGTGACCTTGTAGTCAGCAGACCTTACGGGAGGAGACCTCCAGCCACACCTATGCTTTATTGGAAACACCCATCAGTTCTCACTGTTTGGACAGGGCATACCTGGTCCATGGCATTCAAACTGGTTCGTCTCACAGTGAACAAACTGCTGTTCAGTCTTGTCCTTCTTTTCATGAATCTCTTGCATTTAACAGGGATGGGGTTTTTTGGGTTTTTTTTTTTGGGGGGTGGGGCGGGGCGACGACACAGACACAGACACACGACATGGGTGTCTTGAGTTCTCCCACGCTGCTAGAACCCAGAACTTCAGTTCCTGAGCCCTCAGAAGCATAGCTGCAGCTACTCTAGGGTCTTTGCGCCACTCCTCTCTGTCCCCAGCAGGGACACTGGGGTGAAAGACACTTGTTTCTGAGCTGCTTCTGAGCCCTTATCTTTGTCTTGCTGTCAAAAACCCGTCCCTTTGCCTAACATAGTAGAGGCTTGAGCTAACAAAACACCATGTGAAATGCAGTTATTGAGAAATGTCCCTAGCCTCTAGCGGAGACTGTGGGAGCACAGCTGGGAACATCAACCACTTTAGCTGCTATAGCTAGATAGAACTGAATTTATGAATCAGAGTTCACAGCCTCATCTTCTAAGACTTGCCTGTAATTACTGTTCACATTATCCTTTTTATTGCATTCCTTTCCCTTCTTCTTTTGTCTATTACCATCAGTTTCTGTGTTTATCTACTTCTGACCATAGCACTTCAAGACAGCTATCACACCTTTTTATTCCCAGAGAATGCTGCACAGACTTCCAGTGTTGTAAAAACATTGATCTATCTTCTCCTACTTACTCACAAGGATATTTCAGTAACAGTGATACAGATCTCAGTTTGTATTGTTACAATCACCTAAGATATGTACGGCATCCATGGCTGTATAAGCACCCCATAAAACAGCACAGTTATTATCATAAAACTCATTTGAGGTATGAAAATGGTCCTTCTCCTGCCAGAACAGAGTGGAGCGCACCAATTAAACCCAGCTTACCGTGTACATCCAATTGAGTTTCTGACGGACAGAATTTGGATCTTCACAGACGTCTAGCCAACAGAAAGCACTGAGTGCACAGACTTAGCTGCAAATTAGAGTGAATGTATCCGGGCTGTAGCAATTTGGTTGAGTTACGCAGAACTCTGTAGCAATTTGAAGAACTAAACTTTTGTTGATTACAGGCCAGATGACTGAGCGATCGTTGAGGGATCTCCTCAAAGCTTGAATTTTTCAAATATAGACTCTTTATCATTGAAACTGCTACCATTGTGTAAGCAATGTTGTCAGGATTTAGAGCAGATGTAGATTTCTCACCTCAAACTCACAAATCTGTGTATACTGGATCACTTTGCATCCATTTTTTTGGCATTCCTATGCACCAGCGCATTAAAGAACCATTTTCATGTATTTCCAAGAAGCAGATAGCTGTTAAGAGGCCACTTTGCATCAGTGTACATGGGTAACCAGGATTTCCTCCTGAGCACATTGAAGCGGTCAAGCAATCCCAATTTGTTAAATCAATAGCGGCACTGTCCATGAAAAGAAGCAGTTAAAGGCATTGCACTGCTTGCACGCTGTGTGCATCAATGACAGAAGCAAAGGCACATCTGACCTTGAAAGTCTTTTGTTTAAAATTCTAGGTTTAACATTCTAAAGTCAGACTCTCTCTGTTGTGCAGATCTTCCTCTCTTAAATAACCCTAAACCATTTTTCTGGTTATAATGTTGGACAAGTCATATTACCTGCTGCTTGAGGGGAAAAAAACCCTCACTCATTTTTCAAAAGTATTTTAGGGTTTAGTGTCTGCCACATATAACTGGTTTCTTGATACCTTTCCAATTTCAGCAAGCTCTGACATCCCCACTTGCTACATCTCTTACTAGCCATAAGTCTTCATTAGAGAAAGCTAAATTTTGATACAAAGTTTAGGCTGTAATGATAGCAAATTATTCATTAACGCTTAAGCTTTCTTCATATCAGAGTTTTGGATTTATCATCATGAAATAATTTATTATTTCATTATTTGTGTTGTGTTCCTTAATGGCTCTCTTCATAGATTTGGAAACCGCAGGGCTAGCTGCCCTTGCATATTATGGCTACTCTTCATTATTGTCACTCTAAATCAAAATCAGAGTAGTAGTTGAACTACCTGTTTTTACCTGGAGCAGTACAAATATTACAACCCTTTAGAAAGTAAATTATTAAATTACTATCAACTATTAAATAACTACTTTTAATAGAATATCAACCTCCTATTTTTTAATTGTGTATAATATCTATCAAGATTTTAAAATTACAAGTGGATAGCATAAACATTTCTAGTACATTACATTATTGGAATATTTTTAAATGCATCATAAATATCATAAATTATTTTATATGCATGATAAATTCTGAGGTTTGAAGGTCTCTACATCAGGATCTCAAAGTAAAAAGTGATGAATTAAGCTACAGAACTTCTTTAAAGTAGGTTGTTGGTAGTAGAGATAAAGAATATTGACAGTGTTGTGTTAAGCAGAAGAAGCAGGCCCATAGGTGTGATTAAAGGAAAGACAGGAGAAAGGAAGCTGTCAGGGGAACATGGTACAGAAAAGCTGAATGATTTACCTGTGTTTTATGACAGCTATTTGTATTTTAACAGGTTGCGTATGGTAGCCCAGAATGGAATCGGTGGTTTTTATGAGAAGTGGCAACACATTCCAGTTTCAGCATGCTAAATAATTCCCACCTTCAGATTTAGATGAGTACATATGTTAATTCATAACCATTTAAGTACACAGCAGTAATGAGGTTCCCACTAGGTTAATTTGTGTCATATTCAGTGTAAACACTTGATATCTGCTGGTAATCATTGTATAAAAGCATGATATTTTTCAGGAAAGTTCTCTAATTATCTAAGGAAAAGATGATCATTAACACCTTATTTGATGTTTCCTTGAAGTAAGCAGAACATATTCCTAAAAAGGAAGAAAATAAAAACAGTTCAGGAACATGTTTGCTGCAATATCATTAAAAATGAGCCAGAAAGAGTCTTTAATAGCATGGTGTGAGCTGCCTGAGACAGCTGGCTGTGTATCTAGATTACATTCACATTGCTTATTACCTTGATTATATCATATGGTAAGACATAACGTAAAAAATATCTGAATCACTTTTTAAGATCATTTTCTAAAAAGAAGTGTACAAAGACAGCTTTCCAATAGATATAAATCTTATCTCCTAAATCTGAATGAAAGCACTCTGAAAATGTATTTGCAGTTTAAATGGTTGCACATGCTTTCTGTGTTTATAGTGGATTGATGATTTTCTGTTCAGACTTGAATTTTCTCCAGTGAACTCGGTGAACATTTTCCTATTGATTTTAGCTGAAAAATACTAGACTTTCTAGCATGACTGCTCCTGTGGAGGATTTGACTGAAAACAATTAAATATTGTAAATTAAATTAAAACATTTTATTGAGAATATTGAGAGTTTTCACCTCAACATACACACAGTGCTTTAAACAGGAAACCATATAAAATGCATTTGAGAGACTACTTTGGTGATGTTCTTATTGATATTTTGTTGTAAGATACTATTTTTTACAGCAGATTATTATTGTCTGTGGAGTAACAGATAGTGAAAGACCCTGTGATTCTAACTGACATTCTCCATCTAGATTAAGGCAGAAAACCTGAACACAACTATGTTATCCTATTTGTAGAGGGCAACATAAAAAACCTTTTGTAATGCTTAAATATCTTTAAATACCTACACTTGAAGCATTTAGTTTCAAATTTGCTTTTGAAGAATGGGAATGTCATTCCTTGATAGAAGGGCTTTCCCAAAAAGTCTCAGAGCTCCATTTGTATTTAGTCATACAGAAGTGATGAAACTGTCATCCAGTCCCAGAGCAGAGACTGAACATTTACAAAGGAGATGAGAGGCAGGAAATTATTTGCTAAGAAGAAAAGACACGTTAGTCCATTGTGATAGAATGGAGAGTACATAGGCAAGGGGAGAATTGCAAGAGGATATTTTTAAAAGTATATTAGTTAAGGAACAGTGATTTAATTCCATGATTTTGCCAGCACTTAATCAAAAGTTATAAATGATGTTATAAAGGTAGTGATAGTGCAATGACGGACACAGGTCCATCTCAAAAGTTGGTAAAATGATCATAATGATCACTCATGGTCCAGGGCTTGATGGTATGCAGGGGAGATATGAACCTTTTGGTGATTTCTTTCTCCAGTAATGGAGGATGTCAAAATGCCATCATCTTCACCATCTGAAAGAGCAAAAGATAAAATCAGACTGCAGAAACTACTGTGTAATGTTTCTCTTGGTGGTTTCTTGCAAAATCTTGGACAAATTTCTCTTTAATTGCTTTTCATGCTATATCATCTATTGTGTTCTGCCTGATGCACATGCTGTGATTCAGAACCAGCGATGTGCATACGAAATGTGATTTGGTATCTTGTCAGCAGCAAAAAATATGTCAGCAACATGCTGACAAAAGCACCCAACACTGTGGGCAGATGTAGCTAAGAGCATGACATTTTTATTGCCCAAGGGACTTTATTGATGTCTTGAACTTGATCCTTGCAACTGGATGGCTTGCTGGGGTTTATGCATCAAGGCTGGAAGGCACTTAGAAGCTTGTTGTATGAAAGAACGAGTGTGTTGTTTAGGAGAACAGATGGACAGACACTTGTGAAATTGATATCAGCAGCTGGAATACTGACAGTAGAGTGGTACTCAGGATAAAGAAACATGCATGCCTTTCTAGCGTGCAGCAGTTGTTCTCTGTTGAAGATGTGTGTTGCCTAACAAATTTGTTTGTTTGAGAATACCCTGCTGGTGATGAATCCTTTCTAAACGCTCCATAATGACATTGCAGGCGTAGTAGTCACAGCCTATGGGCAGAGTCCCATCAATATTCCTGTCGTTAGTAGCTTTGCACCTGGTAGTCTAGTTGAGCTAGCATAGAATACCTTTTGAACAGCCTACTAAACATTAGAAATGGTTGCTCTCTGACCTTAGGTGCCTATGACGTAAAAAGTGATGCTTTATTAATGACGCATAGAATGAAACAGGGAACAAAGCTTATGAAAAGGTAGTTGTGAAACTGAAGCCTTCTCCTTCATGGTTTTAGGGGAAATAGTTCAGCTTGATTCCTGATTGCACAATATTCTTGTCTTGATTACATAATATTCTTTCAGGATTAAGCTCAGGAATAGTGGGAATATTGATTTGAATTGCACTGAACTCATGTTGGGCTGGTGTATGATATGTGTGTTTAAATACAGTTTCCAAAAAATTCCTAAATATAATTAATCCTTCAGGTCCACCTTACAGTCTATTTAAATCTGTCTACGTTATTTAAATATATTTCTCATTCTTTGGGCAGTGTAATGAAAGTGAGGATAGATACAGAACATATCATAATTTTGTAGATTATCCTAATTCAAATGATGCAACAGCTTTTAGTAACGTGATGATATTGCATGACTGGACCTAGAAATAAATGTCTAAAACCACAAAATTACACAAAGCTTTTCCCATTAGATATTTCACATTGAAACCACAAAAGTTTCCTGAGCTCATTTCAGTTACAGTGTAATACTTTTCTGGGCTTGTTTTAAAAAAGCATAAAAGCAAAGAGGAACTGAAAGTATATGAATATTTCAAACAGTACTTGAAAACATGGTTTTACCTCTAAATCAAGATTATATTTGATTAAAGATTCAGGTTGGTCTTTTCTTATGTTGTTTGAGCCAACTTGCCTATCTTTAACAGCATAATCTTACATAGCAGCCGGCAGAGATGGGTACTTGAATATTCATTTTGATTTCAACTGTAAAGCTACATTTTTGTACTGAGGTATGTATATTCTGTTCCACAAAAGTATCCACAATCTAAAGGAGCGTTTGCTGTGAACTTTTCATTTTGCACCATCTGTTGCTGACTACTTTCCTATTGCAGAAGATACAATAAACCTAATTTGCACTGCACAGATTTCCTACCAGATCTCTTAGACTCCTCCATTGCTTCTGCACCTTAATAGTGCCTGCCAGTAGTTTTCACTGAAATCACAACTAGAGATCAACCAATTTAACTATACTTCCAAGAGTTTCCCTTCTAACCTCATAGCACCGTGGTTTTGGCAAGAGAATTCAACCCCTTCCTTTGTATCATCTTGTACAACAAAGTAAATATAAAAACCAGACAAATAATTTTTATTGATCTTGGTAGAGCAGGGTAAGATGTATGATTTTAAATGCTATTTTTGTTGCTGTTTTATACTCTCATTTATTAAACCCAGCTCTGAATTATTGCAACTACCACAAAAATGTAATGGGACACCAAGTAAACATAGCCATTCTGGCTCCTGGGACATTCAGATGTCATTCGATAAACAAGCTCTACTGAAAAACAAAAAAGCCAATCAACAAAGAAACTCTACTTGGGAATTCAGTTCTGGTCCTGTGATACTCTGTTTTCCAAACAGCCTTGCACTAACATGGAGTTCAGCATAGGATCAAGCCTTATGTCTGCAACAAGACAAGGCAACAAATTCACATGTTGCCTACAGAAATGTCAGGGTTTCTTCCTTCCTCTGACAGAAATTGAGGTGTGAGGCTGCTGGGGCAGCACAGCCAGATAACCTGCCCTCTGTGGGACATGCTGAGCCTGTGGATATGTTCATGATGTGCAAGGACGATGCATGCAGTTGTATGGCATTTTACGTAGATCTCTTATTAATTCTGGTTAGTTTCTTTGGCTGGTGAAAAATTATTGCTCTTGAGATTTCTACAGTGTTTGCATGGTGAGTAATTTGCGATACACAACTAGACCCCACACTGCACAGCTAGCTTCATTATTTGGGAAGGACTGCAACTCCTCAGTGTTTCTTACAGTGTTAACAGATATCTAAATCTCAGACATCAGTACAGCAGATGGGATTTGTGCCTAGTTCTAATATATATAGAAAGAATCTGACCTTTCAAAGCTCTGAGTGCATCCTTCAGCAACAAAGTGTCTGGGGATTTAACCTCTTGTAGGATCCAACTGAAAGCAAGAATTCTAATTTGATCTGATGGAAAATGTTGTTTATATGTCTGTCCTTGCCATGTTTGTCATGGTTTGGGCACATGTCCCAAATCAGTTTTCTTATTGTGTAACTACGGAATTAGGGAGAAGTGAGAGAAAAGTCTAAACCTGCTTTTTCCAAGGATCCACAGTCAGTATTTAAAATTGAGTTTAAGCTGAAAAATGTCAGATACAGTAACAATAAAACAATAAGTTTCTCCCTCTCCCTTCCATGTTACTGTTTGAAAATTAAACTATCAAAGATAAAATGAAGAAATCGCCTAGTTGTTTAACAACAAGCTAGTTTTTCTGGACATAAATATTTGTTGTTGTTGTTGTTCTGAAGTAAAAATATTTTTTCCACACAAATTGATTACTGGTTAGAAAATAAACAAAATTTATAGTTTTACACACCCAAAATATTATTTTTCTCTCTGAAAAAAAGAAATTACATCACTAGAAATTCCAATTGCCTTGCATATATTCCTTAAAAGTTCAGAAAAGAAGCAAATTCCAATTAAATAACACTGAACATTAACTATGTGCCTGAAATTAATCTTTCAAGGGTTTTTTTTGGTTTTTTTTTTTTGTTTTGTTGGGTTTTTTTGTATTAATAGTAAAACACATCTTGCAGAAAAAGAAAAAAAAAAAAGTTTTTATAATGGTACACGAGGAGCCTGGAATGCTGATTACCCTGTCTGTTACCCAACATCTACTGAAAGTCCTGCCAATACATCCTAGAGAAGAGTAATACCTGGATTACAGTCTGTCATTATTTCAGTATCTCAGCCAAAAACTTAGGGTAATTTCAACAGAAAATGCAGGTTGCATTTTTTGCCTCTCAGAATCGGGTTGTGCATGTATGCTAAACTATGTTGAATCTAGAGTGCCAGCTTTTCTGTGCTGTCGTTCAAAAACCCATTTATAGACTTTTGCCTTCACGGCAAGGCTACATACTAACAGGCTGTCAGTACCTCAGATTACTGCAGTAGAGTTTAGAGAGTAGTAATCTTTCTTTTTCAAGGGAAAAAAGGCAGGTGAGTGTTAATTAGGTGCCAGAAAGGGAAGAATAACATCAGCCACACTTGATCATTCTTCAGTCTACAACGTCTATAACTTCTGTATTTCCATCATTACATTCTGCCTTACTCATCGTCTCTGTTGCAGCTTTTTCGGTGGGGTTCCTCAGGCATTGTGGTAGGTGCTTAATGAACACATCATGGGAAGACACTCTTGTGCTATGGAAATGCCAAAAGTGATGGCAATGCCTAAATAACCTCCTGAATTAGGACCATATGATGAATGTTTGTAGATACATGTACATATAATAGTAGCGAAGCATTCATATGTTTTTTGAGCATTTGCAGATATGTGTGCATAAAACGGTCTTTAAGAATTCTGATGCCTTTGAAACATCAAGGAGACACAATAATTTCTGTGAAGCTAAGGCTTTCACCAATAGCGTGGGACACCCAGCATTGGCAGAGGAAAAAAACAAAAATCAATGAACTAATTTGAAAATATATTATAACAAACTTTATTCAAAATATTATTCAAAGTACAGCCTTAAAATTAAAGTAAATTCTAGAAATATAAACATTTGAAATGAACAGTTATTTTTACAGAGATCTAATATACACATCCAAAGAACAGTAATAAAATTGTCAATTGAGCCTAAAGGTTAAAAGTTTCTAACATTGGTGTGTTTTTTTTCCTATTTTCCTTTCAGACATTAACTGACTTATGTTATATTTGTGAAATTGATATTCATAGTACACATCTCACAGGAACAAATTTGAGTAGTATAGCCTCTCCAGACATACTGAATATTTCTGAGATGTGAATGCTCATAATATAGAGAATTACCTATTTAAAATCTCAAAATAGACCAATGCATTCAGCTGAGTGCTTAATTTGCAGATAACATAAATAGGCAATGTATAAACATATTAATAATAGTTCTATATATATATGCTGTATCACTCAACAGTTGTCAATACTTATTTTAAATGTTGTTTTTGTATCAAAATCTCTAAAAATGTGGATGATTACTAAATATGACAATCCCACCCCCAGTTTAAGTCATCCCCAAACTATTTATGAATCTGTGACGAATTTGTAGGAAGGCATCAAATAAAAATGATGGAAATAGGTGAGAAATGTGGGATGTGGGAGGTGTGAGATAGCCATGAGATTTAAAGCCGTGTCTCCCATAGGACAAATCACTGAACATATTTTGCAGAGTATATTAGCTGCTAAAATAGTAGGCAAAAGGGAATCTCCTCTGCTGGGTGTTTTCTGAATCTGGTGGTCCATTTCTATTTTTCTTTTCTCTTTTCTTTTTTTTTTTCTTCTTTGTTTGTTAATTTTTAGTGTGCATCTAAATACATTTTTTAAGAACTATTCTAACAGAAATTCTAACAGAATTTTTTTCCTTGTTTTTGGATTGGCAGAAATAAAAAAAATATATACTTGTATAGCAAGCATGCTGCTTTTTTTTAAAAAAAAAATTATATAGCTGTGCTCTTTCAGAGGCAAACAAGAGATGGAAACAGATTGTGATTGATTTCATCAGTGCCAAGTGCTCAAGAATCAAGCTTGTAACATTGACTCTTTTGTGGGTGTACAGAACACAGAAAAACCCTTACTACACATTGCCCCATTTTTGTCAGACTGAAGATTGCCATGGCCACAGCATATGAGTGCTTCACAACTGCTAATTAATTTCTTTTCACAGGACTCTTGAGATAGCACAATTACTTGTCCTCATTTTCTAGAAATGCAACTGAAATACAGAGGAATTAGGTGTTTTGTTCAAGGTCACGGAGGAAGTTGGGACAGAACTTGGAATAGAGCCTAGCTCAAAAATTGTGCCTTAACTAATACATCACTTCCCTCCCCCTGAGGTATCTATGCAAAGGTAGTCACAACACAGTTCTTGGTGAATCAAAACTCCTCCACAAGTAGTGGGCAAACCTTGAAAAGTTTAATTTCAGTAGGAGTATTGGTGTTTCCTAAATAAGTGAGAAATGTTCTTTAAGAGTATTTTGAAATTTCTACCTGAAGTAAATGAAGAAGGCCAGTTGTGATTTTTTTAATTTTTATTTTTAAGGATTTTACATTACACAGCTATATTGTTACTATCATTTTGATCATCATTAATTTTCTTTGGTCAAAAAATTAGCCTCGATCCTGTTTTTTTTCTGAACCAATTCTATTATCTTGCTTCAAACAGACTTTAAACAGATGCTATCCAAAAACACTTATATCCCAATGAATATTTACAGGCAGATTTTTGATTGGTCTTTTGAGCGCCAAAAGAATTCAAAGTAGATTACTGTAGGAAAATAAAGCTTTTTCGTGGTCTTTTCTGTAAAACTAGTTATGTTTTGTACAGTAACTAGATTTCAACAGTTTAGTACTGAAGTAAAAGAGAATAGAATCTTGCAATGGTATCATATTGCTTTTCAACAGTGTGTAATTCATGAAGCAACTTCATTATCAGGGAATAACTGGTCTGAATGCATGCATTCAGACTAAAGCTGAAGGTCCATTTGTAATGGACGAAGGTCTGCATTATTATATTAAAGCAACAATCTGGTTCCTAAACAGATAATCTGAGATTGAAAATTAATTTTGATAAAGACAGAATATTCCTTCCCAGCTTCTGCTTTCATGTAAAAATCTGGTAAGATTAAACAAATGGAAATATTTTAATGTTGTAAAAAGTAGTAACAGATGCACTGTAAAGCTAGTAGCCTGGTCAGGATAACTTCTTGTGGCTACCTACATAACAGCATGGCAAATGATTTTTTTGCCTTGTTCATTCAGTTCTTAGCATCTCCTGAAGATACTGCCATGGTGGTTTTAGACCTTTGCTACCATCCAACTTGCTTATCATCCTTGCTAGCAAGGGCCTAAAAGTTGTCTATACTGTTACCAGTCCTTTGAACCTGTAACTCCCCAGGTCTGCATGATAATTTTTACTCAAATCACTCTGTTACTGTGTGTTTATCTAACATTTCTCTCTCTCAAAAAAAACCCCAAAAACCCAAACCTGTCTGGCTTGTGACATTACAGATACCATGTGTCTCACCCAAGGTCTTGTGAAAAGTGAAACAACCTTTGAAAAATCCATTTGTGCTAGGACTTTGATTGGTACAAGATGAGGAAGTAAAACTTTATGTTTTTAACCAATAGTCGTAGCTACATTTTTAAACAGCAAGTTACCTGGACTTTATTAGATACACTTTTTTGTCCTACGTAACATATTTGGCCCCCAATCCCTTCACAGCCTGTTACTTTTCCTATTGATCAGGAGCTTCTCTGCAGTGATTTTTACAGTAAATGCTGTGTGCTGGAATCATCTTTGTATTTTGGAGTAGATTGAAAGAGACAGGGCAGCCGCTGCAGGTCAGATCTGATGGGAGATCTGAGTTGTCATAATACACCGATTTCTCAGTAACTTACAGCGATGAAGTTCAGAGGCAGCCAGCTCTGGCGGCTGCTGAGCAGGCTAAATATTGATTGGAAGGAAAAAATGAGGGAGACAATGACCTTCTATTCAGAGCTTGACAAAAGTGTGGCCAGGACGCTGTTCTTCCTAATGCAGCGCCTTCCCAGTTACCCTGCAGAATAGCGGGAGACAGCCACGCTTCCTTTCTGCCTCAGAACCGCCATTCCTGACTTCTGACATCGAGTCATTAACTTTGTTAGCCTTGCTCCTCCCTTGGTGGTTCCTAAAAGGAAAGAAAGAGGAATTCTTCTCAATCCGAGCCTCATCAAAGTCATGAGAGTCATTTTCAAGTACAGTACATTTTTTTATCTGTAAGTTACCTAAAAAAAAAAAGCATAGTGGAACTGAAACTCCCTCAAGCCTACCTGTATTTTCAGCAATTAATGGGGGAAGTATTTACCGTTCAAAAGGCTTTTGCTGTTTGGATTTCCTCCAGTTGAGAATCAGCTCTATCAAATTGGCCAATGCAATTTATTATCTCCTCAGGGACATTCAGCTGTCCCAGCTAACCTTTCTCAGAATAGATCCAGCTGTGTCCTTCTGTACAAAATCTTTCCACTCCCCTAAAAATGCAGTCATTGTAAGGATGTCCTCGACAGAACTATTAAAGATACCCTTAGGCCTAGCTCTGCATTAATGACCTATAAGCTCATGACTTCCATTTCTGCTGTATATATTTTGATGTGAGGGTTAAGAAGGATAGCACAGGTTCAAGCACACCAGCAAGATCCCCAGGGAAACAAAAGTGCAATTATTCTGTAAATGGCAATTCAGAATTAATGGTCCAGGAAAAAGACTTTGCAGAGAACTTCAGCTCCCATGATTTTATTTGGGATTGACAGCACTTGGAAGACAGTCCGCTACATGACAACAATGCCTTGCATTTTTCTTAGCATATTTAATCTATAGATCTCGAAACATTTTTATGTCGTCTCAATTTGTAAACACTGGAAGTAAGAAATCAGGAAACAAGACAATGAGTTAAATCTACTTGCTCGAAGTGATGTCTTCAGTTGGTGGCTGACTAGATGAAATGAAGACAGTTCCTTAGTGTAACATCAGTTAACTCTGACAGGCACTTCAATGATCCAGGCATTGCGTCTTGACAAACAATGGCAGAAAATTAAAAGGATTCATGTTGAGGATTGTTATGCATTATCATCTGCTTGGAGAAAAAAATACGCATGCACACACCTATGTATTTACAATAGAGTCATTATGAATAAATTAATGACAGGTCTTTACAGAGTGATTTAAATGAGCGATTACTTAAATAGTGTATTTCAGTCCAATCTTATACCTGTATTCCATTTTTGGCATCACCAGGTTTTCACACTGAATGGGCTCAGCCACTTCCTACCGTAAAAAAGGAAATAAAAAAAGGTATTTAGAAGTTAATCAGTGTTCACAATGGGAGAATGCATACAGACTTTGGGAATCATCTGAGTGAAGCAGAGATAGTTGTCTTGATTTCCCTTTTTTGCTCTATTTCCTAAAGCCTGCGTAATCATGCTATTTGTCCGCCTTCTCTTCCTTTCCACCCTTCAGTAACTTTTGAACCCACTGGACAGTTTCTGCCCACCTATGCCAAGAAGACCTTTCAAAGATTTGAAATTCCCAGGAGGTTTCTGAGCAGTGATTCCTACACGGAGGAGGAAGACTACTGGGATGACTGACATTCACGCTTGGCACTTGCCTGGTGTTTGCCCGCAGAAACTGCCTTGGCAGCCGGCCCATGGGCAGCCGTCACCACCCTCTGCTGCTCCTCATCATGGTGCTGGGTAGGGAGACAGGGACGGCAAAGAAAAGGGAGGAATGTGGCCTGTGGAAAGTGTAGCAAAACACAAGGGCAGGTTTCTGGATTACTGCAGTGAGGAAGTTCAGACATGCAGGAAGCACACTGGTATGAAATTTAGCATCTTTATTTCGATTGGTCAAAGAGCAATTTATTTAAATTAAATATAGAATTAAAGCTCTGCAGTTGAGATACGGAGAACATCTTGCCACAGAAGCAACTATCATAGAGTCAAAAAGTGTGTTCATGCCTCCTGTTCTAAAATCTTAAGCTAGGAAGCTAATTTCTCAGTCACATCTCAAAGATTTTTCTCTCTTCCCATAGACAATATAGGGAGGTTAGGTGACAATCTACCTGCATGGGGCCACTATATTTAGGTGGCTCTTCCTCAGATTTGCTTCTCGGTCCTTCTGCTTTTTCCTGCCTAAGAAACACTAGTTCAGCACACAGACAAAAAAAAAAAGGAGAGGACTTCTGTGTTGCTGCATGAGTTTTCTCATAATGAAGATCTATGATGTCAGTGAGGTAGATATTAATACATCTTTATGGAAGCCAATGTTTTCAAGTAGTACATATTTCTCTAAATCGTGTAGAGGATCTGTATGGAAATATATATATACAAGAGAAGAAATAACTTCATTGGAAGAATATATTAAAAAACAGGGTACGAGGGGAAATTGATTTACCCAAGGCATAAAAATGGTCTCACCTAATAGAAAAATTAATGTAATATTTAATGTAGTTTTGCACATTACATGTAGATATCCACATTTATATGAACAACTTCAAGATAAACAAGGGGGAAAAGCCTGCCTTAAATTATTATTTTTCTGCTTACAAAATCAGTGGAACTCTTAAATCCAATACATTACTACTTTTTTTTTTTTTTTTTTTTTTTTTTTTTTTAATAAGAACGAAAAGACAAGAAAGATTCCTAATTGTAGTGCTGGAGTGGAGGGTGGATTTTCTGATGACAGAAGATGGAGTTAGCACGTTGGACTCTTTAACAACACAATCAGCTGAGCAGCGTAGCTCACAAAGATTAATCTATTTCAGGTATGTTTTATCACTCAGTCAAGCTATGGCCTAAATTAAGCTTGTTACTTGTCAGGCTTTTACTCAGAAACTTGTGTCAGGTTGTTTTATGGTCATGATTTTAATGTTGCCTTGATGACTACGTTTGTTGAATTAAGATTTAGGCTTTTTGTTTGTTTGTTTTTAAAGAACTGAAAAGCAAACACAGGTGTTAAAGTGCTCAAAATCTGCTTCTGCTGTGTCTTTATTCTTCCCTGTGAGGAGAGTATTTTTTTTACTTGAGTGTTTATTTTTCAGGGAGTGCATTTTCGGTGTTCTCCATAATTTTATGAGGCACTGTAGGTAGCTGTGTTACCAGAGAAGACGGAAAGGCTCATGCTAGAGCAATTTATCCCCTTTACTGTTCAACTCTGAGGTAGGCAGTTGGAGGTTGGCCTATTCTGACAACAATTTTACCAAAACACCACCAATAAGTGGTTAGAAATATTTTCCATGAGGGGGGTAGATGTCTTTCTGAATGGTAAATTGCTTTGCTTTGCTAAATCTCTGCGTTACTGTTGGTAGCTACATAGACTGATGTGTATAATTTTGTCTTTAGAGCTTGTAAGTTTGGTTTCTATTTTAAAATCAATTTCATCTCAGAGAGAGAGCAAAAAAGGTATCAAATAGACAATACAATAACCTCTTATAGGTCTCTATGTTGGTCTGTGGTCTTCACGAAATCATCATTTTGATAATTTGGTCTGAAATATATCTTTAGTTTTACCAGAATATATAATGAAAGGCTCTCAGTGGAGCGAGCTTAGAAGCTGAGGTCCCTAAAGCAGCTCTGGGCTTTCTGTTCTGTTTGTTTAACTGTTGGTTTAATAGGTAACCTTAGTGATTATGGAGAAGGGACTTTGCTCCAAACTAGGATTTCTGTGTGCTTTACAAAACAAATCATTAATATTAAGGGGTGCTAACACCACAGACCACATTTATGTAAGTGCAAACACACTGCATATACACTTACATCTGTCGTCTGATCTGGAGGGCTATTCCTATGAATTAGCTTGATATCCTGTGGGACTATTACTCATAAATATCTAGATATACATGATTTGGGTAAAGAAAAAGAGAATATTTAAAATGTGTGGTGTGATACAATACTTGGAAATCTCATTCTGGTAACATTTTAAAAAGAGATAAATAAGAATATAAAAAACCCACAGTAAAATAAAAATGAAAAGAAACCCCTTCTCTTACAATAGTTCCTTAAATGATAATTTTAACATTCACATGCAGGCTGAGTTTGGGCAAAGGTTTATCTAACTGTTTTTCAGGCTGTGAAGCGTCCATGATATTCACGTTAGAGAGTAAGAAATTTTAGTTCTGGAGTATCCAGCACACACACAGTCACACACAAACACAGACACACAGAAACACACACACACAAAACACAAGTCATTAAAGTGGGCTGATTTTGGAAGAGTTTTCTTGCAGAGATATAACTAACAGATCATGGTGACCTTACTTTTAAGTTTGAATTTTCCACTCCACATTTTTAATTTCTTTACCATTTCATCTTTGCTTTGAATTTCCTGGCTTTCTGTGTTTTTCTGCTCATTTTTTTTCTAATGTTTTATTAGATGCTTAACTTTTTTCAGAAATAATATAATTTGAAAACCTTGTGGGCCTGATCTTCAGGGACATTGAGTGGCCACAATTCTATGTATTGTTGATAAGGCCTCAGTAGCTCTTATATTAGGTACTTCACAGATTCTGACTAACTTTTAAGAGCGTGTAAGCTCCGAGGCATATATATCTGAGCACATGTACATGAAGAAAAGCTTAGACTTTATTTCACTGCAGTTCCAATGTACAGGAAGGTCAAAGATGCATAACTCTAAAAGCTCAAAATGTACTCAAAGAAAAATCCTTTTAGTGATGAGGTTAAAAGGTAAAAGAGCTGATTTCCAAGAAATTCCTTAATATGGTTTATATACAGAAAATGTATGGGGAGCAGACCATTACTGAGAAGGTGGGATGCAGCATCGCAGAAGTTAACAATGCTGCTATCTATTTGGTAATCTTATGAGATGGATTTAACGAGACAGAATTTCAAGAGTACTTTAGTTATGACTGTGGGACCTCTGTTAGCCTAAAGCAGCTCAGACCAGGAAGGCACGGAGTGGAATCATCTCAACTAATTTTAGGATCCCAGAAAATCTGCGGTCAGCCACATTTGAGCTAGCACCTGTGCCCCATGCTGCCTGGAGACGCTTGCAGGATAGATTCTGCTAAATCCCACACAAAGTGCTGTTACCATTATTTGTTCTCTGCAGAAGCTACAAATTGTGTACCATTTGTGTTAAAAAATGCAGAAACTGCAAGTTTATATTTCTAAAATAAACTCATATGTGATAGAAGAGAGAATAAAAGACTTGAGAATGGATCCCATCCTTTTGGTTAATAATGAACAAATCGTCTAAAAAATATTGAAAGGAAAGCTGAAATTTTGTGGTGATGAATACAGTTTGAAATAAAAAATAATGCAAGGCTATATCAAAAGTTTAAATTTAACTTAGCACTACACATTTTGAAACTATCTTTGAATGTAGTATTAATTTTACAGTATTGTAAAATATAGACTATGTGTACACTTGCTTATTGCTTCTTTAATGATAATGTTATTTCAGATCTTGACTTTTAATGACGGGATTTTTAGTCTATAATAACCCATAAGAATATCACATCACATCTGATTTATGGAATGATTACACGTAAAAATATATTTTTGGAATAGAAATATTATTATGCTCTAGGAAAATATTCTGACCTCTAAAGTACTAAACCACAAACTCATAACTTAAATAAGACATTAGACTTTCAAGATATAAAGCACTTTTGATCATAATTGCATTGTGCTGGAAATTATTTTCTGGGTAATGGAATCCTGAAATGACAACCACTTTGTTCACTGTCTAGGTAACAATTATCTATGTCCTCAAACAATGAAACTCAGAAATTTCATATGTTATATGAGAAGTCAAAGTAAATATGTCCTTCCTCACATGGATAAAATACAGAAGGATCATTGAGAATATGTTCATTTTCATAGTCACATACTGAGTATGAGTGTTTATAAAATAATTGTCATTTGATGATAAAATGTTGATGAGGTTAAATACATACATGGGGAATACATATGAAAACAGCTTTTCCTAGGTTCTATCATAGAAAAAGTCATTCTTGTTGAAATCTAGAGTAATATCTGTTTATCTTTGCAACAATATCTGTATTAACTTTGCTTTCAGACACATCCTTACTGCTTTGTTAACCTACTTCTCTTCTTGGATAGAACAAAATTCCCACAAGGATTTTAAGCTTTGAGTTTAGAAATTTAAGGCAATTTCTGCATGTAGATTCCTTTGTTCTTTTAGTTCTGCTGAGTAACTTTCCTTTTGCCATTTCCCTTTTGAATCAAACATATTGATTACTAATTTGTTTTAATTTATTATGTAATTTAAATAATTTGATATGGGAATTAAATCATGACCACTTGAACCAGATTTATTTTCTGTCAACAGATCTTTAAAAAAGCCCTTCGTACTTAGGAAAACTAAGGACTGTCACATATGGTGAATTGAAATGAATGGGTGAACCTGTCACCACTTTTCGTTATATCCCCTGCCTCAGGCATTTTGCCTACCTCCATGAACAGTGTCCCTTATTCCATTTTTGGGCTACATCCTGATTCAACATGATTTTCAACATGAATCAGAAGTCCCTGTGTGTGAAGACACAATCAGCCATCAGTTTCTAATATACCTTAAAATTCTGCCAGAGCCTTTCCTTTCAAATAATCTAACTTCATGACATCTGCTGGGTGGACACAGCACTTAGCTTCCAATGTTTGAAGATGTGGTTCCAGTTTCTGTGTGTTTCTGTCAACTTGTGTTTAGGACACTATCAATAAAACTGAGAGAGAGGGATATCGTTTAATAGCACTTTCATTAGAAAATGAACTAATGTAAAAGGTGGGCAGTGTTGGCTGTTCTAGCTTTATTTTGGGACATAAGTGGCTGTGGCTGCTGCACTCCATGTGGAGCTCAATGGTCCAAAGAGCTGGTGGAACCAAACCCCTTTTAGTCCTCCTCTGGTCACAGTAGAGCAAACACAGAAATTTTACGGGAGGTGGAACTTCCTGCATTGAGGAAGCCTCCATGCCAAAAAGAGGCTAAGTGACTATAGGTACTTCTAGTATGCAGTGACCACCAGAACTTGGAGTTAGTGCACTGGATGTTTTTTTGTGGTTGTTTTTTTATAACTTTTTTTTTATTTATTTTGTATGCATGTGTGAGTTTGTTCTTTCATTTTTTTTGTTTGTTTGTGGGGGCTTTTTTGTGGGGGGTTGTTTGCGTTTTTGGTTTGTTTTTTTCTAATTTAGCATCTAGATTCTATTTATATGTCATTTTAGATATCAAAAATATCTTGAAGAAACAGCTCACTCATTGGGTGTGTATTTATCTCCAGCCTTGGCTGAGTCTAAACATGTAGACCCAGATACTGCTATTGTAATTGATATAATTGATTGCTGCTATTCTAATTGATGAAATCAAGTTCGCTGAGGCGGTTTTATATTACTTCCTTTTCTGAAAGCATCAGTATGAGCCAACAGTTTCTTTATGCAGGAGTTAAAGGAGGACACAACCAAGGAAGAGTATCACTAGGACATATATCAATGACAAAGACATGGCAACAGTGCTGTATATTGCAGATACAATAAAGACTAGTTTCTCTGAAGCATGATCATAAACTTATAGAGGGGTAATGCTGGCTTGTCGCTTATGTAACCATGACAACAGTGGTTTTAAACTACTGTGGAATAATGATGCTATATATTTTCTGGGAAGCTGTGTATAAACAGAGATTAATAAAGTTCAGAGAACTGAGGGTGCTGTAATATACATTACAGTCCTGTGGGTTACTGCCGTAGGAGAGAACGTGTGTATTTCTGCATGCAGGTAACAACCCCTGAAAAGCATGGTATGGGGAAGAGAACTCAGAAAGAGTATTCCTTGTGGTTTGTAAAACTGTAGAGCAGTCCATGAGCACACTGAGGAGATTTGTCATGACTTGTTAAAGTGGACACTGTGGTACAAACATACCAAGTGAGGAAGAATGTTAAAGAATTCTGGCAGCTAATGTTTGCAATACTCATGGCATCCTGGCTACACACCTATCGTTGACTGCATTTCACTTTCTCTTACTGTCCATCTGCCTTTTCTATTTTCATCCTATTTTGTGACGTATGTCATTGCTCTCTTTTCTCTGATGCCAAAAGACTTCGTTGCTGATGTAAATAACAGTAGACTGTAATGAGGCTGTCCTTGTGAGTCATAATTACCTAGGGCATCCAGGATTGTATCAGCATCCTTCATTCTATGTGCGGGCATCAAACACTCCGTTAGGCATTGTTGCTGTTATCAAGAGAGAGATTTGTCATAATCTTGGGTTAGGAAGAGGATCCCAATGGGAAAATAGAGCAATCTGAGGTGGTGATACACATATCCAGCTTCACACCTGGAGGGCAAGGAAAGCTAGTATTGCTTTTAGATAAAAAAGGAGTTCCAAGTCAACAGGGAAAAAAATAATCCATCATCACTATTTAGATATAAGGCTATTATAATGGGAGATTCCCTTTCTCACGTCTAAATGACCAATAAAGCCTAAGAATTCTTTGTACTCTATCTATATCTCAAAGACAGACTGTTCAGGCTTTCAGGGGTTCGAACTAGGAGCATACACAAATTTATGAAACCTCTCTATGTTCAAAACAGAACTTTAGTTCGTAATATGAAGCCATTTTGAACGGACAGATTCCTATACTGTAACATAAGTGAAAGATGTCTTTTTTTTTCTTTTAAAAAGTGCTGTGATTGCAAATTAATCCTCTTTTGCATGAGTGACGTCAAATCTTTGCCATATTGCTAACAAGAGCCTGCTCTTTCCCACATCTAACTTTAGCTCATTCTACATTGATATTTAAATGTTTCAGCTAGGACAACTCAAAATTTCCTTCTGAACAAATTTTTTTAGATTTTTTTTTTTTTTAATCTGACAGGTCAACTAGTTTATAGAAATTGTGATGCATCTCAATACGTTTTTGTTTGCTTTGCATGACTTCTCTATCAGAACAAATGTTAGATTAATGAGTAATGTTCTGGGTCCTTACTTTTGGTGACAATTTCCCTTTTTGCATATTAATGTTGTAAGCATGAATTACATTTTACGAGACAAATACGTTCTAAGAAATATGCTGGTGATTGTATACAGAAAAACAAATCAACAATAATCAAATGTCATGTTAAGTTTCCTTGAAATGTCAGTGGGGAGTCACAAACATACTTTGAAATCCTTTGAAAACAAAACCTGCTTTATATTTCAGGTTTAAATTAAATTATGTTATTGATACTCAGATCTTTATTTTCATTTTAGTATGCTTTCTAAATAATGCATGGAGTTTCCTGTGAGCGATGCTACTAATTGGAAAGAATCTGCATACTTCAATCCAAGGCGCAGCAACTCCCATTCATTCCTCCGAGTTTGCTTCCAGTCTCATTCTTTGTTTTGACCTTCTGAAATAATGCTGGGTTTTTGCACTCTATTCTGTGTTAAAAACACACATTCTCAGAACTGACTATGTATCTAACTATGTATTCACTGGGGAGGCAAGGGAGCAGCCTGTGCTCAGAGAGCCGTGGTGGAGGTTCTTGGGGAGTACTGAGGTTCCTCATCAGCCACCACAAGGAAGGTTGGCTGATTGTTATGAAATGAGAAGTTTGCATCAGACCCAAATTTTGAGTTCCCTTCCCCTCAGGACTGTATTAAGTGCCATGGGCACACTTCCTGTTCCTTTCCTCAAATTGCAGACAAACAGAAATTTTACACCGTTTCCCAAAACCAAATTCTGTTATGCAGTTCGGGGGTGACCAAGTGGAAAAACATGCACTTGAACTGTCTGACTTAGATCTCCTCCCTTTTTAAGGAAATAAAGATGCCGTGTCTTAAACTGGATATTTTCTCAGGGTCTCTTTCACAGTGTAGGAGCTTTCACAGTAAAGTTCAAACAGTATAACACAAATGTATTTTAACTATTTATATAAGGAAAATAATGGTTTTCAATGTATGAATTACAATTTCCATTATTCTAAAACTGAGGAAAATAATTAGATTGTCAAAGTGGTTTTAATGCCTAATAGACAAAATAAACACTGAAAAAGGTAAGATTTGGTTTGGTTTGAATTTTTAATCTCGTGCAAAGGCTATAAATCTCAGTAACAAAAGAACTATTTCTGGGGTTTTTGTTTGGTTTTTTTTCATTTTTTTTTCTGGATTTCTAACACATTTGACTCTCTCCGTTTTTCACATTTCTATCCACACAGCTTATGGTAATAATGATAATGGCAATGGAGGGCATCATTAGAGACAGCACTGTGGTTTACAGAAGGAATCAACTAACAGTGAAAGCAAGTGCTGAAAGGAAGTGGATGGAACGAATGTTGGACTATGAGAGGAACTTGAATTTAAAAGATTTTTTTTTAGGAATTTCTGGGTGGAGCAATTGCCTTTGCAATTTATGTAAAAGCGGCCAGTTTCAATATTATATTCTTTGTTTTGAATTCACAGCCAAGGACAGGTGTTTCACTGGTTGCAAAGATATTTGTTGCTACTTATCACACTTGTATTTTGTTCACTTTTAGATACAGAAAGGTAGAGAAATTTTTGGAAATGTGTGAATGGATGAGCTGAAGCTGTACAATCAAATAGTGTGGGAGTTGGTTATCATTCAGCAAAACCTGGACTCTTTTCCAGTGACTTTCAAGGTGAAAACTGCTGGTCTCTCTTGCTTATTTGCAAATTTTTTTGATAAGGAAAAAAAAAAGTAAATCTGGATATAGCAAGTCCACTGACAGTGTTATATAAATGTGAACAAAGCTTTTAACTGTACATAGTAACACTGCTGTGGTTTGTATGACACAAAACCTGTAGTTTGGAAGGAAATTCTGCATTACAAGAAGGCGTACAGAGCCTACACCCACTGAGGTTTTACGTCTCCTCAGGAACATGCATTAGAGGCATCCAACCTTGAACACTTTGCAACCAAGTAATTTGGCGTACTTAAGCTTTCCATTCTTGACAAAAAATAGCTGCCTCTGGCCTGCAGAACTGTTGACAGCATTTGCATTTTTACAGATCCTGCTTCAATAAGTTGCTACTGTTGTACTAACATTGATAGAACTTCTGTAGAAAAGTACAACTCAGCCATTTCAACCTAATTTCTAGTATTTTTTAAACAGGCTTGCACCCTATTAGCACAAAATAGTGCAAAAGAGGTGAGATGAAAGATGGCTGGGAGAAGTCTTTAGTTTATATAAGTTGTATTGCACTTGAAGGGCTGCCCTGCTAGATACTGCTTGATAACCGTGATTTCCTACAGAAAATGCTCCCCTTTTTCTTGGTCCAGCTCAGTTCCTAGGTTGGACAGCTCCAAATGGCCTGAAGGAGCAAGAGGTTGGGATGGACTGACAAATTTGGACTGTGGTCTCTGCTCTCCTGACTTCTGCTAGTGACATTATGAATCATGTTCTTTGCATGGAACATAAAACAGAGAATTTTACAAAATCTGGATGAAAAGCATTAACTGTGCATTAAGTCTTAATATGTATTAATAACCTCAAAAGTGGCTTTTAGTTTTCACCATTCTTGTCTCAATTACTTGGTTAACAATGCATGTTTCTCAGAGGCTCTAAAAGAAGACACCATTTGTGATTTTAAGCCCATTAACTAGGTGGACAGGATCTTTCTCAGATATTTTCAAAAGCAATTCTGTCTAGCCACTTACTATCTAGGGTATGCAGGAATCATTTTGGGAAGAGTACTGCATCAGGGATGTAAAACATAGGAATAAGTGAGATGCTTCTGCAGGCAGGCTATCTCTCAACTGAACTATTGATGTAGAAATACATATGTTCATGAGTAGCACATTGGGCCAGTACTTACTGTATTGCATTTATTGTATTGCATTATTGAATATATAGTTATTTGTTTCACATTGCACATGCAATTTTGTATTGACATCCTGCCTACACTGTAAACATTGTCAGCACAAAAACTAGAGCATTGTCAGCTTCTGTTGGAAAGAAATCAGTGGAGCTTTTTCATACATTTTCATGCATACTGTTAAGAAACAGCTTGTTTTACACTGTGTAGTATATCTACTGTGTTTCCACTAAAAAGAATAGAAAAAAATGCAATTGGTATCAAATAGTGAAATATAAAATATGTCCATTAGGAACAACTGATAAGATGAATAAGAAATTTCGGAACTGATGTTGTGAGGCAGGTCTTGGTGTGAAATCATTGCTCTTGTAGGAACCCAGCACAGGTACAGAAGATTAGAAGTGTAGAATCTATTAAGTTAAAATTCTTAACAGGAAAAAACTCCACAGTTCAAAACCATATTATTATAAACACAGTTTGCTTATATTTTCAAATAAAGTGGGAAAAGAAATGTGCAGGTCAAAAACCCCTTATTGCTTGTAAAACAATAAGATGCAATGTAATGATAATTTTTTGCCACCAGAGAGCTCTTATTGCATTGTACTAACAACCCTATTCAAATATTTATTTATGGGTACCATAATTAATTCTCATGAAGTGAAAATACCTTCATATTTATATTCTCTCTTTTTTTTGTTCCCCGCTCTACTGGCAATTCCCACAGGGTTATTTCCCGTCATCAAACTGCATCGAGGAAAAAAATGGCTGCATAACTGATTACAGAGCCAGAAATAACATTTCTAAAAGCACAAAAATGAATTGCTTACATAAACTAGTTTAACTTACTGTTTCCCTAATACAGTCAAAACCCCCTATGATTCTTACAATCATATAGTTTCAAGAAGTCTCAAACTGTGAAACTTACAATATATTTAAAATATCTGTTTTCCAGAAAGATGAGATAGCCAAACTTGAAAGAACTGATGAATAAAGAGATCTCTGGACAATAGTAGGAAAGGTATTTTTCCAGGATTTGAAGTTTGATCAGGATCCATTCAAGTCAATATTCGTTAAATTGTTCATGGACAGACCTTGTTTCATTTGGGGCATCAAATGTGACTTTAATATACCACAGGGCTTAACAACTAAGTTTTTATTAGTAGCTTACACCTTTAAAAAATAAAATAAAATACCTATGTATTTGTTCCAATACTTGTGACATTTCTGTGCCTGCTTTAAGTTTCTGGAACCATGGAATAAGGTTTCCTGTCTGGTATGGATCGTAAAGTGATGTTTTTGGTGTCCAGAGTTCAATGGGCTTTACAGGCAGCCCTCTGATAGATCATCATTAACTTTTTTTTCTGCTGTTAACATTCAAACTTGTACCTATCCAGTATTTCACCACCAGCCTACGTGGTTTCTGTACTTGATCCTACTTCACCTTTCACACCATATAGAGTTTGGGTATTAAAAACTACAATATGGGAAAAGTAGGACTTTACAGCTGTTTTTGCACAGGTGCAGATCTTTAGCCCAAGTTAAGGAGTAATAGATCAGACCTCTTAGGAGAGACCTGTTATCTTCACAAGTAACAATTATTAAGAAATTTTTACACTCGTGACATAAATATTATTAAATTATAATATATTAAATACACTATATTAAAATTCAATTATATTTTGCTTTTTAAACTTATTCCTCTAATTGTCCAAATTTATTTGTGCATCCCCATGTCACATGTAATCTTAGAAGGATTCGTCACATTTTCAAAGTATTCCAGACTTCTAGTGATCAATCTGTATTTTGTGGACCAAATTTTACAGGTTTCAAGTGCAATTACTGCTAAAACCAAATCAAGCAGCCACAGATCCATACTACTGTCTTGCTATGGCCTGGCACAGTTTCTGCCAATAATGCTGCAAAGGTATTGTATTTTTTTTCTCAGTTTGACAGTTGGTCTGAGCAAAAAATCATAAATATCTAGACCGAGTTTTCTTCTTAGAATGAGTCTATGACAAACAATCTTTTCTGATAACTTTATTATTTTCAGTAAAAGCAACGACTAAGATTAACACCTGAATAAACAAATGATGCTATTCAGAGTATCTTCCACAATACTAAATACTTGATAGTAAATCTTTAGTTAAGCAAGTAGTGGGATTTCCAAAAGTACCTTCCTCCTTCAAGGGAGCCCCATCCCCAGAACTTTCTTACTTTTGAAACCCCCCCTTCCCATCGGTGTCTCAAATGTTAACCTTAAATCTTCTAAGGTGACTCATGTCCTGGGCATAACCAGACATTTCAAAGCTCTGAAGTCCATTCCTCATGTTCCCTAACCAAGATCCTGAAGCTAGCGGTGGCATTTGTCTGGTCACAGTAAATGCCCAGACACAAGGTCGTGTTTAAAACTTCTGTTGAGGCCAACAGGCAGATATAGACAGGTGAAGAGAGGCTGGGTGACGAAGTTAGGCTTCCACACCTACCTTTTGGAGAACAAGCTAGGTGAGAGAATCCTGCCTTGCCTCCCTGTCTTGTGTACCCTGCTCCCCAGCCTACCATGGGTTTTGTCCCTTCCCAGAATGTGTGTGCATGGGGACAGGTGATATAGAGGCTAAATAGACTACACAGGATTGGAAGGAGCTTTCTCCACATCCTAAAACCCCATCTCTATGTGAGTTGTGACGTCCCTCAGAGCTGACAGTGTGCTTCCCAGGCTGAAGAAAGTAGTACAGCAATACTGATTGCCATTTCTTTGAAGTCTGCATTACTTGTAGAATAAGCTAGCTAAACTATTAGGGAGGCTGGATTTACTTTTGCATTCCTGAACAATCTCCATACATCATGCAGACATCTGTTGTAGTTATTTAAGAAAAAGGTAGTGTCTTCCTCTCTTTTTCTTAATTCTAATGTCTAGCAGGATTTTGCACATGGGACTTGCAGTAACCCACTCAAGGATTACTTGGCTCTTATGAAGATTTGTCAGTTGGATTTATCCGCTTTGAATTAAGATGAGCCACTTGGCTTCTTCATTTTCACTTCTGCTACCAGGAAGACTTTGGTAGGAGAAGTTACAGAGTTACATTCCAGATGCTCCAAAACACTCAGTGGTGGTGTTATATTCATTGATGTTTAAGCCCAGAGACACTGGCTAGAAATCCTCCACCACAGTGACAGCATTCTTGGTACTCTCTAAATCATAATTGTTATAAGCATATAAAAAATAGTCTACATGAATCATAGAATCATGTAATCGTTTAGGTTGGAAAGGACCTCTAAGATCATTGAGTCCAACCATCAACCTAACACTGCCAAAACCCACCACTAAACAGTGTCCCTAAGCAACACGCCTGCCTGTCTTTTAAACCATTTCCAGGGATGGTGGTTTAACACTTCCCTGGGCAGCCTCTTACAACATTTGATAACCCTGCCTGTGAAGAAGATTTTCCTAATATCCAGTCTAAATCTCCCCTGGTGTAACTTGAGGCTGTTTCTTCTTGCCCTATCGCTTGCTACTTGGGAGAAGAGATAGGCTCCCACCTCTCCACAACCTCCTTTTGAGTAGTTGGAGAGAGCGGTAAGATCTCCCTTCAACCTCCTTTTCTCCAGACTAAACAACCCCAATTCCCTCAGCCTCTCCTCATAACACTTGTTCTCTAGACCCCTCACCAGCTTTGTTGGTCTTCTCTAATATGAAACAAAAGACATTTCTTCTCTCTCTCTCTTCCTATCATGCCCATCAAAGTTGTATACACTACATAAGAGAGAACTTTCCTTTAGTGAAATATTTAGTCACATCTGTTTAACTTTGCATTGCTCTGCTCCATGGAGCAGTAAGGGCCATCAGGCAATATCTGCCAAGCTGCCAGTGATTTCATTGTCTTGACTGTTGCACACAAGCTTCACTGCTTGGCTATCCAAAGAAATGAAATACTGTGTAGGTAGGTCTAGCACTGACAGATTCAAGGGTGTCATCTTTCACAAGGGCCGTGCCTCTTTATGTGATGGGTATTCTTCAGAAAATCCTCCGGCTGCCTCAAGCCAGGGTCTGAAATCATGAGATTTCAACACACGGCTAAATCAAGATCATCCCTTCAGCTAAACTTTTGATTTCACTTGTATTTCGGTACTTCTTCACTTGCGGTTGGAGGTGTGACTGGAGAAACAGCTCAGCGCAGGCTGCCGTTGCCGAAATACTGGGCTGCTTCAGGGTACGTGACAGCCTGCAGCACAGGCGACGGTACAGCAGCTGCACTGCGAGCGAATCCCAAACCTATTTAAAGCTGAGAGTAAGCTACAGTCACACTTCAGGCTGCAATCGAGATTGGTCTTACAACCGGTATTTGCATATCATTAATGCAGCAAAAAGTAATCTGAGGATGGGTTGCAAATGGCCAGATGAGCTTCAATTGGCTGAAAGCTAGGTATTTAATCCCAACAAATCAAATTCCTCTCTAGTTCATAAAAGTGGATAGATGAGATGAAAAAAAGAAGGGACAGATGAGATGAATTCTGAGTAGGACTTCATAGTCCAAATGAAAGTAATACCTTTCAATTCCGAGAGTACACATAATGTAGTTTCCATTTGTGGCTAACTTTTCATAGCAAGGAAACTCACAACATGCATTTACAACTGATGGTGTATTTCTGCAAATAAAAGATGAAAATTTGTTTAATTTTGTAATAATGTAAGAAAATTATTCCTCTAATAAGACACTAAATTAGGTGGGAATGTCTAATTGTACTTAATGCATTATACATGGAAAGCTTTAATATGTCTTGATTTCAAAAGTGGAAGAAAAACTTAAATTATGCAAAACATTTTTGTTGACAGTCTTAATTCATTTTCATCTTTAGGTATCAGAAATAAATTAGAGAAATAATTGTGACAGGTTGTGTAGGTGCAGAGTTTTCACTTTTTTTTTTTTTCCCAGACTAACGCTTAGTTGGATGTGTTCTCCCAGACTGATGTGTTTTCCCTTTCTGAAGGATCCCAGGTGAAAAATTCCTCTTATGCAATTTAATTCATATCAGTGACATGTATTTTGTAAATTCACTTCAGTTCAAGAGAAGAGCAGTTTCAAAGCTAGTTGAAAGCGAAGAAAATATTTTAAAAGATATGTTATTTTTACTTCAGATAGTTTCCTACTCTGACACCAGTGAAGCAAACTGGGTACATTTTTATATCGCTGCTATTTTCACATACAAATTGAAATACAGAGACATGAAGGAGCCGCATTTTCATCAGGGAGGCTTCAGCTTTTAAGGAACTCACTCTTGCAAAACCAAGAGGGAAGTCTCAAAAATGTTTTGGAGAAAACTCAGTTGTCTTAAAACTATTCAGCACATAGGCTGATGTTTCCCCCGCCCCACTCCAGTGGCAGCTGCAGGCAGGGTGCTGCCGTATCGGAGAAGGACACTGGGCACTGATGGTTAATGCCATCCCAATCCGGGACGTGTTGCCCGTGGTCGCAGGGTTACATCAGCTCTGCGTTGCTGCTCCTGCAAGGTGGCTGTTAGGATGGCTGCCAGCTGGGTGCCATGTTAATTAAGCATCAGGATCAGGGTTGTGCCATTAGTGACTAAAACCCCCTCAACAGGCCCTTTGCTATGGGCAGGCAGCAGGGAGCCTGCTGGAGGAAAGCCTTGTTGTAGGGAAGACTGTTTTGGGGGGATCCTTGGGAATCCAAGTTGTTTCTTCACTCTTACTCCTTGTTCCTGCCTGGCTGACATTTCGGCACAATAGATCTGTCATCATTCCTAAATCCCCAATTGATTTAAATATAATACTTTATTAATGTCCTGGATCGTTAATCAGGTGCAGATCTTTTTCCTGGCTTCAAAATGAGTTCCAAACAGCAGCTAAAATACACAGATAAGTCAATGTCTTATTGTGTGTAATGGCACATAGCTGAAAAAACAATTCACAAATACACGCGAGGGAAGTATATTTCGTAAGTGATGAACAAATGATCGTGAAGAACATAAAAATTGCAAAATGGCAGTATTTTTGAGGACTGCATTAACTCACATATGAATCAGAACATCCAACAGAACAAAAAGAATAGGAACATCAGATGATCCTTTTTTTTCTCATCTATATTGCCATCAAAAAAGAGTGAATAAAGTTGTTTAATATGGTTATTCTGAAATGTTGTTATTGCTTTTTTCAAGTCAACCTGTTGACAGAAAAGTCCTTCCAAACCTGCAAAATGCCAGATAATGTTTGTGAGAGATTTCCAAGCAAAGGAGTGGGTGAATATATTTGCACTAGTAAACCAGTTTGTTCTGGAATTATTCTTACCCTTTAGAAATCAGTTTTTAAAATTCAATTCTATACTTCAAGATAATAATCTTCAACACAGAAACTACAGAGAAACCAAATTATTCTCAAATACGGATTCTCAAAAAAAATTCCATTCAAAATCAAGTATACTCAGGACACGGAGCAATAATTGGATTGCCATCAACATGAATATAAGGCAGAAGCAAAATTAAACCCACTAAGAAGTTTCACAAAACATGATGTAGTTGTTCGATAGCTAAACTAGGAAAGGAAAAATAATAAATGATCTCCCCAAGTCCTTTTATACTGGTGAGTAGGTCTGCACAGTGCAAACTTGTTTCTTAGTCAGAAATACTTTTTAACTATCACATCTGTCACACAGACCTCTTTAACTGAAGTTACTTAGCTTCCAAGTGGTAAAACTTAAGCTTTGACTTCATGGAAGTATTCATAGTCCTTACATGTATAATTTTATTTTTTTGACTGCATTATTTTCTAATGCAGTGCCGTTTTCTTACCCCAGCTAGGGCAAGATTCAGCCTCATAAAACAGAAGAACATCTAATCAGGTAAAAAATGGTATGGTTTTGAAATCAGGCACCATAAAGTCTTTCAGGACCACGGAAGTTACACAACTCTATTACATTCTTTATTAATTTTTGTTTTATTGACAATTAAGTTTTTATTTGAATATGAATTACTGTTACTGATAGCAGAAATGAATGAGCTGGAATCTCCTAATTAACTATAATGGCTTTTTGTTGTTGTTGTTTGGTCTAATCTAATTTGGTTTTAATGTAACAGAATTTTCATGTAGTGATTTATCTGGCTATAGGGAGCAAAAATATGCAATTAGCGGCATGTGAGTTGGACCAGTTGGAGAACCAGTTAGAGAGCAAGTACAATTTCACCACAATATAAAACTGATAGCCAGAACAAAATACACTGAAAACCAGGAGAAAATTAATAACTGTGTATTACATACATACTATATGTGTGTGTGTGTGTGTGTACACTTATACTGATCTTTAAGTCCCAAATGACATTTGTATTTGGAACTTTAGAAGTTTTTTACTGTATAGTTAGTGTTCAGTGTCATTGCACCCGCTGGATTAAAAGAAAATAAATCAATCTATTTGTCTAACCTATTTTATACAAATAAACAACATCTGGTTGCCATGTTACAAAAACCATCTGATATTCTAAACCAAAATAATCTTAAATAATTTTGACCACTGTTGCTTATTTTCATCAATATGCACAAAGCATTAAAACAACCACTAATAGCATCAGACTTTTGTTGCCAATTCATAATAATTTCATGAAGTAAAACATTTAAGACTAAATAATCTTTTCTAATTCCTAATTCCTTCTGTGTGAGAAATACTAAAAAAAAAAAATTGCTTTTAACAGAGCTAGAGGATCCTGTCAGGAATACTCTGTTTCTCTCTCTCTCTCTCTCTCTCTCTCTGTTACAATCTCTATAAACTAATGACTTTACAGACAGCTTGTTAGTAGATAGATAAATTCAGGTTTCCAGCCCTTGTCTTTGTTTTTCAAATGAATGTCAGCAACCACTATATAAAATCAGCAGCATACAAGTTAAACAGAAGTAGCAGATGGGTGAATTTCACACAGTCTATTCAAAATTAATATGGATGGGTGTGGGGGAAAGAGAGGGAAGCATGGGAAATTATAGTGTTTTGTTGGTATAAAATGATGGAGTTGAAAAACATTAGCTGTTTCACAGGAATAGAAAATGTAGAAAATGGGAAAAGATTAAGGCCTACATGAAACGATCTGAATAGTGGCTTTTACCTACTTTGGCAGATGGGAGGGAGAAATTTTCTGTGCTGCTACTATTTTTTACTTTTCTCTGTATTAGGAATAAAAGCATGGAAAACTTAAAATCATGCTGTCCTTCCATTACCATGTAAGAAAAATATAATAGACAGTTATTGGGAATTAAATATTTTTTAACAACCGCTGATGGAGTGAAAATTAACCTTATTTGGTTACCATGAATCTTGCAAAGTCTTTTGCTTTGTGAAAAAGGCTTGATAATTTACTGTTGACAATAATATCAGCTGTCACTCAGCTAGTTTGAACAGCATAATGCACGCACCAGAAGACAGAATTTTGCTTTATTATTATTTTTAAATACTCTGTGCCGAAGAAACTGAGTTAAATACGGCTAGCTCAATCATTGTGCATATGCAGATAATACGCAATATGCAATCTACTATACATTTTCTCATACATTCTTTTCTTTGCTAAATTAAACCAGAGTAGCTGAACTTACACTTTGGCAACATTACCCCTACGGTCTAAGGTTTCCAAACGATGTGTTGTTAGTGCTAAGACTGAGGTTCTTTCTTATTCATATGACAGTTTCAACAATCTAGGAGAGATGTAGTTGTATAATGAAAAAAGAACTGTGGTATGTAGTACAACTTCATAGTACAGCGTGTTTAAATAAGGACGATGCAGACTATAAAAGCACAGAGGAGGAGAAAGTATGTGCTTTCTGGATATCGCTACTGAATATTTAGAAGTACAAACCAGATCATTTCAAGAACTCACAAGTAAGTGTTTATAACACAATAGCCATATTGCAATGTTTGAGCATTGTTGTGGTGCTCACTGATTGCTGACTACCAAACTGGGGAGCCATTCATAAGACAATGTTGTGAAGCCATGCTTTGAACACTGACTGAATGGTAGCTCTAGATTAAACTGCTGGCTTTGAATTTGTGGAGAGTTAAAGACTTACGTGCCTTTGATATTGGCCCATAAGGTGTAAAGAGAATGAGATGAGAAAGAGAGAGAAAAACTGAAGATAAACACTTCAAGATAATGCCAAGACACTCTACTAAATACCTTACAGCTACAGTTCCCATGCCCTGAGTGAAACAGTATAAGCTCAGAGTTTGGGTAATTCCTAGTATTAAAAAATAAGGGTACTTTCAAAGAGTAATAACTTCTCTGAAATTAGTCAATTAATCAAGATGTCATGCAGTAGTTCTTCCTTTCACCTTCAGTTTAGTTGGGATATGGGATAAATTATTAAATTTTTTCTTGTGCTGTGACTAGGAAAGTAGTAATAGTTAATTAGAGCCTGTATGTATGAATTGATCTCAAAATTTTATAGATTTTTTTAATATAAATAAAAGTCTGGCTAGAGTTCTGTATATGATTACGTATGTATGTATATTAAATTACATATTCTGCTTAGAACCATTAAATTCTGTTTTGTCTTTTCTCTTATCAATTGCCACTATAGTTAATACAAATTATGATTAATAGATGCCCTGAGGAAGGATGGACTGCCCTTGTCTTTAAGCTTGTGGATTTTTTATGTGGTGTAATGAGCTCTCTTTAAATAACAACTCATATTATTTCTTCAACATTAGCTTTTCACATATCCATCAGCTGCTGTTTTCAGAATTTTACTTTGCTCTCTGTTGGATATCTGTAACTGTCTAAAATAGCACATATGAGTAAGAATCATATTTTATGTGACTTGTGTGAGAATATTCCTAGAAAATACAAAATCACTATGCTGCAGCATTGTACCATAGGAGCCTCCCCTGTCTTCCAAATACTAGTATTGAAGTGTTTTGCATTTCTGTTAAGTTTAGCTAATCAGTAACTTTGCTTTAATCAGAATTTAAATGCTACAACAAAACACATTTCAGAAACACAAAGCATAATTCACGCCTTTGACATGTCTAGAAATAAAAGCAGAAAGGAAATGTAAAAACCCAGGAAAACAGAAATCTTTTTAAAGAGAGTTGGCGCCTGAAGTTCTCTGCAGAGATGAAAATCGTGCAAAAGCCCTATGCAGAAACTGATACCTTGTTGACTAAAAACAGGCTTCACAGCTCATTACAGCATCTGTGGCTATTATCCAGGTTCCTTAACCACATGTATGCTCTAAAATATTTTCTCTGTGTTTAAAATCTAAAGACTGACATAGGATACCCAGGAAGCGTTTGACTTGGAAAGTCTATGCAGGGAAGACGTGGTAGAGTCAGGCTGACAGTGCATTTAATCAGCGGCAATGATGTGAGGAGTCTGTGTATGGGTTATTCATTCTGTTTGGTATTGGGGAATTGCTACATGTATCTGTCAGACAGAAAATTCTGTTCTGAATTTAAGGTTTGGTTGCCTTCACTTCTGTATTGTGCATCTATATTTTGCTGCCAAGTCAATAGGAAGTGACATGAAAAAATATTGCACCTGTCACAGGGATCATAATGGAAAGTCATTAAATACAGTTTTTCATTCAGTCAAACAGAGATCTTATGAATAAATGGACGGCTATCATACAGAGCAAACTGGTTTTTTACATTTAAATGACACCATTGTTATTAATGAAGAATTATATAAACTTGACAGGAGTCTTCTTTTAAAAGAATGTGTGTCTTAGATGCACAAGGTGTCTTCCTCATTTTAGATAGAACTGGAAAAAAAAAAATCAAAAGTCTAAATCTGAGCAAAAGAGCAGGAGAAGCACAAAGATTTGGAGAAGTCACACACTTTTTGAGATATATCTTCAATGTTACACAAGACTATGTTCTAGGACCATAGAATGGTTAAGATTTCTGAGGGCAAATGGACATTTATTAGTCCTACTTCCTAATAGTAACTAAGTGAGGTAGGAGTGTGTCTCAGCACCCTTGTGACATTCTCCCATCTATCTGCTTTAGTTGCCACATGCTGCTGAAGAGGTGAGCTGTAAATTGAGGATACCTCTCAAGGTTGAAACCATGGGCAAGAGAAGTGCTTATGCTATTCTTTGCAGGGTGCCAAGTATCAGCGCTGCTTCAGAGAGCTTGCTAATTTATTTTGTAAAGAAGAAAGGGACAGAGGACCTGTGTTCAGGAAACATGCCAGAAGGAGAAAAAAAATAAATTTAAAAGTCTTCCAATCTGCCAGCATCAAAGGATATTTCAGAATGTATTATATTAGTTGAGGGATAAGAGACTTAACCTCAATGGATTTCCAGGTGGCCAGCTGGGACAGCTTCGCCACAATTACACAGTAATTCTGTTGATTCACTTGCATCCTTTATTTTTAGTGAGAAAGGCTGCATTTGTTTTCCCATTGCACTGCATAGTCTTTTTGTCTTTTCACCTTAAGAACTCTTCATAATACATGGAGGTACTGTTTGCTGCTACGTTATTAGTGGTGTGGGTTAATGGAACAGCCAAATGAGCCTAGAATAAGTTAGTAATTTGCTCTTTAAATAAAAAGCTGAATGGTTCTGTTTTTAAAAAAATTAATATAGCTAAAAATGTTCATTACATAGTGCCCCTTGTAAATTAATTCAAATATAATTTTCAGTTCTCGTGGCAAGATACTGTTGGTCATTTAATGGTGCAGATAATTCAGGCTGCTGTCAACACCACAAGGAAGACCTTCATACGTCTGTTTCCTGTACCTTTTTCATTTTTTTGAAGCAGGTTTTGTACTGAGTGTTCCTGTTCACTGTTTGTAATGAAATTCTGGAGAAGCAGTGGAGATATCAAAGTTCAAGAAACCTTGAAACTTATTTATGTAAAGATTTGGAAAGACATTTGTAATGGCGTTAGAAACAAAGAAAGAATAAGAAGTTCCCAGACAGGATTCAATACAGTATAAAAGTAAGAGAAGACCCCACTAGTAGACAGCCAAAATCATGTTAAACCGTAGTAGCATAATCATAATTTTTGTATCATGGCATCTGATTCCCTAACTGAAATTAGTTTTGTTGACAAGTTAGTCTTATGGGCAAGAATTGCATCCATTTTTCACCAGGTTGTAGATTAAGTTTTTTGCCTTTGCACCATCCTTCCAGCTTAAAGCTGACTGGTGGGATGAACTGAGTGATAAATGAGAAAAAAAGTAATATTTTTTGGATGCTGAAAGAAATTTTACTGACCTTAGGTAAGATTCCAATGAAAAAGCAGCAGCATGTGTCTAATTTCTGCGGCTTGTAAATAACCAGGCCTAATAAGTGGGAGAAATTTCTTGCAGAAATCTTATTAATCTTGCGTCAGATAACTTCATTCCCCCTCAAAAAACAATGTTTTTTTAAAGTTACTAACATAAATATTTTGTCAAAGCAGACCCATATTCCCTGATCCCACAGACTCTTGCACTGGTGCAGAGGAGTAATCAGACACCGAAGCCATTGTCAGTACCTTTGGACTTCAAAAATGTTTCTTCAATTAGAAAAGTAAGGATTGATTTAGCAGGCATATAAAATGATCACTCACTGGTTTTTTCTAGCAATAGGGTTGCCAAGGATTTGAGTTTGGAGAGTCTGGCTTCCAAGAGTATAATCAGGTGCCCCCTAGACTTTTCTCACTTCAAAGAAGCATAGATGAAACTACCAAAAGAGATGTAGTTGACTTAGAGTTGTAAGTAAAGATCTACGGAATACAATTACTTTTTTTTGTTATTATTTAGAAGTGCGAGTCATTTGGATGCTACAAGAGTGAGCACAGGACACCAACATAATTAAAATCTCATTGTAAATCCTCATGCAAGATCAAATAATAAAAACATTGCTAGGAGACTCAGGGAAGAATGAGGTCACAATGAGAAACACAGTTAGGAAAAGTAATTCCACAGGCTTTGCATAAAATTTGAGGAGTTAATGCCTGCATTACTATACCAACTGAAGACCATAGATAAGATGGATTCATTGTGCTTCGATCCACACAATCCTAGAGAAAAATAGTTTATAAATTGCAGATCTGATTCTTAGTAGCCTCCCTAATAATGGCCTCTGGAATGGCCTCGGTTGTGTCCTTTTTCCTGAGAAATCATACTAGAATCATAGAATCATAGCATACCAGGTTGGAAGGGGCCTCAAGGATCATCTGGTCCAACCTTACTGGTTTTTTTTTTTTGTCTAGTGTAGCCATTCCTCTTCTGTTCCTTTACTAGATGCTCTAATTTTCTCCATGTAGACAGAGTTTAAATATTTTTTACACAGGATCCCACCATGGCTCCAATAATGAAATACAGTCTGCATGGATTTTTTATGGAGAAGTCTTGTCCTGTCTTGTAAAGACAGGTTGGAGATCCAAAAACCTCAGTGTTTTTATTTCCAAACTTCCATCTTTCTGTCATAAATAGAACATTGAAAGAAATTTTGACAAAAGTTTTCAGATTTTAAAAAATTGCTTGAAATTAAATATTTAATATAATGTTCATATATATAGAGAGATCACAAGCACAGTGTAAAAATAAGTTCCTTTTTAATATTTCAGACCCTCATCTTGATAACATCCAATATGTAACTTTGCATAATATAAAACATTTCTTTGCCAATATTTACTATTTTTTAAAAAAATCAATATATTTTGCACTAGAGTTAAGTAATATATTGTATATAATATGTGTTAAATTAAATTTAACATACAAGTTGAACAGAAATAAGGTAAGATTATGATATTGACACAAATGCTGTTGCAATACATATAATGTTACAAAAATAAAACATTTTTACATTATTGAAACAAATGTTGACACATATACTGAAATAAACAAATATTGAAACAAATGAATCCACAATACTGACATATTTTGTAAATCCCAGATTGATATTATTTCCAGGGAGTATTTCAAATTTTCATTATTTCCATATTGAGTCAAAACTAAAAAAACTCCACACAACAAAAACTTCTGCCTTAGATAGCTGGTGTGTCCAAATGTACAAGGCCTTAAAAAAGCATGTTTTGACGCCATTTGCTTTAAAATCTTAGTTTTAATATAAGCAATCATTCAAGCAGTTTAAAGCTTGCACTGAGTCTGAATCAGCTACAGAAACTATAGAACAAAATGAAAATTATTTTTATGACACTATTCTCAATGAAGATCTTTTGAGTAATAATAAAAAAAGTTCCAAATGAAATCAGGTATGTTTACTAAAAGAATCTGAAATGAAAACAGATGTTCTCTTGCTTTTGTTAAAGGCAGATTCCAAGTGCATCTTAATTAAATCAGAACTTCAGTATTTATTTTGAACATTTAGAGATAATGTTCAACTTTCGAAATAATTTTCCTAGGAGTGCAGCAAATGTTTAAATGTAGGAAAAGAACCAAGGCCAAGTGGTGTTCCCAGTCATTAGAACTGAGCTGGGGATGCTGAAATAACAATAAAAATGGGAATGCTCTGATTTGAAGGCTGGGTTTTGCTTCTTGGTATCTCTCATTCATGCCGTTGTATCAGCCTACATTCTAATAAAATGTTAACACAGAAATTGCATATGTGCAAGAATTTGATGTGGTTTCTTTGAGGCTGGCTTTCGCTATCAAATCTTTTGTGTGGGAGGCTAGCATTTAATGTGATGGTCTGATTTAACATGAATTGTTCCTAACCAGCTAGATGCCACAAACCTCTAACAGAGTGCTTGTCAAGAGATGCCTAACAATGACAGGCTAGACAAAGCTGAACAACCCAGGAGCTCTGTGTGCTCGAATCAGATCAGGTGTAGTGAACCGATGGAAAAGGAGCCCAGCTAAGCCTGCCAGTCTTGCTAAACTCCAGGGTCATGTGTTTTGTAGTCTGTCTACTTTAGAAAACAAAAAATGCAAAATTCTTAGATGTTTTCTGAGCTTTCTGGGTCTCCACTGCCTGTTTGAGAAGGAGTTCCTTTCCCAGGCAGGGAATAAGAAATGTGCATTTTCCTTGCTGTAGAAGACTGCTTCTTAAAAGTGACAAACAATTTCAATTCAGTTTCCTGAGCAGAAGTGCAGTCCTTGTAATCAGGACATTACCAGTTTTGCCAGACGTTCTCCATGGGTATGGTTTCTCATCGGTTAAATTGCACTGTTAAGCTCTGAGAGCTTCTTCAACATATTAAGCCACTGTACTACTATTTAGAGCTTCTTTTATTGTTGCTGTTGCAAACAGACACAGTACGTATTGACTGGAACAGTACCTAGCCAATTCTTCTCCCACTGCTGCAAATCCTCTACTCAAATATAAGCATATGCTGGCAGAAAAGAAAATTCTTGTCAAGTTTTCAGCAACAGTTTCTGAATTTTAGGCATCTGTTTATTTTATTTTCAGGATTGTGCTGTTGGTTTCCTGCTGCTAAATGAGGTCAACAGCTAGGTCCTTCCCTTTGCCTCAGTACGGGATGCATTTCTTAAATACATGGTCCTGAGTACTGAAACTGCTTATACCTCATTCCATCCTCCTAATCTTCCTTATGGTGCAGTATTGTGATGTTCGCTCACAACTATGTTTCTCTGCTTGTTTGGAATAGCTTTTGTTTGTGATACCTTCAAATTTTACAAGAAAATAAAGAGTCTCCTTTTATGCAAGTATAGATCTTTAAATATTGTCCAATTTTGTTTTGGGCTGAGAAAACACCTGAGAAAACAACTGTAGCAAAGTCTATGAATGTTGCATGGTGTGTCCTTTTTATGGAATGTATTTGTGTGGGTTTTGATTTAAAGAGGTTGCGTTTTGATTTAAAGAGTTGTTTGTTAGGTTTTGTTAGCTTGACATCCATTAAAGGCAATGTGAACTGGGCCATAAGAACCTTATACATTATATTGAGATGTATCCTTTAGATTGTGCATATGTTAATAGCATATTAGGTATTTCTGTTTCTTTGGGAGAATGCTTAGAATTGTAAAAATAAAGTGCCTGAAAAGCGAAGCTCATACTTCATAGTTCTCTGTATCCCAATCCACACGCGTCTGCAACTCCCCATCATAATTACCAGCATTTTAATATACTGCATCTCTGTGCTTGTTCAGTTCCTCTGCAGTGAAACCTCTCAAATTTAGAAAGCTTAAGAATAACAGTGTCAAAGGCAACAAATCTTTTATACGTAAAGGTAAAAAGTTATGTTTTAGCCACATTTGTCCTTCAGGAGAAAGTGGGGTAAGGAAGAGAATAATGGAACAGCTGTTCCTTACCTTGTTGTAGGTATATAGCCATATAGCTTTTTATTCTCAGTGATTTGCTTAGAAATCACTCCAATACACTCCAGTGTAGTACAACGTTAGCTAGATCAGCCCTTTCTGTCTTTTCTTCTAACTGCATTAACCCATTGTCCTTGAATTTCTCCTTCAAGTTGTGAACAAAGAGCTCTTCGGCTTGGGTGGAAGTGGAAAATGTGGTTATTGATTTAGTCATGAATAAATGAATGTGTGCCTGAATGTAGGAACCGATAAATGGATGGATGTTATTAGTATTGTATATTGTAGACAATCTTTTTCATTTTAAGGAAATATGCACAAGAATGCCAAGAGTCAGACACACACATACATTAGTTTTGAGTCTTTATAACCTTTTGAGACCATCTGTATTTATGTGCTGGAGTATGCTACAGTGCATTTTAGAGCCAGATAGTACTGCAGTCCTTTCTGGAGGAACACACAGGGCTGGAAACCAGACACACTTGGGAAGAGACACACTTGAGATGACATTTCACCCTGAGAAAATCAGAATACACTTCCAGACCTATCCTGGGAAAGGTGCAGGCTGTGTGAGGTAGATACATACTCAGATGCCCCTTCTATACCAAGATTCTAAACACAACTTTTTTTTTTTCAAAGTGGTCTATTTCAGTTATTAGGTGAAATAAGTGATTTAAAATCATATTTACCTATGCCTGGTTGCCTTTACTTGTCCTAGCACATCTTCGTTTCACTGACATCTGTGCTTTCTAGAGGCTTCTCTACACAGTACTTTAAGTTACACTACTAGCTATATAAGTAATGTGTTAGAGTGTAATAAACCAAACGGTTATATTATTACTGCAACACAAAGAAAAACATGTTTATATCAGGACAGCTTATTTTGATGTTAAATGGAAATACGTTTTGTCAGTAAGAGACAATCTAGCACCAGCTTGTTAAAATCAAAATGGAAGGTTTATTTGCTTAATTAATTTGCTAAAAGCAGCCTTCTGACAGCAAAATTAAACTGGTACAAAAGTTATGTGTGGACCAGCCTCAAGGGGAAAAAATGAATTACACCTTTGTAAAGGCATGATTTTCTGATATTGAGTATTAACAAAACCAAATGCCCAGTAGCTGAAAGTCAGGAATTATGTGAAGAGGAATAAATTCATCCCACAGTCTACTACAAGTTCCTTTTCCAAAGAACATAAAAGCTAAAATGGAATTAAGAGCTATTTTAAGAACTGGACATTTTCCTTTGCTTTAGATGGTAAATTTTGAAATCTAAAGAAAAGGAAAAAGGAGGATATTGCCTTGGCACAGTTGAGTGAAACAGTGCTGCTAAACAACAGCAAGAAAATTGTGCTGGCTGTGACAAAGAAGCTTGTTGCTGTGACCTGGCCACTTTAGTATTAATGCTACTGAGTCAGGGAGATGAAGGAAACCGTACAGATTAAAGCTCATTATACTTTTTCACCAGAAACACACAGAGGCTTCTGACCGGTACACTTCAGTGTTAGACAATAGTTACCAAGGCAAACATATCATAATTTGATCTGTGCTTCTTCCATCCTGACATTTCACCAATTACAGAGGAAAAATGCAGTTGCCATCACAGCTGGAGAGGACAAGCGGAGTGGATTTGGTGACTCTGAGGAGTCAGAGAGTGCAGTTGGATTGCTGCCTTGTCCATTATTTGTCAGGAAAGTAAATTAAGCTTCACTTTCCTGATTAAATTGCCAAGAAATGAAGGAAAGAATTAAAGGAATATAATGAAATCCGAAGCTGTTGTAATCCTTTTGGAAATTAGAGTATTGCAAATTGTAATAATCCAAAACCTTGATTTCAACTCCTCTCCCATTCTGTTCAATCAAACCAACAAAGTACAAATAGTGGTTTGGTTTTGTTTGCCTCTCAATTCATTTGACTCTGGGAGATATTGACTCTGAAATGTGTGAGAAATCACTATAAAACTTTTTTCAAGTTGTTTCATGTTCAGAAGTGATGACAGTCCATATTAATGTGCATATTATAATGAAGGAATAAGAACATAATTATTTAAGAAATACATATGAACAACTATTTCAAAGGAGCCTTTAAAAAGACTAATATTTTAAAAGCAGTCTTTTATTAAGCAAACAAAAGAAAAATATTGTTGTCTTTGAACGGAATTTATGAGTCCTCATATTTCCCTTACCTGGGATAATAGACAACTGAAGGACAAAAACGATGATAGTATTTATATGCCTCTATTTCTAAACAGATAACTGATATTCTAAACAAGTAAATTAGAGTGCTTCAGCCACTCTTCTCTTTCCCTTTTGAAGTTTAGTCTGTGATTCATCTCACTTCTTTTTCTCTTCTCCTTAAAGGAGTATTGGTACGTACGCATTGGTAATCTCTTACTGACTAATTTTGTAGCAGAAGTTAGAAGTAACTGAAAGCATTCCTCAGCTTGCTGATCTACACTGACAATATTTTACAGGTCACATCAATCGCCTCTGATACTCTTAAGGCCTGTAAATATTAATCTTTCCGTGTTTTTTTCCCCTTTTTCTTCTCCAGAGATGTATCTTTCTTTTCAGAGTTGTATCTTTCTTCTCTAAAGTGTGCCCAATGCAAATTTTGTTATTAGGAGATTTTAGATTATTTGTTATTAAAGATTTTAGATTAAGATTTCAGTTTTGTAGTTATTAAAGGTTTGATCATTTGCCTCCTAGTAATGACCGATGCACTGTCAGTTCCAAAGCATTCCCTATTTATGTTGTATTAGAAAAGTTTGATAGTTTGACACATCCACTTATAAGAAAAATGAGGTTTTTTTGCTATCTGATGCCATGTGAGCACTAGATTTCAACGCAAAATCTGTTTCATTGGCAATCGGTGACATCCTCAACAATGCTGAAGTAAGGTGGTTTTCATCCCTTCACTGGATTTCTGCCTCGCAACACACATGGCCTTCTTTTAACCTTCACTCAATGTCGTAGATTAAAATGCAAGATTTAAAGATAATTATAAAATGCCTGCTTTGTAATTTACCTTAAACTACTAATATATACTCTCAGTAGCAACTCCGTTTTAATTTAGGTTTTGTCAGGGAATCATTATGCCTACAGATAATTATCTAATATGTTTCCCAGGCTGTGTAACAGATACAGTCATCACAGCATCTCAGCTTTGTTGTTCGGTGTCAGGTGAATTACATTTCTCTCTGAGGCAGTTACCGTTAAAGACCTTGAAATGAAGCTTTCATTATTTGCTGATTGCTTTCCCTGCTACAAAACAAAACTCCAAACATTTTATTTATTCTTTGTTGTCCACTTACTACAAATTAAATAAAGCGATCTCTTTGCCATTCTGGCATAATGAACATTTTGTGTTTTAAAAGCAGTTAAAGCAACAACGCTTTACAATATCTTTTAGGATCACCAGGTTGGTCAGAGAAGCGTTAGTGAAAATGCAGACTAAATTTGGTGCACCTTGATGTAACATTCATAAACATAAAATTAATTAGCAGTTAGCATCTCTTGGTATTTTGGAAGATGACATCGGCCAAATGACCTTGTTTGTGCATTCCTACCTATCCTCCCTGCTCAGGCAAGTCATGCCTCTGCTGTCAGAAGGCTGCATATTTTACAAATGTGACCCGTAGCAAATCAAGCCCTTGCCTGTGACCCAGCTGTGGATGCAGAGAAGTGGCAACCCTTCTCCCGAATCTGGGTGACTCTCAGATGTTTCCACAGACACAAAAACACCTTCCACCAACACGAAAACCCCTTCCACCGACACAAAAACCCCTTCCACCATAAATCTGACCTTGCTTCTTATATCTGCCACGCTATATAAACTGCATTTTGTAGTTGGATCACTGAGCGACACAGGCAAGTTTTATTCACTAGCGAATGGGAAATAAGTTACGTTAGCGTTCTTCTCCTGAGCCTTTCCCATGGGCTAAAGATCATTCCTTGCAGCTTACCAAGAATATTAAGAGCTCTTTGTACTGTAAATCCTTTCACCTGCCTCACTAATATTGCCTCAGGTAGGGACTTAGTTGCTACAGCTGTCTCCTGGGCAACATCAGTTAAAATCCTACTTCTTCTAAGAGGGCCCCTGGGAACTGGTTTCCTGTCAGAGCCTGTTGATTTCTGAGCTCAGCCCTTTTCTTGTCAGCTAATGGGTACAAATTGAGGAAATGGGCAGCATGTTAGAGCAGTGTGAATAAAGGAAGTTTTGCTAAATGAGGTGGGTGGTGGAACCATCTGGACATTTGAAAACTTGCCTATTTCTCAGCTAGATAATTATCTAATTTCACTATTATTAGGCATGCAAAGTCCAAACGGCAACATCTTCGCCTGTGACTTAAAATACAACATCGAAATGCCTGGGTTTTTTACACGCTAAGCTGGTTATTAATTTTCTCTGCTGTGTTTTTTGTAGTTGTACTTTTTATTGATGCTTTTTGTGCTTTTATTTACCAATAGCTATATACAAGTTGGGACCCTTTCCCTTTCCTTTAATAATGTTTAAAAAAGCCTTTTACATCCACTCACAACTTAATAATAGTTTTGACAGTTTTCTGGAAAATAAGCGTTAGTGCTTGTTCACCATTTAAAATTTTGAGTAGTATAACAATTGTGGAATACTTCTATTATGGGATCCAGTCTCTCAACCCCACCACAAAATCGGGGGTAACCGGAGGATATATTAGACAAGAACAGTGAAACCAAATGTCTTTTAGCCCTACCAGCCCAGCACACAGCATTTTCCTGGAATCAGCCTAAAAGACTGCTCTTTGTTGCTATCTTTATGTCAATACACAGAGAGACAAATTTTCCAAATGAATAATAAGTTGTAGGGCTTTTATTAGCTTGACAGCAGTTGTTTTTCATCTGAGAAACTTGATAACATTGAGAGAGAAGGCCAAATATAAAAACATGGTGTATATGCACTTTGCATCTTTAAAGTCCTTGCATAATTTCTGGGAAACATGATATTTAGATAGTGCTCATGTTTATTTATTCGCTGAACTTTACTAGAAACTCTTCACAGTGAAAAAACAGATTTTCCTTCAAAATGCACTTATGTAAACTTTTATTTTAGATTTATTAATAGCAACCATCAAATGGAACCTTTTAGATATCTTGTCAAGGGGGAGAAAAGAAGGACAGAGGAAGAAGGAGAATGCCAAAAGACAGCAAGACCAAAAAGTCAGAGTCTGAGGTTACCAGCACTGAAAATGGAAAAAAGGGGTTTTTTAAAAACACTTTGCCTTCAAGTTAAGAGTTTCTTTCTGTTGCATTATGCATCATGTAATTCTTGATAAAATAAAATGAAAATTAGCAGTAAATGTTCCATATTTGATTATTAATTATCCTTATTAACTGTATGTAAGGATATTAAAAGCAAGTATTCTGTATTAGGGTTAAGTTTTCAATCCCGCTATTAAAAGAAGGTAATACTTCTGTTCCAAATATTTATGGCACTTGATTAATTAGTCACTGAGAAAAGAGATTCTCTTTTCTTCTACAGAATGCCTTTTCTGTTGCTTGCAGAAGTATGCATGCAGACCCCCAAAACACATGAACAATATGGTGGGGTGTTGTCTGAAATGCAATTTATTTGTGTGTAAAAAAAAGAGGGGAAGAAAGTTTTAGAACTGTGTCTTTATTAACAAATTTCTACCATGCTGTGTAAATTTAATGCTGTTTTGAATACTTTTCTCTTCCAGGTCGCTTGCTATCTAATTAGTTACTTCCAAACTGGACATTCATTACTTAATGAAAAACACTAAAAAAATGAATTACTGTAATAGAATATTCTGTTAGTTGGGGTTTTGTGGGATCTTTGCCTTGTTCTGGCACCCCAGTATTTATGTCGGTGTAGTGCAAAGAAATAGCAGCTACAGGAAGCTTATTACTGCTATGAAGGCAGCAGAGTATAACAGTCTAGTTTACATTGAAATATGAGGAATTGCAGTGCCTTAAGAAGGATGGAAGACAGGTGTTTTATTATGTAAGTAATGAAAGCAAGCCACACTCCTTTTTCTTTTTAAGAGCAAATATATACGAATTTCTGTCTCTTTTTCCCTCCCTCCCTTATGGGTCCACAGAAGTCAGCACTTTTAGTGATGCATTACTTAGAATTTTGTCAATGGCGGTTCCTCTGGGCCTTCTATCCTATCTCAGGGCAGCCCGCCTAAAGAGCTACTCTACTTCCAGCTTATGGATCATCCATTTTATTAGTGCCTCATTTATTGACAGCAAATTGCCTATGGCATAAAGTGACAGAGTCCAACTCTTGAGAAGCTAAAGGTGAAAACATCCAAATAATTTGGTGGTATTAGTATTATTATTAATAATACTACTAATGGGAAAAATGAGACAGCAAAATGCCTACTCCCAACTGAGACATGAGAAAACACCATGCACATTTAAGGGAATGAAAAAAACATTCAAGAAAATAACATGGTTATTCATCTGCATTATATCTAATGAATAACAGAGGAAAACAAGAGGGACTTGTGTTCCTTCATCAGAAGAACTCCCAGAGGTGATAAATCATACAGGATTAGGCAGGAATTTTAGGCTTTTTATGTCCTCTCTGCCGTTCAACTAAATCAACAGAGTTATTTGTGAATTAACTTGTACCAGGAAGAGGACAAGGCAGGTTTTTTTAGCTGTCTGTGCTGATATAGTGTCTGATATGACCAAGCTGAACTTCTGCACCCGCTGGCTGCCCAGAGCAGCTTGAGCACTTGCCAAGAAGGAGGAGAGCCCAGTTCAGTGCCTCTGCCCTACCCCCCACCTACACTGAAAGCCCAAATCTATCTTATCTCCCTCCTGTGTTTCCTATTTTGCCCTCAGTGTATTGATGTGATTTCACCGCAGTGCACTTCCCACCCGTGTTCCATAGAGAACTGCAGCAAGAAATTCAAAGCAGTTTTTCAGAGGGCTGTCTCAACTGGCATAAGATCAGCCAAATCTCCGCTAGTGAATCCATGTCTTAAAGGTGCCATAGCCCTTCCACTCTTGACTGCACCTTCTGTCTCGTGTCAGAAGGATGTCTTACAGCCTTTGCACGTAACCAGGTAAAAATGCCAGCACAAAAATGTATATTTTTTCTAGGTTTCTCAGACTGATAAAAGAACCTTAATTTCAACATATTCTGAAAGGAGGGAATATACTGCTTCAGTAAAGATGACCATTAAGATACAAACCCATTACAAAGTGTAAACCAGGATCTGGTACTCTAATACCCACCCAACAGCCATCTATATAGTCATAACTGTCACATGCAAAACATGAACTACAAGCCATTACACAAATTCAAAGGAGTGCTAATGTTATCAAGTCAATATTAACCTGAAAGTTTATACATATAGTGTTAGTAATTTTGGAGAAACATGTTTTATGACGAATTGGACCTCTGCTTCTGTGTGTTTGTGCTTGTATTTTCTGGTAAATCTGTTTTCCTCAAAGCTTCAGTATTTCCATTACCATCATGTCACTAAGCTCAATAAACAATATAGAATTTAAAAACATAGCCAAAGTCACACTTTTTTTCCTTAGAGTTACTTGTGCTTGACTGTCAGATCTTATTCTATAGTCAAAAAGGGAAAACTTGATTTTGTTTTTCCATTTTTGATTCAGTTTCATACACCTTGGTGGTTCTCATGATAAATGACTTTGGGAATTCTGTTCTGTACAGTGCTAGTTCAGATTCACACTGTTAAAGATACAGTTGTATACAAGATTATTTTTGTAATGAAGTTTCCAAGGAACCCTAGTGAATCAAGCAGGGAAGAAAGGAGAGGTCGAGAACGACAGGAGGCAAATAGCAATCTGTAAAGGAAGCAATGGTGTCAGGGATATTGATAGCCCAGTGGACTGTGACAGGTGTAGTTATGCTCAGTCTCTGTGGGAGATCTATGGATACAGCTGGATAGCCTGGAAGAAGAGCTGGGAGAAGTAGTTGTACAGTGAGATTTGCAGAATCTCAAGACAAAGCTTGTTGATTTTCTTTGAACTGCAACTGCTGGGCAAGTCAGAACAGGTTAAACACAGAAGACAGGTTTAAGATGTAGCAGATCTAATTCCATTTCTTATTTGTTTGAGCTCTGAATTTGGCTTTGAACAGGTTTATCCTGAGCTTTTGGGAATTTTAAACAGAAGACTCCCTTAAGCTGTATCTGTGAAATACATCTATGTAAACTCCTAATTGCATGTGTACAACAGTGGAGAAATTGCATAGATACCAATAATTTAACCCTGTAGTCTCACTTTTGAACTGATTTTAATTCAATAAAAATGTTATCAGAAGCCGTTATGACAAATTATCAGATTCTGAGCCCCCCCAGCTTCTACCTGGATCCACTTTTTTGGTTCCTGCCCCTCTCTGCCAACATCCACAAGCAGTCGCAGTTCTCATTTTTAAAGAGAACAACTACACAACCTGCCCAGTGAAACAAGATATGCTGATGGAGACACCAAGAGGCCTAACATTTTTGGATACTGTCCTTATGCCCGTCCTTCCAGGCAAACTTTATTTTCCCAGAAATTTTTTTTCTAAAGGCTATTTTTGTTCTGAGGTCATTAATGGAATCTTGCTACATATTATATGTTGTGTGCAGTGACCATAGATCATGACAGCAACAGGTCATCAGTTTTTAAATAATCAAGTTTTGAAAGTTGAAAATACTATTTTTTAAAAATTATTGTTAACATATAACATAATATATAACATAAATATATAAACATAGCATATAATATAAAACTGCATATACTATTTACAGATCAGCATCCAGGCACATTTAAGATTTGCTTGCTTAATAGTTCTTGTTGCCTCTAGGCAAAAGTTTGTTCAGTCTAAAAAAATTTGTTTGAGGACAGGACTATGAGGAAACACTTTTAGGGTTGCATGTTAATAAGGTCAAATTTTTCTCATGGAGTTAGTGCAGCTGAGTAATTTTTTTGGAAACATTTTGAAATCTCAACTGCAACTTTCAAATAAAAATAATATGGAAATCTACTAAAGTTTTTTTCTAAAAGTACCTTGTTAAAACACCAAGGTGTTGCTCCAGAAGGGACTTGGGCTTTCTCAGTCAAGGAGTGCTCAGTTTTGAGGTAACAAAAATGAGATCCAGGATACTTAGATGCTGAAGCTCATTGTGAGATTTTTTTAAAGACTTGGCTATCTAGGCTTAACCAACAGGGAAATGATTTCCACTACTCAACAAGACAATTCTGCGACCTAAGCATTAATGTTTCATTTCTAGCGCTGTTTTGATTTCTCCAAAGTGCTTGAGGTACCTGCATGGAGCTTGCAAGTGTAAAATCATAGAATCATAGAATGGTTTGGGTCAGAAAAGACCTTAAAGATCATCTAGTTCCAACTCCCCTCCCAGGGACAAGGACACTTCCCAGTAGACCAGGTTGGTCAAAGCCTCAGCCAAACTGGCCTTGAACAGTTCCAGGGATGGGGCCTCCACAACGTCTCTGGGCAACCTGTTCCAGTGCCTCACCACCCTCATAATGAAAAATTTCTTCCTGAGTTCTAATCTAAATCCACCCTCTTCCAGATTGAAGCCATCTTGTCCTATCACTACATGCCCTTGCAAAAAGTCCCTCTCCAGCTTTCTTGTAGGCCCCTTTCAGACACTGGAAGGCTGCTATAAGGCCTCCCCGGAGCCTTGTCTTCTCCAGGCTGAATACCACCAACTCTCTCAGCCTGCCCCTATAAAATGGTCCACGGTTTGCAGGAGAGCTGCCCCTCCCTGTAGCAGCAGCTGGAGGCATGCTGAATGCACCAGGGTGTCCAAACAGCATCATTCCCTTTGGCTTGGCAACTGGATCCTATGCTAGGCTTTCTTCTCCTTTCTTCCTGAACCCAGGCAGAGATCAGCCTTTCAAGAAGCAGAAATACTGCTGGTGTCTTCCCTTTCTTTTCAAGGTTTTTGTGATTAAGATACTCACTGGTGGTTTCAGAGACCCAAGTTCTCTGATTAGGGTACTCAGACACATCTTCGAGAGTCTCTTAATCACCAAGCAATCCTGGAGAGAAGAGGCAGGATTTGGCATGTCAAGTTGTTGCTTTTTTTTTTTCCTCAGAAAATAATTCAGGATTCTCCAAGAAAGAGGAAGGAAAAAGAAGCACCTTTCTGGTTAAGGCACTCTTCTGGGATTATGGAGATTTAGCTGCTGCTTTCAACATTTGTGAGTTTTTTGGTCAATGTTTACAGTGTAAGCGAAGAACAAACAAAAAGTAAATGTTATACTAAGTGCTGTTAGAATGCAAAAGCAGTGTGAAATACATTCAAGGACTACTTATTTAGACAAATGGTATCACTTGAATTTTATCTCATTAAAAGATGCTTAGAAATTTGTTAAAGGAATACTTCTTAGTTCAGGTTATGCAGTTACTAATGAAAACTAACCTAAATTTGGATAAAATACTTTAAGCTTAATTTAGACAGTTAAGGCATAGTTCTTTCATTGAGGACTAAGACCGAACAGGAAGTGTTTGCAATTAAACAGAAATTAATAAAAGAGGAGGAGTCTCCCAGTGTCCGTTTGATTTTTGAAGCCCCTTCCAACCTGCTGTTCTGTGATCTTATGATTTATTAAAGATTTTATGTAAATATACTAGGAAACTACATGCCTGCTGTAATTCAACTACTTTCTTGGAATTATGTGATGGAGCAAGTTATGCAAATTGTTGGTTCCAAACAGCCTTAATTTATGTTCAAGGTAAAACCACTCCTAGTAAAAATAATACCTATTAAAGAGTTTGAATTTTTAGTGCTGAGTCCAATATCATTTAAGTATCATTTCAGCTCACAATGGCTTTTGGTCTCCACATAATAATATTTTTCCTAGAAATCCCATTAACAGGCATAATTAAATCATTGAGTAATTGCCAGAATTCAAATGAACACTAAGTACAGCCAACTCATTTTAAAAGCTTTGAAGGAGCAGCACTTTACACAGCCGTTATCTGAATACTGACTCAGGGATAGAGTCTTACCAAAGCCAAGCCAGCTGCAGGGAGCAAAGTGTTAACTTTCCTATGACAAATAGCACAGAAACAGGTTTAGTAGCGGGGGAGAGAGGTGGGGAAAAAGGAAGCAAGAGGTACCTGGGGAAGCTGTGGCTCCCACTGCATCAGCTAGCAGCACGTGTCCTAGTACTGGTGTGTCAGAAGGATGTAGTGGTGCTATCCAAGCAGTCTGGCTGAGGAACTGGGGAAAGAGGTGAGCTGAGTAAAGTCTAGACTCCTGTTGTTTTGGAAAGGAGTATCTGCACTGGTCCACAGCAAGAAATATTGATCAAGTAGCTTGCTCTCCTTAATGCCTCCAGAATGAAAATTTAAGGAGTCAAGCACAGAAATGAAGAGGAGATGGTTCCTCCTGTTATGACGCCATCAGTAAACTCATCACACAACCATCCTCAACAATCACCCATGGAGTTTGATAACATGTCCTGATAGAGTTTTTGGCTGGACTAACACATTTCCAGAGAGTGCCCATTCTTCCTTCAGAGATATCACAGTCAGGACCTATTGCCAATAAGTGGCATAGATGAGACTATCCATTTTGGGGTGTGAAAGAGTTTAGCTATAGGGACACAAGTTCTGCTCAGCACTTAATCCCAGAGCTGGAGGGAGGCCTTGCCATCTTTATTCAGCAAAACAATTGTAGTTTCTTGGCCCAAGAACAGATGAACCTGCTTGCAGTACTTTCACATTTCTACTTTTTAGCAATGGCAGGAATAAATAACACTGTGTGTTTTGCAACATATACAGTTTATTATCTTATTTTGTTACCTCGAGTTCCATAGATTTTTGGTTATTGTTTAACATCACAGTGAGATGTTTTCGTGCATATAGCAGTGCATATCAAAAGAATCCCATTTATAACACCGCTCGTTGTCCATCACTGAACCAGTGATAGCAATATTTTGATGGCTTTTTCTGATAACTCTGTTATTGTTTGTAGAATCATTCATCTAATTTCAAGGAACATTACTTCCAAAAGTGAACTCAGTAATTTCAAAAGCATTCCAAAAACTGTTTATTAAAGATGTCAAAATGTGGGACATAAGCACAAGATTCAGACAGATTTTATTAAGTTTCCTGTTAAAACAAGAAACATTACATTGTGGGGTCTACAAAAATAGATATTCAGGCAAAGCTCATCTTTTTCCTCTTTGTAGGGGTTCTGGTATAGTACAACATTCAGCTGCTTAAGCAGTTTCTGGTTTATTTTTCCATTACTGTAATCTGCACATTTATGCCTCTGGAAATTGGAAAATAAAGTTATGATCTCTCTTTTGGTAGCTTTCAACAGTCCGATGGCAGGTCATATTCCTCTGCCTGCTGCCTCTTTTCTCACCCTGATCTTCACTCTGTCTGCTCTGTTAGGCTAATGGCTGATTCTGCTGGCCTCTTAGCTGGGTGATGCGCCTCTTGCAGGTAGATTTAAGCAGTTTGTGTCACTGAGTGAATACTGCCTGATAAACCTGCTACTGCTCTGCTTCCTAAGATTTAATGCGTGTCACAGACTTACAGGCTCTGCTGCAATAGGATCACTGAATAACTGAATAAAATGCCTTGAATCCTGCAAACAGGCACCGTAGTACCACTTCTTATGCCCTGAAAACTAACAGAATATAAGAATATTAATTTCTTTTTTAGTTGCGAAATCTTTTATGAGGCTGTATATGATATTTTATCTAAGTATTGGCTACAGCATGGGTTGTAAAGCAGAGATCAAAGATGTAGCTATAGTGTTACTTTTGCAATTTGGCTGAGGACTGTGACCTACTCAGTAACATGCATGGCAGTTATTGGCGCTTCCAACAGTATGCATCATATAGCAAACACAATCAGTGTGCAGTTAGTTTTCCAGGCAAGGAGGTGAAAAGGAAACCCAGAAAGGCAGTAATTTAAATAGATATGATACATCAGGTAGTGAATAGTGACAAGGATCACTGGAAGGACAGGTAGAATATTAAAGGACTAAAAGACAAGGGAACATAATATGAGGAAATGAAATTGGAGCAGAAAGTATAAGCATAAATTAATGTTAGTGGGCTAACAGAAGGAAAGGGTTTGTAAGGATAGGAGCTGAAGGATGAGAATTATAGTGGGCTGTGTGATATACAGAGTATCAGTAACCAAACAGAAGCTTTACAACATCAAATCATGTGTGGGAGAAAGAGAAAAATCTCGCTGTACAGCTAGGAGTTTAGGGCATAATACTGCAGAAGAGCAGATGTTGCATATGTAAGCACTGAAAGAGCTTAAAAAATTGTTAAGACATAAGAAAAGATTAAAATGTAACAACATCAATAATGGTTTGTGTTACCTAATAGCCTAACTCTTACTGGCCAATAGAAGATCTTGAGGAAAGAACATAAGAAAACATCCTTCCTGTTGAAAGTCTAGAAAACGGTGGTTTAGGGACTTCAAGAGTTCAGACTAAATTGAACTAGCAATCCAGGGCTAAATGTCTCATGACTTTTCCATGAAGTAAATCTTCCTGAAGTTCTGAAATTCTGGGAATAACTATTATTTCGTGAATGAATAGGTCTTGATACTGTTTACACCTTGACTTCTCTCCCAGGCTGTGGCAATGAGTTTCATAATTTGATTGTGTGTCAAAAGAAAAAGTGCTCCCTAATGTTTTCTTTTAAATCTTTGTTTTGCAAACTTTCGTGTTTCCACTAGTCCTTGCACTATGAAAAAAGCAAAAAGACTTTCCCTATTCCTCTTTTCCATATAATTTTTTACTTTATCAATTCCTATATCTTCTGATTTCAAAACAAAGCAATTCTGGTGGTCTGTTTCTCCTCAGTTTTGATGGATTCTGTTCCTTACTTCTGATCATTCTTGTCAACCTTTTCTAAATTTACTTCATTCTTTTTAAGATGAGGCAGCCTGAATGGCAAACTACCAACCTATATAGAGGCATTTCTTTTCTTTCTGCATTTGTCTCTTAACTATTCCTAGCATTCTGTTTGTCTTTCTAATCACTGATGAGAAGCACTATATCTTCAGAAGCCCATCAAAAATATTTGCAATATCTCTTTCTTCTATGGCAACAAATAATTAAATGCATCGTGTATATATGGTTAGAATTGTTGTTCTCCATGTGTGTTACTTTGCATGCTTCTTTACTGGTCACTAAAATTAAAGGCGAAATTCAATCCCTTAATAACAAGTTTTCCTTCATTAACTCTCTACTGTCAGCTTTGTTTATGATTACTGTGAATAACTGTGAAATTGTGAATACCAATCATTTATTCTTGACCTCTGAAGCTTCTTCTGGCTTTAGTTGGAAGACATTTCCAAGATCTCTTTGGAGTCTCTGTTCCTTGTTTCATCCACTTCAGCCATCTCCCATGCTCACTGAGTTTATGAAAATGCTCTATAATAATTTTGTGAAGTCTGATTAAAAAATAAGTGTTGAATCGTCACCATAGTTTCTATGGGTCCACTAATTTTATTCTGTGTTATACTATCAATGTGTTGGCTAGAAATCAAGTATAATGGAGCGCTGCAGAAATTGGCATTATTATTATTTTCCAGTTGTCCTCTGGCACTGAGGTTGGTTTGAATGATAGCTCAGTGCTTTCCTACTCTAATTCCTAGAGAAACTAAGAAATGTATTCAGTTTGTGGTGTATTTTTTGCTCTTCTTTTTCCGAGTCCTTCCAAAACTTCTTCTACAGACATTTCAGTTGAGCAAGTTCTTCTCATACCTTCCTCTTTAAATTAAAATTCCAGTTTTGGAAGCTTCATAAACTGTTTTGCAGTCAGAGCAGATGCAAAGAAGTAATTCAGTATTTTCCTCTGACCTGATTATCAGTGAGTACAATTTTTACACCTTGCTTATCTGTCAGCCCCACTGCATCTTTGCCAGGTTTCGTGCCAGTGTTGAGGCCATGATGTACATCTGGTACTTGATATAGAAAGAGATCAGAAGGTGGAACAGGGATGTAGACAGATGAGAAACATGGTTGTAATAAAAATGAAGATAAAAGTATTTTGGATGTCTTTGATGAGTGCTATGTACAAATTGCTGAAGCAAGAAAAAAAGAGGGTTTTGGTAAACAAGAAAGGAGCTGGCAAGGTCCAAGAAACAAATGAGGCAAGATTAGAGATTTATGGAGAAATGACAGAAGCAGGGATTCTGAAAATGAATACATTTCATTATTCCAAAAAATGGGTCACTGTTTCCAAAGTGTTCACTTCCTTAACTCTGAACAGTGGACCAAACCAATTGGAGAGATGACTTTTGCTATTGTACCAGCTCATCTAATTGTCAGGTTCATGACACACAGAATGTAGAAGTGACGTCTCCTAAGGGCCATGCCTGCACCCTAATAAGCTTCTGCCTTTCTGTTGACAGTGATGGCAGACCCACGCACAGCTATTTGACCCTGTTGGTTAATATGAAATCAATGAGATTGGTTGGTATTTGACATCCCTGGTAATCAAGCCACGTGTCTAGCATCTAAGCATAGATTTTAAGAGATAAAAACTCTAGGTATTCTAGGTTAAACATTTTTCTTAGTCTTCTGAGTATCTCAGTTTCCTCATTTGCAGAATATAGGTCATAATATTGACCTATTTTCAAGGAACTGTTAATTTCTGTTCTGTTATTTTTATTTGTTGTGTCACAATGATTCCTTGCAGGAATGTTAATATTCATAAAGCTTAAAATGTAAATGGCTGTACAAATGTTGAATACTTTTCTTTCTGATTCTTCACCACCAAGTCAGAATATATGGTTTGGAAGTGCCCAGGCTTATATGAGGTTACTGTTCAGAACATTGCACTTTCAAAATATAATTGCTTGACTTTTCCTACCCTTTGCATTTCACTTCAAGTCTGAATATCAGCAAAGGTTGTAAAGAGCTTATGAAACTACAGAATAGTGGATTGCAATGTCAAACAGTGGAAGGTGACTACTTGCTGAACATGGAAAAAGAATGATGGGGGAGAAAGATTAAAATCTAGTTGGCACTTTTAGCTAGTAATAACCTAGAGGGGTATATAGATGGCTGAGCTTCTGGAAGGCTGCTATAAATGCTCTCTTTATACATCAGCTTTCTGCTGAGTTTCTTATGCTTCTGAGCTGTTCTCAATGTAGCCTGTCTTCTTTTGCCATCCACCCTTACTGCATATAAATCTTGTTACCTAGAGAAAATTTTTGCTGGAGAATTATGTTGGCAAAAAGATGTGATATTTTTTTACCTAAGCTGAGTGTAAAGCTGTTCTGCATGCCCACTGAAGGAGACGGCCTTGTTTTGGCAGGGTAAATAGTATTTTGGGCTTAAATCCCCAAGATGTTTCAAGGCAGAAGACAAATCATACAGTACTTATAAATTATTAAATATTCTGATGTCTGTGACCTTTGTTTCAGTTCTCTTTTTCCTCTTCTCTCCCCTCCTCCACCTCTTTCCTTAAGCAGGATTATGCAACAAGTGCCAGCTCTCAAAACTGTTAACTTGCACCCAGACGAACTGTTACCCAGGTTGATAAGTTCATAAACAAGATAAACTACAAAGGTTCCATAGAGAATAAAGCTACTGTTTCTCAGTCTTAAAATAAACCAAAATTTATAAATCATGTAGTCTGCCTTTACTATTTTTTATTGCTGGATGTAATTCACTTAGAGAGAAAACACTGTTTTCATTCCTTTGTGGTCTAGTCTGAGGGTTTAGCCTGTTTTTAGGCTAGGAACCTCTTTTCTTTGTTCTGTGTTTCAGAAGCCAGACTTGGATAAAGGTTAAACTTCATAAAAGCAACAATGTTGGGTTGGTTTTTTTTCCTGTATCACAATTTTATCACTAAAGGTTAAAGGGTTCTGGCAATCTTCTGTTCCTAAACCAAAACCAATATAAATATTACATATGCAAACTATTAATACCTTTTTTTAGTAAAATATTATTGTATCTGTGTATCTGGACATGCTGAGGTCCTGATCTTCTCAGTAATTTTATTTGTGTGTTCACCCCCTATCTGTATGTCAAGTTCCTAGAAGTACTGTGTTCTGTTCTTCACAGTTAAAGAAATGAGTAAATGTTGGCAAAATGAGGGTGCAGGTGCATTGACTTGCTTTCCTTTCACCATTTCTTTTGTTAATATAATAGTTTACTTCTGGAGAGTATTTATTGTGCTAAAAATTGAAATCCTTTGGATTTTTACATTTTACTTCTCTGATATTATTTTGTTGGAATTGTTTAGTGCCAGAGATGTGTATTAGTGCCAATCACATCAGGTGATGATTTCTAGTTATTTTCTATATATTTGTATTAGCTATCATGACATCAATCTTTAAAATAAATACCTTCCTCATCCCATTCTGTTCTTATTAGTGTTGTTCTTTACAATAGAAGGGCTTAACTCATTCTTCAAAACATTCCATGTTATCAGATGTTTTGTCCTGAGAATGTGGATCTGAAGATGTGGTTCTACACATATAAAACATGGTGGCTTTTTAGTGACTTTAACTGAGAACATATGGTCATGTCATTTTTAGGATTTAGTCCTAGTCCCCTTGCTGTCATTTGTACAGATACTGAAAGCTATTGAAATTGTCTGTGATTGTGGGACTGAGACAGTACCTTTAAAGGCAAAGCACACAAATTTTGCCTCTGATTCCTCCCATGACTTTCTTTGAAACTTTGATTATGTCACATTAAGATGTTAACTCCCAAGCTCTGAATGTCATTCAAACTCTCATATTTATAATGTACAAATTTAAAAGCTAGCAACCATTGTTGCCTTTGCAGAGAAAAGACCACTTTATGCAGCAAAGCCAGGTGGTGCTCTGTCATTTTCTTTACCGTAAAGCAGATGAAGACACTCCCAAAGGGTCAGATTCACGCTCCTTTCCTTCAGCTACCAATAAATTCAGGTGGCAGAAACTTGTGCAACTTGCTTAAATTCAAAACAGTATTTCAGCTACCAACAGGTCATTGATTTTAAAGATGAACAAGTATATTAAGCACTTGGGGGAACCAGAATGCTAACAGAGGGTAGCAGAATTTGGACCAAAGGTTTCTTATTCTGTTCTTGTAGCCTAACACAGTCATCTCCTTTCTGTTAATAGGAGGCCTTCAGACAGTTATTTTCAACCTAGCATATAGACTCCTGTCACGGAAACAGCTGCAGGCATTTCATAAATCTCAGAATCGAGTGACACTGTTATCAACTGTTGCAGCTTCTGGATTTTAAATCTGAGTTATATTTTCCCAGTTATTTTCATCTGAATATAAGAATATGGTATTTCATTTAAAGGAAGTCTATGCAGCTGTGACAAATTAAAGCAAATGATTCTCCCTAGCTTGAGATGGCACCTGGGAGAGCTCAGAGGACCAAAAGGGGTCATGAGGGTCTCATGATTTATGCTCAGGAAACTTGCAAACTGAGTTTTGGTCCAGAGAAGTCTGTGTAAGTGGCTCCCTTACAGCGAAATAGCCTAATTTTGCACCCTGCAAAGTCAACTGACCCAAATCACACTGTGTAAAATTTTTATAGGTATCCAAATACTTGAGATAATTTACAAAATTTTTTTTCACTGTGTGAAATTAAGGAAATTTTTTGTTTTGGTTTGGTTTTTTTGTTCAGTCAGCCCAGCAGTAAGTTAAATACAGTGTGGTTGGTACTACAAAGTAGAGCTGATAAATGAAATACTTCAGAAACTTTATTTTCACTGCTTTTTTATTTTCCTGTTTTTCAGCCACCTGAACTATTGACCTTTTGTAATTGAACATTTGATGGGGGCTTCTGAAACTCAAAGGCATATTTGGTCCTTTCACATTTATGTTAACTAGTTCGACAGAAAAACAGATGTATTTGCCAAGATGATTGTTCCTAGGCAAATAAATTACATTTACAAAAGGCTCTTTAAAAGCTAATCTGATCTGGAACCTTGTTCTGGAAATGTTGCCTTTCTATTTAGAACAGAGGATTCTTAGAGGGTTTGTGTGTGTGTGTGTTTGGTGGGGTTTTTTTAGTTGCTAATCTATTATTTGTTAATGTACTTACTAATCTCTTATATTATTCATGGGCACTAGAGAAAAAAGGTTAGAACATCCCAGAAGGAGAGTGCACTTATGAGTGCTTATTACATTTACTAAATTTTAATTCTTTCAAGGTATACAAAACAGTATGACAGTCTCTGGAACTCTTGTTGATAGTTCTGATGATATTAGAATTGCATATTTAAGATTTATGGTGCTTTTCTGCCAAGTCTGTTCATACTCAGTGTTCATCTTCATTGCTTGCTTGTGCTGTCTGACACAATAAAATTCTGTGATTCTGTAGTAAGGATCTGATATCATCTGAAGCCTTTTGGGTACTATTGCATTGTCAAAAATAATACGAGAAGTCTGTAATCCCAGTTAAATATCTAACTTAGCCATAATTATGAAGTTGCAAGCAATTGTTGTGCATCTCACCTTTGAAAAATATATTTCAATAGTAAAATGTTTTTATAAGCTTTTTAAATGCAATGTAAATTGGGAATAAATAATGGTCATCATGGTATTTTGAGCAAATGTTTCTCCCAGGATTCAGTTAAGTAACTCTGGATGTGACTCTTAGAGATTTACAAAACACATCTATGTTACTACCTGCTCAATGTTATAATTCACAGAGACGGTACCCACAGGCACAATTGCATAGTTGTGATTTTGCATGCCTCGTTACTGCCATTGATTAGCATGCATTATTTTATGTTATTTCCACTCCTTCAGAAGTTATATCTTATCATAATTTTCCTCTCACTGCATTTTTAATATAAATGCAGTTCTGTGTTTGTTTGGTGGGGTTTTTTCTGAGTAGTAATTCTCTGAAATGTGTTTAGGCACAATTTTGTCATGATAAGATACCTTTTAAAATTGTGTTAAGGCAAGTAAAAGGGTAATAATTTACTAGTATGGAACCTGAGGCAACGCATAAAAAGTAGCTCTTGTAATAGCCAGTGCAGCTGAGCAAGCCTGAAAATATACAGGTGACTTAAATAGCCTGAACCACACAAGCAGTTTTGCTGAAAGCCTGGAAGGCTGCCACAGCCACGTATAGATACACCCTGGTTTTCAGCTGGAGAAGGTCAGAGGCAAACAAACCTTAAGCCTTGAATTTATGCGTACGCGGATGAGACTTGTCTCCTGAAGGAGATATTACACAAGAGGGGACAAAGTCAAACTGCGATCAGCCTGACAGTGCAGTCCTGGCCCAGCCAGTGGCTTTCTTCTTAAACTTGGCGGAGGGCCACAGCATGCAGGCGAAGTGCAGTCCAGTCCTACGGAATGGTGCAACAAGGGGGTGGGCTGAGCAGTGCCGTGAAAAGCATTCGGGATGCACACGCAGCCATGGGTTGCGTTTGTGGGCAGCAGGGAGCATCACTCCCTTGTTCCTCTCCTCTGCCCTCCAGCTAGAGCCATATCCAAGGGTGGAATAATCTTGTGAAATAATTACCTTCAGCTCTTTCAAAATTAGGCAGCTAGTCTGCAGTACACGCATAGTTCCCTCTCTAATCAGTGAAAAATGAAACAGGCAACTCCAAGATGCAATTCATCTCTCATACTTGGTCTTAGCGCAAGAAACTGAAATGTTGGAAAGGGTAAAACAAAAAACGGCCCTCAAAACCTGCAAAAACTGGGAAACAAAAGATTAAAAAAGAACTGTATATACCAGCAACATAAAAAACCATGAGAAATAAAAAGAGAATGGAAATAGTATGGGGAGCAGGTAAAATTTTTCCTACTGGTTTTAAAGCCAACCTAAATTGAGATTACATTTTCCCACCATTTTCATCATAGAAGAGCTCTAAATTGAGCAAAATGTGGTGTGGTCAGGAGAATTTTCTGTAACACATGTGACAGAAACTTCTGAATTAATTACTGAGATTAACTTTAAAGATCTTGGAGAAAGGATTTGTGGGGCTGAAAAAAAAATTACCTGTGGCTTAGGAGAAAAAATTATTTCCACTAGGATAAGCATTTTAGCATGTCTTAATTCCTTGTAAAATAGGAACCTCCTTGTTTGGCCATAAATAATAAAAATATGTTTAGCTTGTTCTAGCATTCATGGGTCTGTGTATAAAACATGCTGGTTTTTTTAAGGTTCTATTAAATTCATAAGAGGGCCTGATTTTTCTTAGTAGCAATTTTTCTTTTTTGGAAGGAGTAGACTTAGAACCAGACTAGACTTTGGAACTCACAATTCAGGAAGTAACACAGAATCCAATGCTCTGTGAGGAAGTAGAAACATGCCCTGAGCAGCTGGGTATCTAGAAATCTGCTAGATTAACACCCAAATTGCCCTGTAAAAGGGGAAACTTTGGCCATGGATAAAAAGCATTTCCTAAGAATCGGATCTTTCAGTATGAGGGACATTCTTTCCAAGTCAGATGAAACCTCGAAGGACTTGTCCTGTTTCTAACATGTTTAATGATTTAAATTACTTTGTACTCTTGGACACAATTGTATAATCTTTCTATAATGGTGCATGATTTCTGTCATAATCATTGGAGTTATACGTGACTAAATACTGACCATTATTGTTATATTTCTAGAACTGACTGTGGTTTAATACCAATTTTGTTTGGTTTGGTTTTTGGTCACGCAGGCCAAGTGTGAGATTCAGTGCCAGAATACAATCTGTAGAGAGTTTAAGTTCCTCATGTGGTCAATGTTGTCTAGAAAGTAATTCAACCTATCTATCCCAAGAAAACACCCAGTAGTTCATTATTTAATTGTTTTCTACTTTTCATTTACTGCAACAGGTTAGCCTCCAAGCTCTCTTATAGATAGCTATTGTAAGTGTTTAAACCCTGAAGGAAGTTCTACCCACAGTGTTTCTACTTGTGACGGTAACTTTACTGTGAGTAGGAAAATTGCAGTTTACTATTCTAGCATTTCGTATCGCAATGAATGTAAGCAAATAAGAAGCAGTAGCAGCAATAATTTGAGCCGTTGCTTTTGTAGCGCTTTTGTTTCATGCACCTTCTGGGGATTTTCAAACATTCAGGTTTTTAAACAGCCTCTCTACAGATGTATTCTGTCATTTGAGATGTAGTTTCAAAGAATGAGGAAAAAAACAACAGTAAATATATTAAAAAATATGGGCTATCTCCTGACCTACTAGATAAAATGCTCAGCTGTTCTGAAGATTCGTGAAGTTCAAGGATTGCACTTAAAATACAAGAAGAATTGGTTCTGTAAAAACAATTTACTACTTGACAGTTCTTATGATATAGTTAAGCATAATTAACTAAATGTGAACTGGCCTGTGGCATCTATGGTTTTTTTCCTAGTAATTAGACATGACAGGATGTTATCTCTAACTGTGAGATGGAAGGTAATTCAGTTTTCACAGAACTTTTATGTGATGCTGATTGAATTAGTATTTAAGATATGTGTCATGTCTTGTGTAGGGCATTATATGCTCGCTGCTTTTATTTATGACTGAGTTGTTTTACTACCTTCCAGGTATTCATAGGCGTGATAGGTCCAGGGAGATATTTGCAATGAATAGTGGGAAGTAGACTCTGCAGTTTTGAGATTTTAAGATTATCTTCTGCATTTTCTTTAGTGTTTTGTGGAGAACACCGTCTTTAAATCATAAGCATGGAGATGTTTTGCCATCATAAAAAACCTGCAGTTCTACATAGGTCAGTTTGGAAATATGTGAGGAAAGATGGACTTTATAAGACAGTATTTGTAAATGGAAGGGAATGAAAATTCAAACCCAGCATTTTGCTGACAGATGCAGTAGGTAAATAATTGCTTCATTGCTGCATGAAATTATTAAGAGTTCTGAAATACATAATACCATGTATAGGAAGAGAATAATTGTTAACATAATAGTTTCATTTCAGAAATGAAAAGCTCAGTTTAACTCTCCTCTCTAATAAATTTATTTCTCAGCAGTTCATTAAGAATAATGAAAGAGAATAAATGTTTCTGTCTTGCTTCATGTCCAAGATTTTAGTGAAGTAAAGGTTTCTGGAAATAACAATTCTCTGTAATTTAAACACCAAGATGTGTAGACAGAATTTGTCTACTGTTTTGGATTCTAAACTTTAATTTCTTGCTGCTTTATATTTGTCATGTTTTCAAATGTTTATTTATGAAACTGTTAGGTATTATTTATTTATTGGCAATTTAACCTACAGATGTTATTAAGATTCCAATTAACAGTCTTTTTTCAGTGTCTGGCACATCAAAACATTTACATGGTGCTAACATGACTGGGTCAGATCTATAAAACAGGAGGTATTTTAGTATGTACCCCAGGAGAGTTCAACTGGGAGCTTAGCAGAAATCTTCCTTGCGGCTGTCTTAGCTTTGGAAGCATTTTAAGTTTTTCAAGACATTCTTCATAGCAGTCTTGCCTTTCTCCTGTTATGAAATCCCCATCAGTTTTCTAAACAGAGTAAGTCAAAACGTTTTTGCCTATATTCGGTGGTGAAAAACAGAGTTAAACCACATTTTTTGAGTTCTTTATGGAAAGATTAAATGCCTCCATCTACAAGCACATTGGGAATTTTTCTGTCATAAGCCGGACATGCACCTTTGCCTTTCCCATTCCTGAGAGCCCCCATGAACTCTATGACAAAAGCAAATAAGGGCTCAGCAAGGCTGTTGTGGTTGATTTTCACTGGTAGATCAACTAGCTGCACAGTATTGATGAAGTTTCAAGTGGGTCACCACAGAGAATAAAAATCATGCAGTAAGTCAGTGCATGAGGGGATTTTGTTCCACTAATGTGTCTGGAAGAGATCTAAGTGACTTGCTTGTTTTTTTCATAACATTAATCAATAGGAAGATGTGTTAGGAGGGTGAACTGCTTGATTTTTGGAGAAACTTGGGGAGCAGACTAAGGCAAGTTCTAGCAGACAGAGTCTGGTGCAACTGGATGGCAAACAGCATCTTCAGATTAAAAAGATGTGTTGATTGGTTGGTGGACTTTGAAGAAAGGGCTGCAGTTGGTATAAAGCTGGAAATATCAGGATCCAAACTGGCTTTTTTGTGCTTTGGGACAAAGGTGGACCATACCTTCTCATCATCAGCAAGTCTGTTTCTGGCACTGTATTCTAGCACCTAATTACCGACTGAACACTTATTCAGGACAATTGAGATGGTTTTCTTTATCTTTATGACCGATTTTCAGAAACCAGAGCACCTCCCTTTACATTTGGTTGTATTTCCTCAAATTTTGAAATGTTTCTGTCCTCTTGATAGAGGAAAGGAGACCACCATTTTAAGGTGTCTCAAGCTAATCATGCAAAAGAGTGACTCACTTGATACCAAGTTTTTAAAAGTGAGTCATGGTTTTATTTATAAGGAGTAGGTGGGAGGAGATGAGAACTCCTCAAGTCCCCTTAGGCTTTAGGAAACCCACAGTGAAAACAACTTTTAGTTGTCTGACCTGGGCAAATGCTGGCACCGTCCATTTTTTCCCAGTACCTCAATGAACTTCCAGTCTTACTTCATGTTTTGTTAATTTGGAGAAAAGGGAGGGAAAGATTGGAAACTATCAAATAGTAAAAGTGGGAAAAGAAATATTTTGCAGTCACTCGGCACCCCTTTTTCAGACTGTCTTGGAAACACATTCAGCTCTGATGAGGAGCTGAATTCCAAGCCATCTGTGAATCCTCAAACTTGCACACCCACAGTGGAAAATGGGTATAATTTGTTTCTATAGCTGCTTATGGGATCTGCCAAACTTTTTTTTCTCTTTTGGTCGCTTCTCTTCTCTATCTACATCTGTCTTCATCCTTATTTTCTCTGAATTTTTGACCGGTAAGAAGAGGAAAGGAGCACCATCTGTTCTTAAAAAACTCTAAGTTTGGCTTCTTCTGCTGTTAATCAGCAGCAAATCAGGCTAAAGCACAGCATTTGGTATTCCTCAATTATGATGTATCTAACAGCAAATGTGAGCAAACCTAAATGGATTAGTGTTTTGTTACTAAACTAAGTATAGCATGGCTACTGTGGGATTGTTGTTTAATTACTTCACAAATATATTGTCCAATCCAGATTTCTTTCCCTGAGGACATTGTTAAATGTAATCCAACTATACCTGAATATTTTTAATTCTTTCTGGTATTTCATTCAGAGTGAATACTCTGAATGAAATATACTCTAGGTATAATTTATATAACTATCTATAGTTCAATTAACTTCTTCCCCCAACAGTAGTATCAAATGTTATTTTGCAGCAAGTAGAAATCACTGTAAAAACTGTGAAGACTCTTTTCTTTCTCTTTGTGTCTGTTGGGCAAACTGGTCTAAATGAATATGTAACAGATTTCACACTGTCTAATTATAAAAATTATGTTTTCTTGTAAGACAACATTGCTGTTAAAACTCCACCTGGCCAATTAGAGTAATAGACACATTGGTGAGTTTTATCTTCTGAGCATTGGGAGTTCATAACTCATTAATGACCGTGGGATATTAGATGCAAATGAGTCAAAATAATTCAGTAGTGTGCATGGCTTCATCAAGAAATCTGATGAAAATTGCTGTTTGAATCCAAGTAGTCTGCTGAGTTTTGTGCTATGACATTTGAAGATTGAAAATGCGTGTATATGGAATACACATTCCTCCCCCTGCAAAAATGGAGGAGTAAATCTTAGCAGTGTTTTGTCATGACTCAATCTTAATTTCTGATTCTCTGCTTTTACCGCTACAGCATATCCTATCTTTTTTCAAACCAATACAAATAAAAGCAGCACAGTCAATCTCTGGTTTCTGATGTTATTACAAACCACGGAGAAGGCCCATTATTCTCTCTCCTTTCAGTAAGGAGTAGCCGAAGGAGGAATTTCACCCTAAGTGTTTTTTTCACTGGGATCTCCAGATGGTAGGGTGTTACAGTGCTGCATCCGACGCACTGACAAATAGGCTGTCAGGGAAGATTTTTCCTGTAATGTACACTGTGAAACTAAACCATCAATTTGTTGATATACATTGTTTGAAGTGTGTGCAGTTTGCCATGAGACATCATGAGAAGGTGACATGTCTTTGCCTCTATATGAAAGCATTACTTGATTGAAGTAAAACTGGTGTGGTTGTTCCGTATACTTTGTCAAATGAAGTCATGTGCCAGAGAAGTAGCTATGCAGAATTAAATCAAAAGCATTTCCCATCTTTTACAGGGTGACATTTACTCTGTGTAGCACCTCTATAGGGTTTTTACATGAGAGGTCTGACAAGCGGTATTTACCAGAGCCCATTAAATTTTGGTCACCTACCATTAACTAAAAGAATAGGCATGGTGCTCTCCATAAATGTTTAATAATGAAAGAAGAAGAGACCAAAGAGCAATTTCTTAGCTGCCTTGTAGAGAGAGTATTAAGCTTCTCATTGGATTGAAGGTTACCGAAACACTGTTGATTCAAAGCTGTCATTTAGAAGCCCAAGTAAAGTGGAGGAATTGGGGTCTCAACCTGTTACAGTTTCCCACCACTTGGCTGTATTTTTTAGTGGAACTTCACTTGAAATTATTTAATTTCCCTTACGTTGTTACTGCTGTCAATTTTGACTACAGAAGTCTTTGTGTTAATGAACTAATCTGCATGTTGATGACTAATTAGTTTCAATAAATCACATACTTTTTTCTTGGATTTATTTTAAAGTGAGTCCTAGTTCAGCGTGATCAGTTTGGGGCTGCATATAATCTCATAATGCATAAATTGATGAGTTTTCAGCATTAAGAATACCAGACGCACACTAGATGTAGCCAAACAGAACTGTCACTATTTACCAAAAGCTTCCCATGAAGCAACTCTATTGCTTTATTTCACTCATTATACAAGTAAAATAAATTTAAGCCCTAATTTTTTACCATATTTTCATTTATGCTTGAAGTGATTAAGTAGTTTCAGAAGTTCAGAGTTCATTGTCCTGAACGGTTTTGAGGGAAATACTGTAGTTTCCCAGGTTAGTTTATAAAGCTGAGAACCTTTTTATTTATGTGTTTGGATTTCATTTCAGATCCTCCCTCTTAGCTGGAAATAAAGATCTATAAATAGTTAACTTACATGGCTCTATATGCATAAGGTGAATTGCTGCATGTTCATTACTGCTTATTAATAAGACTTCAGAGAATCAGTGCTTTTGACGTCATTTTTTTCCTTTTCTTTTTTCCCTTTCTCAGTCCGCTTGATTAATAATTAATAACTTCAGGCAGATTCTGTTACAATTTGGTATTCAATGGTTCGGATGCCAGCTACAGTGAATGCAACCTATAGGCTAACAGCAAATAACTATGTGACTTACTGTGCTTTACCTACAGAAGCGATCAAATCAGCAAGTACTCTGAGTACATAAAACAGGCAATTTCACTTCTAAGAAAGCAGACAAGGAGGACGTGAGTGGGAATGAGGTGGGCCAATATAGCTGGCATATAAATAGTGTTGCTATTCTTGTGTTAGTATAGAATTACCTCAGAAAAAAGGAAAGTTACCGGTGGGGCTATCGACAGGTGACTTTCTCAGCCACATGTCAGTTTTTGACTGTGCAACCCGAAACATTAGAGACTGGTAATTTATTCAGATTGACTCAATTTATATCAGTTCAGTTCATTTAACTTCAGGAAAAAAGCTAGGATCATAAATCTTTTTTAAACCTCCAAAACTTCACCGATTTGGAACAGGATAATAGACATTATGGGATGTTGAGAAATGTCTGTGCTACAGAGGCATCTTTTGCTGCCTCTGTAAAATTCCATCCAGATTTGGCCAAGTGGCAAAAATCCTAGTTTACATATGCTCAGCAGCATTTTCTGGACTCCAACTAGCTGTTATCTCCCAGGAAACTGGCCTAATCATTTAAAATAAGAGTGCTTAGTCTGTACTGTGATCTCAGGAATGCTCTGCTCAGACAAAGCAGCGTTGAATACATCTCTGAAGGCTAAAGTACTTTGAAAAAGTAGATGTTAGGCACCTTAAGTTGGTTACTCAATGTTGGAAAAACTCTTTTACTTCAATACGTCCTTATCGCCTAGATGGAAGTTCAGTAGGGCCTAACCTCATTGAATAGGTGCAGAGGAAAAAAAATCTTTTCAAACACTCCTGTGCTGTACAGATAATTGCTCTAAACTCCTTCAAGGAACAAGTAATTGTTGTTGTCTTCAAAACTGGTCTGAAAAATATACAGTGAATAAGGACCTATATTAAGCAATTTAAGAAAAATAAATTACTGGATACTCATTTAATGAGCAAAGTATGAGTATAGCAGAATCTATATGTGAGAAAAATTTATTCACAGTCATAATACGCATGTACAGGAAAACATTTTTAATGTTACCCTTTCCTGACACTAAAGGACATGACTCTTAATGAATAAATGACTCTTGAATAAAACTTAACATATTTTTTAGATTTGTAGTATTGAGTAAAGGGTAGCCTTTAGGTTCATATTATATTTCCTCAAATTTAATACAATGCATGAAGTTACATTAAAAATGGATTGCAAATGTGCAATATTATAGATAAACTATGTGAACATACCCAGTAGGTGTTTTAAAATATATTTGGAAATATCTAGATATTATAGCTTCATTATGTATTTTAAAAGCATTATCAAATTTCTGCTTCAATTCTCCTTTGATTAGTTATCCAAGGGAAGTTAATGTAGAAGAATAGATTTTCTATATTTACCTATGTTGTGTTCTTAAAATGTGAGTATTTGAATATTCACATATTATTTGAAAGACTCATATTTGATTTTGGCCAACACTGAAAGACAGGGTCAAGGATACTGATTCATTCTGATAATTCCTGAATTACAACAAAGTGTATATCCAGGAAAGCTGAAAATCGTCTTTCCTTGAAAAGGTATTATTTTCCTTCAGACTTAATGAAGAAGAGTCTTGTGAAAAACACAGCTTTTTCCAAGCAACAGAATTTCTCGAGGACCTCCACAGTTTTCCTTTACATTTTTTAAACCTCTGGAAAGGATCAAATACGATTACAAAGAGTTAAAATGTACTTAGGAGCATTGGCCCTGTATTTTGCTAACATTTCATCATCTGATTATGCAGTATGTCCTATATCTTTAACGCTTGCCTTTTAATCCACTTACAGCTATTTTATACAGGAAATGGAAGACTGGAACATTAAGATTTAAGAAATGAGGAAAACATGATACCAGGGGATCTTAGAAAGCAATAAAAATGAATTCTGGCAAAAAAAAAAAAAATTAAAAATAGATTATTTCTTTTAATCTGTCATTACTATGAGAAAGAGATTAATTCAGTGTTCAGAACACCAGCCAAAGTGTTCATATCCACAGAGGGCATAAAAGGAAAATAAAGTTATAATTACCTCTAATGTAAGTAGGAGTATTGTGAAAAATATATTACACAAAATGTGTATGGACTGTGTATGTACATATATATCCAGATAAATTTCAACTCATAAATTATGGCGCAGTAAGTATCTGTCTGTCTGGATTACCATAGTTGGAAAATGATCTAAAACTTTCTCTCTGACAAGTCAGCGTCATGAGAACCTAATTGTACTACATTGTTATCTTCTAGGAAAAAAAAAAAAAGATGCCTGGATTTGGTAAAAAAAATGAGTGATTCCTTCGATGACTTGAAGATAGGTCAGAATGGCTTCATTCTACTAAGAGTCAATTTTAAACTGTTACTATGTATTTTGCATGCTAGACAAATGGAGAGTTATGTTATGAAGTCACTGATAAATTTGGATTGTTTTGAAACTTCCTGAAGTAAAATCTCAGCTTTGCAGGTTAGTTCTTTGTTTCTTGTCAAATTGCTCAAACATGAGGAACTGTCTGATCAGAGAGTTATTTATGTGGAAAAGTTATTTATGTCATCCACTACGGGCAGCACAGGTGCCCTGAAGTTCTACGTGCAGTCATTGGAGAGACGTGCCTCTTCAGGAGGGGGATTCACAGCATCAGACTTCAGCTATAATTACCTGGCTGCTTTGAAGGCATTTGCCATCTCTGGCTGTATGGGGAGCTAACTACCCAACTAAGGCTCTTTTACTACATGCTCATGTTTAGGTGGGGTGGGCTGTATCAAGGTTAGACCTTTCTCCTTTCAGCCTTTATAAAATTAGCTCTCTTTTCCATGTCTTTTGCCTTTCAAATTCCTTTTCCCCTTTTTTTTTTCCCTTGTGTTATCATTTTGCTTTTTCTCCCTTCCTGTCCTCCTAGCACCAGCATTTCCTCCTGTGTCAACACTTAGAACCAGGAGGTAAGGTTAGAAGCCAAAGTAACCCAGTTGATTTTGCAACTTTTTGTCCGTCTGTAACCAGGTTTTTAAATAGCAAGAGCTGGCTGTACTAGGTTCCTACTCTCCTAAGTTTATTTTTCCACCATTTGTGTTTAGCTGCTCTGGCTTCCTACGCAGTAGTATCAGTCTCCCGAGTGTTCTCATGAGTTAAACAGCCATTAAAAGGAAAAGCAAAAGGGGTTTTGAATCTTTCCTGCCTGTTTAGAGATTATAATCTTAGTAGATGGGAAGGAGCTGAAGGGGAAAACTTACTGCTTGTTTTAGCTTCACTAATCATAATCAAACCCTTTCATTCTAGGTTCCTAGAATAAAATTTCCCAATGTGCCTTTTTGGGAGGTGTGGTCTTTGAATTTAGGAGAGGCTGTAGTTCAAAGTCACTGTTTGGCATCTGCTGGCTGTGTTTCCCTGCCATCTGTGGGGGATCATTCCGACTTCCAATGTATTGGCACTTTTACACCAATGCCTTTCTTCTGCACAGACCACTGGCAGTCAGGGGAAATACATTCAAACCAGATGAGATGTCATTCTCTGAATTTATACTCCATACTTCATATGACAAGATCAATATTCATATAATTAATGCTCTCTGCCCCACTTCTGAGAGATACCACTTTAGTGTATTTTCGGTCTGTCAAATGGTGTTTCATGATTCGGCAGGTAAGGGAATGCATATTAAGTTAAGCAAGAATGAATGGATTCAAGGTTTAGGGTGGAAAGGGTGGTGGACTTGGCAAGGAATTCACTTAGGTAGAGTCAGGTGGGTTGGCAGTAAGGAGAAACATATTTTATTTTTTGGCAGGAAAGCTGTTATGCTCAGGGAATATCATATGTCTTGTTGACTGAGGTGGAAAATTTTTGAGAGATCCTCTTGTAAAATTTCTGGAATTATATCACAGCCTTTGTCAAGATGTAAATAATTCAGGATTGCAAAGTCATCTGGAGAACAGTCAGGGAAAAGAAAGCAGGGATTTTTTGACAATGATGCTTCTCTCATATTCAGAAGAAAATAGTTCCTTCATCCCTTTTATATAAGCATTGGGATTGTTCTAGTTAATGAGGTGCTGGTTTGAAACCATAAAGCAAAATGATATGCTAGAAAAAAAAAAGCCTGAATCACTAATCCCTATGAAAATAGTTTAAAAAAAAAAAAAAAGATGCATTTGACTGACTGAAATGACCACTCTTTTCTCACATTGTCTTCACATTTCATTTATGTCTTTAATAATGATGTCACTAAATCTTGTCTCTTCTATTCCTTTCCCACTTTTGTTTAGAAAGAAGGTTTTAAGGAATTTTTAATCCATGATATTAAAGTAGAAAACATAGGTGTGAAACCTTATTATAATTCAGTTTTGGACAGTTTTGGTTGTAATTTTATAGTAAGTGTAGAATAAAACGTCAAGGCTAACTTTCATGAGTGGATTATTATACACTAAAATTATATTTAAATTACATTTGATTTGGGGTTTCATTTGATATGTCCAATGGAGATATATAAAATACTGCTTGCTTTAAACTATTTTACCTTTTTTTAAATTCTGGAGTGACTGCTTTTTCTAGAATGCTTACTATTTATTTGGCATTTGATTAACCTTTGCCTATTTGATTAACCTACTGGTTAGAACATTTGTTGTTAAATGCAATTGTGCTTAATTTCAATGTGCAACTTGGTCTCAAATACCAAAAGTGGGCTACTTAGCCTATACTTACCAGGTGATCATAGAATCGTAGAATAGTTTGGGTTGGAAGGGATCTTTAAAGGTTATATAGTCCAACCCCCTTGCAGTGAGCAGGAACATCTTCAACTACATCAGGTTGCTCAGAGCCCTGTCAAACCTGACCTGGAATGTTTCCAGGGATGTGGCATCTACCACCTCTCTGGGCAACCTGTTCCAGTGTCTGACCATCCTCATTGTAAAAAAATTCTTCCTTATATCTACTCTGAATCTAACTTCTTTTAGTTTAAAACCACTGCCTCTTGGATATTTTATGGTGACAAAAATATTTGTACTTGGTCGCCAAATATAGGACAGATATTTAACTGTGGCAATGTGGCTCATCACATACCCACAGACGTTTCTATGTGGATATGTGTATATATGTACATACATGTGCTTTTATACAGACAAGATTATGTATATATGTATGAAGTAACATAATTTTGTGTAATGCATACTTCCTACCCTGAGTGGTATTTAATGCTCTTTTTCTATGATAAGGGTAATCTAAGTATCTCCTCACTGGGAATATGTAGTTCTATGTGTATATGTATATCTTAAATATTTATAAGTAGTTGTGATGTCCTGTTCACTAGTGATCTGTGTGCATGTTTCCATGTGTGTGTTTGGGAGACAGTGGTCTATGTGACTAGAATTAAAAGCCCTTTTCCTGTTCCCATTCACAATGCTTATGATACCTCTGTTAAAGAGGCAGCAGAAAATTGTTTGGCTAAAGGTGTTTAGGAAAGCAGAGTAAACATAAATGAAGAAAAAACTTCTGATAATTTTTTTTTTAAGTGCTGAATATCAAAACACAGAAACTTAGAATCATATTATTTCTTTTAGAAAGCTAAAATGTTAGCAGTGGTATATTTATTGTGAGTATAATTATTACTCTGAAAAAAGTGTACATTGAAGTACTAAAATTAATCACACAGCAGCTTATTATTTTTCATACATGCACCACACACAAAGTAAAAATTCTGTTGCCATTTTGTTTGTCAAAATTATTACTATTTAGTGAAAAATGAGTTTTAGAATAGAATAAGGAGCTCTTTTGTTGGTGTTAAATGGGAAAAGGTTTGATTTGTACATGCAAAGTAATCTCTCTAGTCAATCGTAACAATGGATTTTTAAGCTCATTTTACAGCTGCTTTCAAGGTATGTATTGCATCAACTTTGAGAATCATTCTTTTTTGCTAGCTTTAAAATAACTTTTTATGTACTCCTGCATATTGAGTATAGGGTTTGGGACATGGCCTTTCAGAGATTTTTTTTTTTTCCTAGGCTGCATTAGAACTTAATGGGGAAACATCAGCAGCTTCTTGATGCAAGCTCTAAAAATTTTCATGTACTGACTATGGCTGGTCAGGAATGTTCGGTTAGACTACTTTTTCTATAAAAAAAAATTGTTTTCTATGCAAAACTGAAAAATTTTGATGTAATCTCCTTTTTTTCCTCTTTTTTTTTTTTTTTTTAAGGACAGATAGATTTTCCATTTTCTAGTCATGTCTGACCAACGAAATGAAATGGAATAGAATTTTTCTGTGCCTGCTGTGCCACAGTCATGCTTCTCCTGATTACAATGATTTCGGTCTTGTGATGCACCAAAATGCTGCCTAGTCCACTATTTTCTTCAAAGAGAACCAGAGTTGTGAAACCACTGGGCACATAAACTTCATAAAATTAGTTGGGGATTCTGCTTTGTTCAGAGACTTATAAGTAGAGAAAAGATTGTGCATAGTGATATTGTTCAAACTCTTTTATGGAAAAAGCCAAAGAGGTTTCTTAAAGAGGTCAAATTTAAATTACAAGCAAGCACTTTATTATTGTGTGAAATGCACAAATCTGAGTCTTGTAAATGATAAATGTTGAAGTATAAAGGTTTCTTCTTAATATGCCTACATCAATAGATTTTGTTTAAAAAATTCACAACTTGAGTTTTTAAAAACAAAGATATTTATTTTAGTACAAACTAGATAGTTTTTTGGTCTTTCATAAATGCCATGGAGATTCCATGAAATATTCTTGCAACCAAGAAAAGGATAAACTGAGTGAAATGTTCTGTAAGTCAAAATGAAAGACCATGATACTGGGATATCATCTGATTTTTTCCCCCTTTTTTTCAGCTCCTGTTTAGGGAGGTAGAACTCCTATGGATTTCCCAGACTGTAGAGTCCCAAATCTGCAATGTTGGTTTAAATTTAGGGTTATGTTTTGTTTCTCTTGAAAGAAAAAGTTCCAAAGCTATAAACATGCTCTTAGCTCTGTTATATCTCTCATAACAAAGGCTTTACCTAAAAATACCTCTTTCTCTTCTATGGTTCTGTAAAATAATTAAATATGAATATTTATGGAATGTTACAATGTTTAAACAAGTGTGGTTTTGCTGAATGAAAACTGACATATGTAACACTAATTTTTCAAAATAAAACATTTGAAAACTATGACTGAATGTCTTATGGTTCTACTGCTATTCCTTACAAGTATTACAGTAACACATGGCTCACTCAGGAGATGCTGAGCCGGCCTGACAGCTCCTATCCAGCACACCTTTACATCCATCTGTTTTCAGATAAATAATTATTTTCATTTCTGAATTTTAGAAAGTGAATAAACATGAGTCTGAAAAACAGAAAAGTAGTTTATTCTTTCATATACATCAATTAAAAGTAGCATCACAATGCAGTCTTAGAGCTGCGTCCTTTTCTGAATCCAAGTGTTGAGTGGAAGGCTGGGGAAAATACGCCAGGGTGCAGCTCAGGGAGATATAAATATTGTTTTAACTCATGTACTGAAGGAAGTGAAAATATGACTTATGTCAATTCTGGGCCTGCTGCTTCATGACATATTTATTCTGCGTCATCTTTTACTGCCTGGATCTGGTTCTGTAAGATGTTCTGCACACATGAATGGTCTCGCTAAACTTAACAGGGCGGTGGGAAGAGTTGGCCGATAAAGAGCCGATAGGTGTCACAGATCGTTGGCACTGCAGTGAAACCAACTGAGTGTCAAGGGACATCGGTAGTTCAGACCTTAAAGTCTCCTTCCAGGTTGCTTTCATACTGTTTTATGTGTTTTCAATGTATTCCCTTATTTCCTGTTGCCCTCAAAAGCCATGGATGTTGCTTTCCTCTCTACCCACTTCAGCTTTCTTCCTCTGTCTCTTCTCTTTGTTCATGGGAATAAAAAATAGAAGAAGTAGTACATTAAGTACAGTCTCTGATGCTATATATACAGCAAATAAGGCAGTAAAAGAAACTGTAATTTTTGTGTATTTAATTGGCTAAACCATGCCGGGAAGCCTGAACAGCTTTATCTCAAGCTGTTCTGAGCACGGCTATAAAATAATTGTTTAGCAGTGCACGCTTAGTGAGCATGTTCACTGTGATATACACCACCAGGGATTGTTTGGGGGTGGGTGATAAAGATTAAAGATAATATCACACTGTAATTGTCACAGAAGTTTAAAGCTATTATAAATAGAAGTCAACATTGCTATCATTTCATACATTGTTAATACAGACAGGAATAGTCCCTACCCAGAAACTGGATCTGTGAGATCAGGGCTCTGTCTCAGGAGCCTCAATGAAAGGCTCCAAGGAGTCTAATATTAAACAAATGGAAAAAAAAAAAGAAACCCAAAACAAAACACCAGGAAAGCAGATGATTCTTTGGAGCATAGCATGAATTCAGAAAAGTTGAGTTATACTCAATATAAACTTTTGAATTTTTCTCTGATTTTAGTGTCAGGTTGGTGTTTGATTAATCTTATACTCAATAACATCTTAGATTAGGTACCTAAGGGGAGAAAGCTATTATGCATAATAATACAAGACAACATTTAGAAAGAAGAGATACTTAATTTTGCAAATTGAACTGTACAATGGAATAAGAAAAAATATTTCTAATAAGAAATTGGAAATTATTTCTTTTTCATTTCATCTTTTTCATTTTCCAAATGCTTTAGAAGAGATAATCCAGTGTCATGTTAAGTCCCGTGTTAAGTTTATTTCTTCTGTAGCAGTCAGAACATCAGTTTAAAATCTTTCTCTACTCTACAGGTGATAGTGATTTTGCAGTAGCAATGATGCAGGAGGAAATAAACTTCCCCATTTGTATGGCCAGACTGTGATATTTTTTTTTATTCTTTCCTTTTTCACATGGCATGCTGCTGCAACATCAATCATTTTTACAGCAATTATCTGAGAATGTGTCTAATATCCCATTTACGAGGTCTTGAACCGCACCTTGTTGTGCTGGGATCAAGCTTTTAACTAACAACACATTTAAGAGCTGGGAAAAGCAAGTAATATCATGGAGAGTTTTTGTTTAAACAGACCTGTAGTTTGAGAATACACCGTTGCTGTATGAAAAAGATCCTTCTGTGTGGTGTTAGCTTTCAGAGAAATTTTACTTTCTTTCCTCCACTGTATGAGGAGTGGACTTCACCACTTTTTTTTTCACGAGATGTTCTCCAACTGTTTCAGAAGTGGATTTCTTAATGAAGTCAACTTGAGGGATCTTGACAGAAAAACAAATGCACAAACTAAAAAATATTAGAAGCAGAGTGTGAAATCAGTTCAATCCCCTTTTGAGAGGTAATTAATGAAATTTGTACACTGCACAAAACTTACTTTTGTTACACTTGCTGAGAAGCATTTTATATCATGGTTTTGTACAGTTCCAAGTGAACCTAGCATTTGCACACCCTTCTCGAAAACACATTTGTAGACTTTCTAGAGACAAAATATCTCTTGTTCTCAGAAAGCTGTGCCTGGATGAGTTGCTGGCTTTTTTCTTCATTTCTTCGGGTATTTTTAAAAAATATGGACATTAATTGCATAATTGTCCTTGCATATTTCACACACATTTTCCCTTCCTGTTCATGGTCAGCAACCCCAAAGGCACTTCTTTGCCAGGAAAAAAATAATGGTCTTAGCTTATGTAAACTAATGTAAAAGTGAAATCTCAATCACATTAAATGATTTATTGTTCTCATATTCATTCAGTGCTAAATAAGAAAGGTGATGTGAAGGTTAAAATTACCTACTGTCATGCTTTCACCTCAATTCCACTCCCCAAGACAAAGCTTTAGATCACGATGTCTTCATTAGAGGTGCTCCAGTCTGAAAACTGGTGACTGGAAATCAGAAAGTGAATCTAGGGCAGCGGCCCAGGGCTAAAAAAAAAAGCAACACAAAAGTTAATGAATATAAGTCTATGAGCAGTTCATGTGTTCGTTGTATGCAGAATCTGACTTTTAATAGTGAGGGAGTAGAATAATAGTGGAGTTGGTCGAGTCAGTTTAAGGTAGGAGAATTGTAACACTTCTTGCTTCACTGACTTCCATCCATGATGTGACATAAACTCACCACCTTCATTGCAAGCTGTCACTTTGTGTGGAGGACAGAGAAAGTATTTTGTATAGGGCTCAGTGGTCAAAATTCTCCTAAGACTTAACCTTTCTTCACATAATGGCTTTTTTTTTTTTTCCAGTAGGCATCTCTTTTTGAACTTTTTTCTTTCCTGATTGCTGCCATCATTTCAGTCATTTATTTCCACTCTTTTTCTCTTACATCTCTCTCCTTGAATAGAAAATTATGCTTTTCAAAATTTCTTGTGATTGGTTATGATCCGTTAGTATATTTTATTCCCCTTTCCATTCCCTCCTCCAGAAAATTACAGCATTCATGTATCCATTCCCTGTGCACCTTAATCTTCACACCAATTGTGGTGAGAAAAATAGTTAATAAATAAAACTTAAAAGTCAATGAGAAAAAAAAAATCCAAGTATGTTAGCAAAGCACGGATGGTATCCTTTATTATTTAGGATGGTATCCTTTATTTATTAAGGATGGTATCCTTCCAGCATTATTCATGAGACTGTAGAATAATTTAAGGCTTCACTGGGGGCAAATCATGGCTGACAAATTTGGTGGCCTTCTAGGATGAGGTTATAGTGTTAGCGGATAAAGGGAGAGCAACAGATGTCATCTACCTGGAAATGTGCAAGATGTTTGACACTGTCCTGCATGACATCCTGGTCTCTAAATTGGAAAGACATGGATTTAATGGATGGACCACTCTGTGGATAATGAACTGGCTGGATGGTCGCACTCAAAAGAGTTGTGGTCAACAGATCGATGTCTGAGTGGCGTGCAGTGACAAGTGGTGTTCCTCAGGGGTGAGTACTGGAACCGGTACTATGTAACACCTTTATTGGCCACATGGATGTTGGGACTGAGTGCACTCTCAGCAAGTTTGCCAATAACACCAAGCTGTGTGGAGTGGTTGACACACTGGAGGGAAGAGATGCTATCCAGAGGGACCTGGACAGGTTTGAGAGGTGGGCCTATGCCAGCCTCATGAAGTTCAACAAGACCAAATGTAAGGTCCTTCATGTGGGTCAGGGCAATCCCATGCACAAATACAGGCTGGGTGGAGAACGGATCAAGAGCAGCCCTGAGGAGAGGGAGACAGGGGTGTTGGTGGATGAGAAGCTCAACATGAGCCGGTAATGTGCACTTGCAGCTCCGAAGGCCAATTGCTTCCTGGGCTGCATCAAAAGAAGCATGTCCAGCAGGTCAAGGGAGGTGATTCTGCTCCTCTATGCGTCTCTACGATGAGACCCCACCTGGAGTACTGAGTCCAGCTCTGGAGCCCCCAACATAACAAGGACAGAGACCTGTCGGAGCGCATCCAGAGAAGAGCCACAAAAATGATCAGAGGATTAGAGTACCTCCGCTATGAGGACAGGCTCAGAGAGTTGAGGTTGTTGAGTCTGGAGAAGACAAGGCTCTGGGAGGCCTTATAGCAGCCTTCCAGTGTCTGAAAGGGGCCTACAAGAAAGCTGGAGAGGGACTTTTTGCAAGGGCATGTAGTGATAGGACAAGATGGCTTCAATCTGGAAGAGGGTGGATTTAGATTAGAACTCAGGAAGAAATTTTTCATTATGAGGGTGGTGAGGCACTGGAACAGGTTGCCCAGCGACGTTGTGGAGGCCCCATCCCTGGAACTGTTCAAGGCCAGGTTGGATGAGCTTTGTGCAATCTGATCTACTGGGAAGTGTCCTTGTCCCTGGGAGGGGAGTTGGAACTAGATGATCTTTATGGTCCTTTCTGACCCAAACCATTCTATGATTCTATGAAGACCATCACACTACTGTTAGCTTTGTAAATTTTGTAGTATTTTGCGTTTTTCACAGTGAATTCTGATGTTACGGAAATGTTTTATTATGCAACTGTGCTTGAATGCAGTGAATGCAGAAGTGAATTGGGCCATCTTGCAACTGCACAAAGTCCCTTTGAACTAATTTTTAGATTTGTGAAAAAGATGGGATCAGTGTGCTGAATTGCTTTCATTTTTTTTACTCATTGGCCATAAACTTTAAAACTGCATGTATATAAATGGAGTAAAAATAATAGTTTGATAAGGGTATGGTAATCTTTGCTCTACTTATAAGTGCACTGCATAAACAGCTTTTAAATATGCTATTATAATGTACAAGAGTTCATTTCTGTCTGTGATATTCCTGTGAGAGGGAAAGACGATCGTCTGAAAGGTTCATCTGAGTGGGAGAAACAGTTTTACAAATTGCTGTGGGTAGTGAGGAGGTGAGAACTATAGTCTTGCTGGTTAAGAATAACCTCTAACACACACCCTTCAGCATTTTAGCAGCAGTAGAAGCAACCATTTTAGTTTTCCTAGGGTCTGGCAAGGCCAGCAGTAGAGTTACGGGTACCTATGCCTATAGTCAGCTCCTCTCACTTTGTTGCCCATGTTGCTATGCATGGGCTAGACCTGAGTCAGCACTCAGCACACTGCATGCCATTACACGGTGTTGGTATCCAGGTGGGACTGGTCTTTCACATCATATGACCGCTTTTCTGACTGGCAACTTTTGCTGAAGTTTGCCTTGTATCCCAATTGAAATTAACTTTCAATGTATGGTTAACTTCTTGTTGAATTGCTACCCTCCTAATGAGATGATGCAAAGCCCACAATTGTCCGTTACACAGTCTGTATTTTTAGCATGGAAGGCTGATTCTCCAAGCTTAGTTGTTATGACCACAACTTGAAAAGGATATCAGGTGTTTCTCTGAACTCTCACCTTGGGCCACAATATTTCTATAGAAGGCCACTTAGGCCAGGTTTTGTTCATGATTCTCTGGGGCAAGGAGGCCACACAGTAGGAATTCAAAGTCATTTCCCAGTTCATTGTTCTCTCAACAGTTTCTGCAATAAATAAATATCAAAATAAATAAACAAACAAACAATCTGTTCTTTATTGCTAGATTCTACATACCTGTAAAAGGCTGAATAGCCATTATATGTGATGAGTACATTACTAGAGAATGTTCCATCTGAGAGGACACTGTGTCAGAATTTAGTCAGTTTATAGGGGTGCAGCTTTAAGTTATGGTAATGCCAATACGAACCACAAACAAAATTGAATAAGCACAGGTACTGGTTAACCCTAGAAACATGCTAGTTACATACCATGATTTTTAGATAATTGTAAGACAGGCATTAAAGATATATGATGTAAGAACATCCATATTGAAATATTGCTCAAATTTTGCTGTTCTGTTTCTACATCTGTTCTGACTCATGAACTCATTCCAATGCTGCAGTCTTGCCATAGTGCATCTTATTATATCATGTGCCAAGAGCAATAACATAAAACCTTTGTTTTTCCTACACATTCCATTTAATCTCTAAAAGCAGGACTCAGCTCAATGGAGTGTGTAGATATACCTGCATTACAGCAGTCCCATTCTGGAACTGCAACAGCTCTTGCACATAAATTTCTAGGCCACAGCAATGCACAAGTGAGGTGTATAGGTGAAAACTATGAGAAGTTCAGTATCTAGTAAATTTAACAGTCACTGTGTGAAACATTTGCAGTAAACCTCTTCTAGTTGGTTATATATTAAAGCTACATGTTCTAAAGAGATTTATCCTTGTCTTGGCAACAGCTGAAAGAATAGGATATAAAGTGTGCAGAAGTTTATATTGCATTTCAGTAAGCTGATTCATTTCTTATTAGTTCTGAGCCAGTGTGTGTGGGGGAGGAGGGAAAGGGGAGGATGCACTTAGTTCTAAGAATATAAAATAAAAAAAGTCAAACTATAAACATGGTATTTGAGTATAAATATAGACTGTCATATTTTCAATGACACTCTTACAGTAATTAGCACATTTTGAAAGTATATTATATGCCTCCATAAGGGGAAAATACGGCTTCACTGGAGTTGCATGTAAACAGTCTCAAGTGCAAGTTGACATGATTTTTCCAAATAAAATATTCCAGAATAGACCAATATCCAACAGTGTTTGGCACAGAAAAGCTACTGTAGATGCATAAATAATGTGTTTTCTAGAAAGCTAAGAAAGCCAGTGAACAGTGAGCTAAGATAGGACCTATGCTGTCTAACTTTAGAAAATTACAATGTAGTGGGCTAGACTCTCCTGAAATGGTCATTTATGAGGGGCAGACACTTAGAAGGGGTAATTAATCACTTACCAACATACATGTCTATTTTACAGGTAACTCAAGTTCAGTGAAATGTATACCACCCCGAATGACCATCATATCTATTTTGCACCCATTGCTAACATCTTCTGGTAATCCAGCTTTAACTTTGTCCTTACAGAAATTCAGCTTTTTAGCACTTTTATACCAAACTTATTAAACCAGTCTGTTTCAACCATCTTTCCTCCCATGCCTCAAACACACACCACCAGTGGAAGTTTAATATAGTGATCTGAATGTGCTAGCCGGAAGGAGTTTGCAAAATGGGATACAGGACATCTGGCACTCCTAAATGAGTAGAATTAAAGGAAATAGTCATGCTTCGTGGTAGCTGTGGCTGAAGTAACATGTGGCTGTCAGGTAGAAGAATGGATTGTATTTGTTAAATTATTTATTTTTTTAATTTTCTAAGGCCTGTTTCATATCCAAAGTTTTCAATTATTGTCCTTGTTTATTTTCTTTTGCTCTTAAAATAGTAAGCACTAGTTGCCATGGCTTATAAAATTCTGCATGTTTCTCATTTGTGGTTTCTCAGGCATTGAAAGGTGCTTTCAGTAATGTGTGCCTAATAAACTTACAGTTGCTAATCATAGAAGTAGTGGGCACTTGCATGTTATTCAGGCTTCTTGTGAATGAGCTCAGTAAATCATCTAATAACTTTGCTTGGTAAAGAAAATCCACTTTTAGGATCCTCCATCTCTAGTTTTGTCTATTTTTGGTTGGCATTGTAGATGTGAGGAGGGCTGGAAAAAACAGAAACAGAAGCAGTAAAAATACCAAAGCATAGAAATACCAGAGCATAGAAATACTTTAGTTTTTCAAATATCATCAGGTTTGAGATAAAAATTAAAGCAGACACAATCTAATCAAGGCTTGTCATTTAGGTTTTTCAGCCTTATAGAGACCATTGCTAATTTCCTAACTGCATGTGCACACTGCAATTCAAATATTATTCAGCTTTTACATCCAGTAATAAAATGTGATCCTAGCAACCTTGTAAACAAAAACTCCCTGCCTTTTCCTAAATCCTGTATTATAGGAGTCAGCATTGCTTTGATTCATCAGAAAGCTGTAAAGGAGACAAGCTGCATGAATCCCCTTTCTAGAAAAAAAACAAACACCACCCTTGGAAATGCTGGTAAGTTTGCCTCCTAAGATAAAATTCCAGGGTGGAGGTTCTGTGACTCATTAGCCTCCCTGCGGCCTTACCAGCCAGTTAAAAACATTATATGACATTGATGAAGACATTGCAAAGAATGAAATGATTAAGGTCTAATATCATAAAATAATTAAGCTTTGTGTTGTGTGACAACAAATCACTAAAATTATACAAGAGACAAAGATGAGAGGAGGGAAAAATGTACTCAATAATCCCATTAAAATGAAAGTGTAAGGGAAAGCCATAAAGATTCCTCAAAGAAAGAAGAGAATGGTTTCTACAAGAAAATAGGCCATGTTGGAAGCCTACTCTGAAAAAGCTTTCACACATACTTTTCTTAGTCATAAAACTTTATTACGCTTGAGTTGTACGTATTCTTGTTTACATTTATCAATGTTACTCAAATGGCCGGGCAGTATAAATATATCTTTTCGTTTACTCAATATTGAGTCGATTTTTTATTAATGTAAAAAAGTGGCATTATCAAAAAGAATAAAACTTCAGCATGTCATTCAGTGAAAAATAAAGTACGTAAAGTCAAACTTCAGTATTTTATGTATTACATGCTGTGTGCCAGGTTACATGTACTTTTTTAATCTTTAACAAATGTAAAAAACCCTACCTATCCAGACTCAACCATTCATTGCCTCAACTGATCTTGACTACAAGGGTCAAAAATGCAGTGTTTATTGTCAAACCAGGCACTGTGGAGTGTGAGAAAGATAGCAGGGGAGTTGCAGAAAAGAAGTTGGAAAGAGAGAGCAAATAGAAATCTGTTAAAAATAGTTGAGGTGAAGCCTCCCTGTTCTTGAAGATGATGTACTGTACTTTCTGTTATATAATACAAAGGAAAGTGATTACAGCAAATTGGCTGTAAAAACACAGACCAGTAACGTTTTGTTCTTGTTTTGTTGTGGGATAAAATGTATTGTGGGCACCAGGGAGTTGAAAGGAAGTACATTGGGGGAGATCTGCAGGAAGGAGTGGTTGAGAGATGAGTTTCTGACCTGCTAAAGAAAATAAAAAATGAGCAAACCTAAAAAAAGGAACGTGAAGAAAAGAGCAAGATGCACAACAGGAGAACCAAAGATGATGCAAAACCAGTTAAGCTTCTTTCAGAAGAAAAGAACAAGAAACAGTGACAGATTGGGATGATTATTCAAATCCACCTCTTTTCTCACATTTTGATTCTTCACATTACTAAGGGTGTTTCTTCTTCTCTTTTTGTAGAAATTGTAGGAAATCAAGTGTATGCTCCATTTTTAGGGTGTCTATATTTGGCACCACACAGGAAACATGAAGTGTCAATAGATTTCTTTGTTATACTGAAGTTGCTGAAAGAAAGAAATTTTGAAAGCAACTGATGAGACAGAAAATTAATTATCATCTTCCCTTGAACTGATAGGAAAAAAATGAAACGAATATTGGCTCCGATTTTAGGGGAGAGAGCAACCTTAACTGAAAAATTATGCTAAAGCTTTAAAGAATAATAATGCCATAAAAGCTACTGAGTGCACAACTTCACAGTGTTACACATAGTCCCCTAAAATGCTGACCTATCTGCATGAAGTAACATGACAAGCTGGGTAGCAATCTTGTGCATCACAACGGTCAAAAGGAGAAAAAAGATTCATGAATTTCTGATTTTAAATTCTCTGATCAAATCCTTCACAATATGCTGAAAAAATGACTGTGAAACAGTAACTAAACTTTTTATTGTCCTTTGACTTCAAGTCTTCAGCTTTGTGGAAAAGGACATGCGAATCCTGGTGGACACCAAGTTGAACATGAGCCAGCAAATTGCCCTTGCTGCAAGGAAGACTAACAGTATCCTGGGCTGCACTAGACAAAGTACTGCCAGCAGGTCGAGGGAGGTGATATTTCCCCTCTTCTCATCACTGGTGAGGCTACATTTGCAGTGTTGTGTCCAATTCTGGGCTCCCAATACAAGAAAGACATGGACATAATGGACACAGTCCACTGAAGAGCCACTAAGGCAATGAAGAGACTGGACCATCTCTCTTATGAGAAAAGGCTGAGAGCTGGGACTGTTTAACCCGGAGAAAAGAAAGCCCAGGAGGGATTGTGTTGACGTACATAAATACCTGAAGGGAAGGTGAAGAGAGGACAGAGCTGTGCTCTTTTCAGTGGTGCCCAGTGACAGGACCAAAGGCAATGGGCGCAAAGTGAAACACAGGAGGTTCCCTCTGAACATCAGAAAACACTTTTTCACTGTGGGAGTGACCAAGCACTGGCACAGGTTGCCCAGAGAGGTTATGGAGTCTCCATCCTTGGAGATATTTAAAAGTTGCCTGGACATGGCCCTGGGAAACTGGCTATATGTGGCCCTTCTTGAGCAGAAGATTGGACTAGATGGCCTCCAGAGGTCCCTTCCAACCTCAGTCATTTTGTAATTCTGTGATTCTTCAGCTGGTTGATAAGATATGGTTGTCTTTAATATTTTGGTTCAACATCAAAGTTACTTTCAAAGTGCATGATAAAATAACTTTTATTTACTCCTCATCCTTTTCAAGGGTTTCCTTCTTTTCTTGAGTCTCAGAATAATACCTGCATCCTTTTAATTGTCACAACTCCATTTGTATGCTCCCTCGTACTCATAATATTCCACTGAAAGGATCGCGACAACAAACTGCTAGGCTTATGAATTCAAAATCAATTTCAAAATTAAAAAATTGTTTAAATGCTACAATGGGCAAAATTACAAAATTTCTTGATTAATAAAGAAGACAAAATGTTTCATATTCGTCAACATGTTTCATCAAGAATTTGTAGCTCAAATCAAGTTTATGCCCTGTAACAGAATGAATCAATGGTAAGTCAGCTCCCACATCATCCTTTAACTGAAAAGTGAATGCAGTGAAATATTACCCAAATTCAAAACAACAGAAATACATCTAGATTAAATATACATGACTGAAATATCCATGTTTTGCCAAAATTGTGTGAGCACTTTTCCTTAATTAATTTTCTTAACAGTTTTGAAGAAATACATAATTTGCCTTTTTATCTGCTGAAAAATTCAAGCTAAAGTCCTTGGTTTTCCTCTTGAAAAGCAAAGGGCAGACTTTTCAGACTATGAAATTAATCGGTTTATCACGGAAAGAAAAATATGCTTATTTAAATTAATAATTAATAACATATAGCTAAGGCCCTGTTTAATTTGAAGAGACAAACAGGGAACAGATGCAAAATTGTTGCGATATGGAAACAAGGGAAACATATATATTTTATTAATAGCTTCTTCAAACAACTGTCTATTTTAAGAGGAAGCTTATCCAGCAAGGGACATAGGCTTCTTGTCTTAATAGCGTAAAGTTCTTTAACCATATACCAGGATAAACTGTTAGTAATATGATTACTTTCTTGGGAAATAGATAATAAAAACTCTGTTAAAGATTGATGGACTTATATTTATCATAATGAAATGAGATGATTTATATCAATTTATTCTTCAAATATACAGGACTTCTTTTTTCCTTTGGAATGCAGTCTGCCATCAATCCTCTGCAGTAAGCATCTTCAGTTTCTCTGTCTGGCTAGTATAAACAAAAGAGTAGTTAATATAGGTTTTAAGTGTCAACACTTTTTAATAAATGATATGGAGTTAGGAAGAAATGTCCATATTCCTATTGTCTCAAGCTCATGGATTTGTAAGGTTTTTCGTATCTTTCCTTGGCCTTTATAGTTTTTGCTGTAGCCCGAATTTGGACATAAAAAAAAAACCGCCCAGACATTTATTTTCCCAGTTTTTTATTCCTTTAAGCATATGTAATAGAGCTTTAATAATAAACGAATTGAATGAGCTTACCTCATATAACCATACAAATGTTGGTTGAGGGAGACCTCTAAGAGTCCTCTAGTTCCATTGCCCTGTTAAAGCAGCACTTTCAAACACTGCACCAGCTCCTTGTGCTTTTCTCCACCTGAGTCTTGGAAAGATGGAGATTCAAAAGGTCTCTTGCTGGCTTGTTCCAGTTGTACACTGCCCTCCTAGTGAAAAAATTCTTCCTAAAATGTGGTTTGAAAGTGCAGGTGACTGTTGTGCTTCCTTATACCACTTGCTGTCACTTGGGATGAATCTCTGACTTATGTAACTGTTGTTGAAGTAGGCTTCTGTGACTGACTCTTGAGCTCTTTGTCAGAATAAATGAACTCTCAGTTTCTCCTCTTAGGTCTTCTTACTATCTTGCTAACCTTTCCCTGAACTCTGGTTTCTGGACAGCTTCTTGAACTTGGATGGCCCAGAACTCAACAGAGTATCTGTTGCTCAACTAAACTGTGATCTTGACTTTTAACACTTGGACTGATCTGAAGGAGAATATTTTACTTACAGGCATGTAATGCAGTTTTAAGAAAGTGTATGGCAGATGTAAAAGTCCTTGGTGAAATGAACATTTTACAATTACTTTGTATGGTAAAATTTAAACAAAACCAGATACATTTTAATGTGAATGATTCAGGTAGACAATTTCAAAAATTATGGGGCCCGTGATGTGCTGTCCCTAAGTACTGATAAATGACTCAATTTAGAAGTGCATTTTCATATACATTTTAGCTAAAGTACATTTGAATTTTCATAGAAGATAATTAAACATTGCATGTCAGAATCTTAAAAGATAGATGTTATTTTTAGTCTTTTAAAAACTATTTCACTGAATATCTCATCTTAACCACCTACTTTTATATTCTAGGTAAACATTAGCCTTCTTTTCATCCTTATTTTTAGCTAGCGTATTTCTTGTGTGACTGTGACAGAGAGTGCTTGCTTTGATTTCTCATGAGACTGATTTCAAGCCATGTTGCTAGAATCCATTGCTCTAAGTTTGCTCATAGACTGCTGAGATAATATTGCCTTATCATGAATGTATGCCATAAAAATTATATCAAAAAGTGAGACAGAGAGAGAAAGAGTCCAGAACGCTCTTGGATTATTTTTCCCCCCCCCCCAAGATCCAGGCATGAAATCCATGCTGCTCTAGCAATACGCTTACTTCCACATTTCTCTACTGAGTAAAAAGTAAGAATCCAACATGTGCTACAGGGGGTCGGAGTGGTGTTTTTACTCAGTGGTGAACTGAACCGGTTAATTCAGAACATGAAGCAGTGGTGTAAGGAGTTTGCATAAGTGAATATGTTCACATTCTTATTTGCCCCAGCTGCATGTTACTGATCCAAGAGATACCATGCATGGGTGATGTGGTGGTATATTAGGCATCATACCCACTTTTACCCACATTACCAAACCAAAGTCTGTGTGCTGACTCTTAAGCAGTGAGTCATTGCTGCCTCGAATTTAACCGCTCTTGTAGGTCCTGAGTTTGCCTTAAGGGCCACAGTAGGCAGTCTGAATTTGGCCCAGCTAACCTTTTCTGATTTGAAGCACTTGGGTGGGAACCTTCAGTCATAGTAAGTTTGACTGGCATCAACTAACTTGACTAGTACAATAGGAGTTGGGGAATATAAGTGTGTTTAAGAAACTTTGCTCTCCAAAAAAAAAAAATATTGAGGAGAACTTCTAATAGATTGTTTCACTGAAACAATTAGTGTATAATTCTTTTTCCTACAATACCTGAGGGCCTTTTGAACAAGAAAATAATTGTCATCTCTTGAAAACTGAGCCTAGGTAGTCTTGGAGCAAAGGAAGCAAGTACTATTTTTATAACAATCCATCCAGCAGTATGATTTTGTTGTTGGTAGTGGTGGTATCACCTATGTTTAATGAGTGATGTTACTTTGCAGGAATGCTGTCTTAAAAATACTACTGGAGTTATTCAGGTGTTAGGCCAAAACCTCTTGTTCTCTCTCCCTACAAGACACAGAGGGAGAGAAGAATGTTGTATTATATTCAAGAAAACATCAAGAAGTGGTTTCAGTGACCATCTGCTAAATGCATTACAAATGCTGACTATTAATAAAAATATATAAATTAAGAGTATATAATAAAATCCTATCCCAAGTGGTAAGCTGTAAGTCAATCTATTTTGGTTTTCTGTCTTCTGGAAGAACAGGGTATTGTTAGCAAACACACAATGCACACAATGAGCATTTACCACAAATCTCTGGTGCTCCTTGGATGTTCTTAAAAGGGTAGTTATTAGTCATCAGCTTTATCTTTAAAGCCATCTTCAGCATCTACCTTGGAGATGCTCTTTCCCCTTCCGTGTTCTCTGAAGTAGCCAGGCAGAGCGCACAACCCTGCTCCTTACTGGTGAAGACTCCTCCTGGCTTCAGAAGTAAGTTCAGTCTGTATCCAGCAAGCAGCATCTTTTATACAAATTTGTAAATACTATATGAATAAAAAAAAAAACAAATAGTGAAGCTATTGGAATTTGTTGTCTAAAAAATTTGTTATTTGTTTTAATTTACAGGACTCTTCATCTGCCGATTCTGTATCTGTCAGCAGACATTCTTCTGTAAACCACAGTCGCATGCTGTCACTAGAGAGTCGCTGGACATTAAGGCTGCTTGAGCAGTTTGAAAGAAAAAGCATGAGGCGACAGTTGTTTTTTGCAAAGTTCAGTAAAGCTGAAACAGCCTTGAAGCAGAGACCTCTGTTTGATCTCAAGTTATTTTCCCTCTTCAGCATCCACCCAGTTTATCTCAAGCAGAGGTGTATGTTTCTTCCAGTTGTTTGAGACAAGCAGATATTATACGTAGATGCTTAGAGGATGTGCACAAAGGAGAACATGCCCTGTCTGCCATAATGGACTTGAACCAATGAGGACATAAAAATTCAACTTGCAGAGCGGAAGGAAAGCTAGTTCTGGACTGTGCAGCAAGTATGTGACTTTCTTCCATATCATACTCACATCTTATCAAAATTTGTCTCTGCAAGGAAATGCTGAAAGAATATCAGTGAGAATGAAGCTCTCGGATGAAAATCTCAGGTCAGTGAAGAAACTGTCAAACCCAATGAATTATCTTTCAAGTTAACTTCATGTTTTTCCCTATGAGTTTTGGGGATCAGTGGTTTTAGCTAGTTTGGAAAAAGGCAATTTTTGTATCAGAGCACTTTGCATGTTCCAAGGGGAGTTATCTTCTCTGTTGGCCAGTCCTATGAGGACTGCTGCAAGTACAGTTCATAGCTGACTCTTAAAAAAAAAGGAAGTAGCAAGGAACTTATGATCATGATCCATGTAATTTTGCACATTTTATTCTGATACTCCTTTTGTAATGTTATTTCAAAAAGCAAAATAAAAGTTTTCTTTTAATTATGACTTCTATGAGTTTTTTTCTATTGAAAAAACCCATAATTAGATAAAGTATGATTTCCCATTCTTTCAGTAACTCAAAGTTTTCACTTAGCTGCTCTTTTTTCATGTTCCTCTTTCCACCTCTCCTAAGCTATCCTGACAGTAAAATACCTGTGTTTAAACCACAATAAATATCAAATAGTACATAAAAACTAACAATCACAGGCTAAACCATAATGAATCTATCGAGAAGGCATATATATCATGGAGGTAATTAATTGCATAGCCAGTATGTGTGTAAATATACATATATGCAGGAAGAGAGAGAGAGAGAAATGTTGCATGTTGACCTGTTGAAAGGAAAAAGTAAGCAGGAAAGATGATTCAGGAGGATCTTTCAGTATCATAGTTAAATTCTTATGTTCAAACCTCCAGCCTAGTGATAAAGCCTCATACGCAAAAATGTTACATGGCAGAAGTTTACTTCCAGGCTGCCTACTAGAATCTGAATGACCATAATTGTGCTATTTGATTTAGTCAATCTCATTTGCATTGTATGACAGGATAGTTACATGGAGAAAACAGATTAATTTTTTGTGCGCTGAGGTGGGATTTTAATTTTGTTTGTTCTGTTTGTACTAGTGTTAGAGATGTACTTTTCATGACAATAAAAAGAAAAGGTAAACAATATAGTCTTACTCCTTTTAAAAGTAAAAAATACCCCTATTTTGCAGCCCGTCTCATCTGGTAATATAAAATGTCATTGATGAGAAAAACCTCATACATTGGCAATGTCAACTACACTAGTGTCCACAAAAATCAAGATGCTTAATGGAATGCTGTCCCTCTAATAAAAAAAAATAAATTGCTGTGAACTTCTGCTTTTCCTGCAAAACTCCTTCCTTATCTTTTGTTTTTGTCCAAGATTTTTGAAAGTCAACAGTCAGTGGGCTATCGATTTATGCTGAGGGAATAGAAATCTGGGGAAATACTGTCTTTCCACACAAGCAAGCATACTAGCAAAAAAGTGGGGGGGGGGGGGGGGGAAAAAAAAAGAGATGTAAAACCTCATGGGTTTAAGTTTTTTATTTTATTTGGGGAAGAGAAATTACTTGATGTTGAAAGTTCAAGCTAAAACCTAAACATCGTTTAGATGCAAAAATTCTAGGAGAATATTTACAGTGGTTAGAAGGGGAGGAATGTCTTCTTAATGGAGCCTACTTTAGAGATAATACTTCTTAACTGAGAGTCATAATTATTGAAGCTGTGAAGATAGCAACTGTACTTCAAAATTCATGAATCAATAAAGGGATTCCCAAGCTGACAGGTTGCTCCTACAAGGATGCAGTTCTGCAAGGAGGCGGAGCATTGCTTCTGTGCTGCTAAGGTTCCAGGCGTGAAGGAGCCAGCAGTGTACAACAGTAGTTTAGTTTTCCACTGCTGAGAAACGCAAAAAGGCAATAGGCAGGATAGCAAAGTATATCACACTGGTACTGTGGAATAAATAAAGCAGGGATGAAAAAAGGGGAGGAGTGTGTAACAAAACGTCCAGAGCGAAGGTGTGAGCTTTTGAAAGACTTAGAGAAAAATGAATCAATAGTAACAGACGGTCTCAGATGTATCAGAAAAATGAAACATCAGGAAATCCCAGGGTCAATGTTCTTCCGTATCTGTTGCTAAACCATGAAGTTGTACCTGTATTTAATCAAACAGTGTTTAGCATTAAAGAAAAAAAAAACAACCAACCAAACTTTTGGATTGAGTTTATGGTTGATTGATAGCTAAAAGTTAGGGTGCCATTTTTAACCTAGCGGCTTTTTTCTTTCCCTCCCATGTGTAGGAACTGATCACGGACTCTGAAGGGTAGAAAATTTGATATGAATTAATTTTAAAGGAGACTAAGCCAAGTGTAATGTCCTAGAAAGGTGTCAGCCGAGATTAGAGACAGTGTTTCCTTTACTTCAACTGTGTGGTCTAGTAAACATGCTTTGTCTTTTCCTAGTGCATTTGTGAATTACAGCTGAGAGCGCACTCTCAGCTAAATAGAGAGAACCTTAATTCAGAATAAACATTTGCTTCATGTTTTATTTGTGATCTATAACTTATTACTGCATTATTTGATAGAATGAAAGCAAGATCAAGTACAGTGTACCTTGACTCTGTAAGGCCCTTGACATGGTCTCCCACAACATCCTTGTCACTAAATTGAACAGGTATGAGTTTGATGGATGGGCTATTCAATGGATGAGGCATTGCCTGGATAGCCACATCCAAAAAAATTGCAGTCAATGGCTCAATGTCCAAACGGAGATCGGTAACAAGCAGTGTCCCTCAGGGGTCCATATTCAACTGGAACTATTTACTATCTTTACTAACAACACAGACAGTAGGAAGGAGTGCATCTGTCCTGGTTGGATGTAAAACAAGACCAATTTTGTTCAGTAACTTTACTTTTTAGCTAGGCCTCTTCTAACTACTGAAATGAACAACATATTTTGCAGAAACTGTTTGCTCTCAGAGTGGTAAGACTGATGTTTATAGTTGATGTCAAGGAATGGTATGCAGAGAGGTTCTTGCTTATACTTCTATAACAACAAAAGCCAGCCAACTTTGTTTTTTACCTCATTGGAGGGTTGAAAGCAGAAAAACATAGAGGGATCACATCTGCAGGGAAGAGCAGGCAGGACAGGTGATCGAAGACTGACCATCTGCCTCATGCTCAATATAAAAGCTGAGGGATCTAAGGGTCAGCCCTCTTTCTGCAATGGCCAGCATCCGAGGAGGACTCTGTCTGTTTGTCTGCCTTTGATCCTGACCCTGAATCCAGATCCAGAATCCAGTTCCTGTCTGTCACTGAATCTAGTCTGGGACTTTGCCAGTGCCTGCTGGTGATGTGATTGTCATCCTGGGAGCTTGATACGGTTTTGTATACATTTCATTATTTCCTTTTTATTTTTATTATTTCATTAATGTAGTTTAGTTCCTTCTAAACTCATAAGTGTCTCTCTCTCCTGCCTCTCTTTGAAGGGAGGTAGAGGAGACCATCTGTCATTCCCCCTGAGTGGCCAATCTGGCCCAAAACCATGACAGTACTCTCAGCAAGTTTGCGGATGACACCAAGCTGAGTGGTGCAGCTGATATGCTTGAAGGAAGGGATGAAACCAGAAGGACCTTGACAGCCTCGAGGAGTGGGCTCATGAAGTTCAACATAGTCAAGTGCAAGGTCTTGCAACTGGGTTGGGGCAATCCTCATTATCAATACATACTGTAGGAATAAATAGTTTGAGAACAGTCCTGCAGAGGACTTGGGGATATTGGTAAATAAAAAATTGGGTATGAGTTGAAAATACAGAGCCAAAAAAATCAGTCATAGCCTGGGCTGCATAAAAAAAAGCATGGCCAGCAGGTGAAGGGAGGTGATTCTACCCCCCTCCTACTCTGCTCTTGTGAGACTCCACCTGCAGTACTGCTGGGGGTCCCCTGCACAAGAAAGATGTGGACCTGTTAAAGTAGGTCCAGAGGAAGGCCACAAAAATGATCAGAGGACTGGAAAACCTATTGTATGCAGAAAGGCTGATAGAGTTGGAGTTGTTCAGCCTGAAGAAGAGAAGGCTCTGGGGAGGCCTTTTAGCAGACTTTCAATATATATACAGAGGGCTTCAAAGCAAGATGGAGAGAGTCTTTTTACCAAGGCCTGTAGTGACAGGACAAGATGTAGTGGTTTTAAACTGAAATAGGGAAGATGTAGATTAGACGTGGGGAGGAAATTTTTTACAATTAGGGTAGTGAGACACTGGAATAGGGTGACCGGAGAAGTTGTGGATCTCCCATCCCTGGAAGTGTTAAAAGTCAGGCTGGACGGGGCTTTGAGCAACCCGATCGAGTGAAAGATTTCTGTGTGCACAGCAGAGATGTTGCTCTGGATGGTATTTAAAGGTCCCTGCCAACCCAAACCACTCTATGATTATATGATTCTATATATTTTGGAAATGACCACCATATATACGCATTGTACAGACAGGTTTTAAGGCAGGTGATTTTTTTCTAATTTTGCCTTTCTTCACCTGGCAAAATGTGTAGGATTCAGTCCTCGGTTTCTACTTCAACACTTTCCTTCTTTTTTATATTGTTGTGCTTGTGAGTCTTAAAACATCTGGAAAGACTTCACATTTCAATTATCAGTAAATTTACTAATACACCCTATTGCTAAAGGCTAAGGATTGCCTATTCCCTTTCATAAATTAACTGCTTTTTGTAGGCAAGGAGTCATTCACAAACCCATATGACAAATTTGTCTTGAATGGAGAGGGAGACAGATACTTGGTGCGCTTGAGGTCTGATTAAAACCAGATAGTTTAAGAAACACAAGAAAAGCTCTATTCTCCTCCCATGGACAATTTTTGCTTTAAAAAAAAATTGCCAGAAAATATCTGATAAACAAATTGATTGCTTTATCTCTTAGCCAAAACAACAAGAAAAAGAACAAGAAAAGTGTTTATTTTTATTTATACAGTGCCTTGTTGTTTTTCTGTGAACTCTTTCCGCCTACAGCATTCATTTATGTTGGTATGCAGAAACTGATAAAAGTGATATTGCTAATACACAAAGGTACCAAGTATGAGAACAATTCTTGCAGCACTTTCATAAACAGTGACACTGAATTACTTTGGAGTCAGTGGATCCACAGAAAAGCTGAGAATGGGTGCTGCAGATCTGTTTCATGTATTCCATGGAAAGGGAAAAAAAAAAAAGATCCAAAACTTTACACAGAGGAATTCACAATGAGGTGATGGAGAGGCAGAGTCAGAATTCCTCAGCCTTCCTCAAAGTAGCATGTCAATTCAAAAAATCATACTGAATTTCCTTGTGAATTTTTTGTATTCCAGTGTAGTTTTATTTTGTTTGCACAACAATAGTCCTACTGCTGTGAATGTTATTGCAGGAGGTAGTATATTAAACTAGAAAGAAGAGAAATTGAGTGAGTGAGAGAAACAGTGAGTGTTACATTGAGGGGAGTTGTGTTTTTTTGTTTGTTTATTTGTGAAAATAGATTCACTTGACCTAATGTATGCATGAAATCCCCATCTTTTCAACATCTCATCTGTTTTTATATGGCTTTTGCATGTGAGAATGTCGCATTAATGGAAGATGTTCTATAAATCAAGTTGTTAGGTGATAATAAGAATAGCAAATATAAATATTGACAAATCCTGAAAGGAAATAGGATGTTAGAGAGGGAGCGTGTAATAATATTTGAACTGCAGGAAAGTACACAGTTGTTCACTCTACTTCTGCTTCCCCCCACGTTCTGTAAACTTGCAGTTATTCACATTTCAGAGCAGAAAGAAATAGCGAATTTATGGATAAGCACACATGATTTTCTTAAAACAAATAATCTATTTTAAATTAATGGAACTGTTGTTTAAAGCGTGAAGAGGACTTGCCCCAAAAATGTATGTGTTTAGGAAACATCGTATGAAGACATCAATACTTGTTACATATGAATGGCTCTTAAAAAATCATCAGTCTTGAAAGAAATGTTAAAGACAAAACCAATGTTTGCTTCAAAATTACTTTTTCTTGTTACTAATGTTCTTTTTGCTCTTCCCTTATGTTGTATAAAAAATATTCTACTGGGCTAAATGAGGCTTTTGGCTCTTTTGAACATTAAAGGTTAAGCTGTCAAATTAGATATGTTTGCTTATTTGTGATGATAACTTGGAGATGTGAAAAATGAAACAACCTTATCCTAATATGGTCCACATAATTGTGAGATGTTGCTCATCTTAATCACCTAGTACATTCTAAAATATTTTTCCTCAATCATAGAAGACTATTGGTTTTTTTTTTTTTTAATGGTGTGTTTACTTTTAATAACATGTTCTAGAAATGGAAAGTCCTTGTTAGTCTGAGGAAGTTTCAGTAGAAACATGGATAGGTTAAACAATTAACACTCATGTCTGTATAAAGTTTACTGTCTGAGTGTCTTTTTTTTCAGCAGTAATTTCATTGTGTTTATGAATGGGGACCTGATTAAAATAATGAGGAATAATAATTTAAAAAAAAAAGTATAAAGTCAATGGAGAAACCTAGGGTGATCTTGAGTCACATCCTAGTTCTACAAAATTGATGGGTCTGAAGCTAAAGTATGTTTCTAATGTCAGACTTGGTAATAAAATACATTCTTAACATGTACTTGGACAGAGGTCTCCTCAATTGCCTTGTGAGTTTTCTCTCTATTCACAGTTATACCACCTTGATGAATGTTGAGTCCTCCAAATATGTGCATGCATGGGTTTTGCGTAATAAATGGCTATGACCAAATTCTCAAGTAAAATATGTATATATTGTTACCAATCAAAATATTTTTCTTTACTAAAAAATAACTGGCTTTAAGCACCCAGACTAATGACTGAACTCCAAAGAATTTTACTGACTTAAAAAACACATAACTTTACTTTTTATTTATATAATTTTGCAATCTTTACGGCTTAATCTCAAGCAAACTTGATCTCAAGCTTCTCTATACTCTTTTTTTGTATACGTAGAGTATACTCTAAAAGTATACTCTATACTTTTACTGTAATATTACCCACCACCAATGTGATTATACACAGATTTAATGATTGCTTTTTAACATAATAAAAAAAGACCATTAAGTATCACGCAACTTCATCTGGGTTTTTAGTCTTTTTCTGGAAATTTTCATTAAAAAGCAACAAATAAAAGGTGAGACTTTTAGTCCAAAAATCTTTTATCTCTTCCAGTAGAAAAATCAGAGAAGTCATTTTAACAGTCACACCATTTAAATATAGCTTAGACAAGAAGAAAATATGACACCACTTAAGAGTATAAAATGAAATGCTCAGTTTAAATCTACTAGAAAGAACTAATTTAGTTGCAATGTCTCTGCAGAAAATCCCTTTTTGCATGTAATGAATGAATGCACAATGAATTCACTAATTGTAAAATCCAATTAATTTTCCTGTAAATATCTTTCCATAGATACGTATACATCAGCCGTCTAAATAGTAGTTGAAGATGGGATTTTTTTTTTGTTTGTTTAGAGCTTTTCAATATTTTCTTAGTGATTTCTGAGGAGTACAGTTAGGCTAAACCATAATTCAGGAATTGAGAAAAAGACACTGTTTCAGGCCTCGAGCTGGCAAGCGTGTATGTTTGCATTTAATTGTCTGCATGTGGGGAGCTCTGTTACACTGCAAATCCTGTTTAAGTGTAGAAAGCTAATCACAGTCATGTATGTGTGAAGGAATTAAACCTTGTTTTCCCACTGAGGTTAAATTCTACATTCTTTTGCTGCTAACTCGGGTTTTATTAGCTTTGAAATATTTTAGATGAAGCTTTGCCTCAAGCATGAGGTAAGCAAGGTGATTTACCTTCCTTTATTTGTCATTAAAGGGGTGGAGGGAAAAAAAACATGGTCTAGAAACTATCTTGCTGCTTAGTAGCTTGGCAAAATTATGCAAGATGTAAACTAGTCAAAAGTAGCCAAGTTTTCCAAGCAGCTGGAAGACATATATTTATTTACTTTTTCTTGGATACATGCAGGATTTTAGACCTCTGAAAAGTCTTTATCCTATGCCTGTTTCCAAAGTCTGACATGACCAGTTTCAAGTAAAGCTATTTCCCTGAGGCAGCTGCAGAATCTCTGTTTGCAGCGCCAGTGCTCAGCTCTGCTCTGCTCAGAACTTCTTTGGTCTTGAGAAACCTGTCACCTTTTTGGACTCCTCCATCCAGTGTTTGGCCTTTTAAAACAGAAATTAAGTAACCTGCATCCAGTGGTCTTTTCTCAAGCTCTTACTGATTTTCCTTAGAGATAAATTCTGCCTATTAGAAAACAAACTTTTCTTCTGTCTCCTAATACCTGATAAAGAGGTTTGATCTTCTTTTGCTTCTATCCAGTCTGTGTTTTAATGTGATTACATGACAGGGCATCTGATGTTTCTGTTTGGATCCAGCTAAGCTAGACTCTGGTTACGTGAAGTTCATGATCATACAGTTCCACCCTAAGATACTGGGAAAGTTTCTGAGTCTTCTAATATTTTCAAAGTTAATAAAAAACCTGAGAGTTAGGATATCTCCACCTGATGAGATTAAACATAGAAAATCTTGCTGTAAGACTAAAAGTTTGATGGGAGCTGTTGGATTGTTTCCATGACTTTCCCATACAACAGCCTCTACTCTTATTTCCTTCTGACATCTCGGACAAAGCATACTTAAAGTGGCAGGAAAATTATTTTCTTCTATTTCAAAATAGACTCCGTTCACATTGGAGAATGTCCTTTGACTTATTATGGCCTGGAATGTTTTATCTCTTTTTTACTGAAAAAGCTGACTGTCCCTCAGGCGTGTTTAAGGGAAGTGTACTTACTCAGCTGCACTGATGAAGGCAGGACATGTTGCAAAGGACATGCATAAGCCTCTGGATATAATTGTATGATCAAAGATTTTTCAGGAAAGAGTGCCATACCTTTGTGCTACTGTTTAGCAACTTGAGGGGAAATGTTTCATCAAATAAAGAAGGTTGTATTTTCTCAGTGGTCATCAAAGTCACGCAAACTGGAACTGATGAAAGGCTCTGTTAATTTCTGTAGTGTCAAAATGAAGGGAAATCAAGCAAGATTAACAACCCAGAGGAAAGTAATAGTCTGAGGAAGCTGCAAATACCTTGGGCTTTTTCAGCAATAGCTTACACAATGCTGGGAGGCCGGATGGCAAAGGAGAAAGCGGGCTTTGCACAGCGTGTACTTGACAGAAAGAAAACAAATGGTCTTCAGGAAGAACAGTTGTAATTGCTGAACAATGCTAACAGTGTTATGAGGTTAAACTGAATTGGGAAGTAAATAGCTGCCTCCCAGCCATACTGGAATTCCTATCAATTATTTCGTTTCTAACCTCATATTTCCCATAAATCTTTCCTCTCCTTATTCATATAAGTATCGAATCAATTACCCACATTACATAAAATTAGCTTCAGTGCGGAATCAACCTTGTTAATTTTAGTTTCCTATGCTTATGATTTTGACTCATAAATAATATTAACTGATCAAATTATAAAGTACTGAATATTTCATATGTCAGAGTATCCTCTGAGTCTGTCCTGGTAACATTTTATTAAGAAATTATCATAATTCATTAGCAGAACAGACAAGAGCTTACTAGCAATCCTCTGGAACCTTAAAAAATCCCTGTCAGTTTGTGGGAGCATGGATATTGTATGAGCTTTCTTTTAAGAAAACCTGGAATGGTAATTACTAAAACTGATCCTTTATTTGCTCTGGAAAATGATATTTTACTGAAAAATCATGGTTTTGTTGGATTATTCAGGCTGGAAGGGACCTCAGGAGGTCTCTCATGCACCCCTGCTCCAAGCAGGGCCAGCGGTGAGGTCAGACCATGTTGCTCAGGGCTTTGCCCAGCCGGGTCTTGAAACCCCCCAAGGATGGAGCCTGCCCAACCTCCCTGGGCAGCCCGTCCCCCTGCCTGACCCCTGCCCTGCCTGTCCTCACGGGGAGAGGTTTCCAGCCTGAACCCCCTTGTTTCAGCTCATGCCTGCAGTGCCTTTTTGCCCTGCCATGCACGGCTGTGATGGGCCTGGCTGCCCCCTCTCCACCCCTCCCTGTAGGTGCTGGGGCGGCTGTGAGGTGCCCCTGAAGCCATCTCTGCCCTGGGCTGGAAAAGCCCCACTGCCCCAGGCTCTGCTCATGGGGACATCCACCAGCCCTAAGCATTGTTGGGGTGAACTCACTCCAGATTATTGGCACCTTTCCTGCGTTGAGGGGCACCAAACTGGCCATGGGATCCAGATGTGGTCTAAAAACGAGTGCTGGGCAGAGCAGACAACTCCTGTTCTGGCCTTCTGGCAGTGGTCCTGCTGATGCAGCCTTAGATGCTGCTGGCCATCTCTGCTGCCAGGGCTCCCTGCCAGCTTCTGCCCAGCTCTCAGAGCACCCGGTGTCAAAAGCCTGGCTTAAATACAGGTAAATGGCACCCACTAATCTCTCTTTGTCCACAAATATAGTCATTTTAGCGCATGAGGCAAGCAGGTAAGTTAGGCATGATTTATCATTGAGAAATCCATTCAAACTGTTCCCAGTTATCTTCTCCTTCATGTGTCCAATCAGTAGCTCTGTCAAACCTGAAGAAGGTATGACAGCAGAGAAAGGAAATTCTAGCTTTAATTAGATGGTTAAATTCTGACTTAGAGAAGTGAGAAGTAGTTGAAAGCTTTGTTCTATTGATCTGAAAGGAAAAATTCTGCTGCAAATAAGGCAGCCCATGGACTTGAACTAGTAACTCTTACAAAGCCACCTGAAATGCTGAGGGTGACATTTTTTCCAGTGATCTGTGTTGTGGAAAACTGTAACCTGCAAAATGCTGTTTTAACTGAAATGCTCAAATTGCACCCGCTTCACTAAGAAACAAAGATAATTCTGAAAACCTCAGAAGTTGTCCAGGAAATCAATTTCTGTCCTTGGTTCAGCTTTTGTGAATGCTACATGGATTGGACATCATGGTATCTAGGAGAGAGAACTATGACGCAATGTGAGTTCTACACAGTATCAACTTAAAATAAGCCCTCAACAGTATTAATTATTGTAAGTAGGTTTTATTCTGTATGCATGCTTCAAACAGGTTCCTACTGAACAAGTTATGGATTCTTTAATGTCTGCTTAAGTTTGAGGGACAGCACATTTGATGTAGGATTTATATAGTTTTGCTGGCTTGCAGATTTCTCCGAACAGCTGAGAAGCAGAAAAGTATTTGACAAGTTACACTAAGGGATGTTTAGATTGGATATTAAGAAAAAATTTCTTCACCAAAAGGGTTATCAAACATTGTAACAATCTGCCTATGGATGCGGTGGAATCACCATTCCCGGAGATATTTAAAAGACAGGTAGACGTGTTTTTTAGGGACGTGGTTTAGTGGTGGGTTTTGGCAGTGTTAGCTTGATGGTTGGACTTGATCTTAAAGGTCCCTTCCAACATAGAATATTCTATGATTCTATGACAACCTATGCTGAGTCTGCAGTAATGGGAAGGAAGGGCAAGAAATGTAAAAGGATAAAGTCTTGTAAAATACATATTTTCAAGAAACTAGTCATTAAAGAGTGATTTCAATTTAGAAAACAAACAACCCTCCCCCAACTCCCCAAACTACAGCCCTGCATAATATACCTAAGGAAATTATAAAGTGGCTTTGGCTGCCTGGGTTAAATAGGGAGATTTAGAAAAGAATAATTGTGTGGTGGTGGTTGACTCAGGAAAAAAGCAATGCTTGTCAACACAAATTACCATCATGAAAGAAATACAAGGTTTATTGACATTTAAATTGTGTAGATCAGTGAAGCTCTTTGAAGACCTGCTGCATATTTAATAGGAAAGGGTCTATGCTTTTCATTTGTGTTTGGTTTAAATGAAAAAAAAAAAGGAAATAATTTTAAGGTTTTTATATGAAAAATAATATGCACACCTGTGTAGGTGCACACAAAAGCTTTGGGTGCTTTAGTCACTGCTTGGACTGCATGCTTTAGAAAATCTTGCAAACTGACAATAAAATTTTGGATAATGGTCATTCCCTAAATACATTACCTTGACAGGATAATGACGATATTAAATAAAATTGTTAAAAAATCATTTTTGGGATGCTCTAGCATGAAGGATTTAAAATGCTGAATAAAAATCTAACATTTGAAAAGAACAAACAAAATTACCTGAAGCAACTGCAGGGTCCTATTATTTTTTTGATATGTAAAATAATTCTGAAAATTAATTTTTGCTCATTATCTCTTTAACTTGTCATATTCATGCAAGCAAATTTTTATTAGTATATATTTAATATTGTGAAACATATTTTATGGAACATTACAAAGACAAAACATTTCACAGTCTTTTCAAATGCAAAGTAAGTTAGATAAAGGGCCATCCTGCCTAGAATAAAAACACTTAACAAACTGTCACTGACCTAAGTTTCTAACTGTGCTGCCACAAATCAGTTACTGTATCCACTCAACGTCACGCTCGTGGAAAAGGGGAAAATCATTCAGACCCACCCGCCTGCCCAGATATCATAGTTTTCTCCGGACTGGCCACTGAAAATGAATGACAGGTGCTCTCCCCCACCTCTCTCTCCAAGGAGAGGAGGAAGAGAGAGAAAAAGACTTAGGAGTTTAGGAAAAACTAAACTACTCTAATGAAAATATTAATAAATTAATAACATAATAATAACAAGAAAATAATAAAATATATACGATATATACAAAACTGTATCAAGCTCTCAAGATGATGATCATGTCCTCATGAAAGTCCCAGACTGGACTCAGCAACAGACAGGAGCTGAATTACGGATCTGGATTCAGGAACACATGGATCAGGATCAAAGGCAGACAAACAGCGAGTCTTCCTCAGACACTGGGTATTGAAGAAGAGGGCTGACCCTTTGATCCCTCAGCTTTTACACGGAGCATGAGGCAGATGGGATGGAATACCCTCTTGGTCAGTCTTGGGTCATCTGTCCTGTCCGCCCCTCCCCACAGGTCTGACCCCTCTACTCCTTTCTGCTTCTGACCCTCCAACAGGGCAAATAACAAAGTTGTCTGGCCTTGGGTGTTATAGCAATAAGTGTAAGCAAGAGCCTCTCTGCATACCATGCCTTGGCATAAATTACAACTAATCAGGTTTTATCACTCTGAGAGCGAACAGTTTCTGCACAATATGCTGTTAGTTTCAGAATGTTCAGTTAGTTAGAAGAGGCTTAGCTGCAAACTAAAATTACAGAACAGAAAATGGGTCCTGTTTTACCTCAAACCAGGACACTGACTCTACACATACACACGTTAATGGGAATAGTAGAAGATGCTTTGCAAAATACAGTTTAGAGTTCAGGTTGCCTACAAATCAAGCAACAATAGTGCAAATTAAGTAATTTAAAATATCAAATGATTTATTAAGAAATTGACCTGTACATGAAGCCTGTTCGTTTATCTTTTCTAGTCTTTTTTGAAATGAGAACTTGTGTGAGATAAAAGCACTAGGTTTCCATTAGAGTCTTAATAGGCTTATGTCAATTTGATATGAAAAATAGCTAAGCTGTGCTAGCAAAGCAGTTGGCACAGGACGTTCCCTCCATTTCCAAATAAAATAAAATAAAATACAGCAATAACTCTTTTTTTATATTTTTGAAATACAGATTTTGCCTTTAGAACCATTTTCAAGTGTGTAAGAAATCTATATGGACTGTCTAGCAAGGTGTAGTCTCGTGGCTTTTAAGTCCAGCTTTTCCAACAAAGGAATACATTATACCATATAAGATGGCAGACACAATAATGCTTCATGGCATGGACTAGAGTTGAGAACTATGACTATGACCTTATGTGACTATAAGGTAAGAATAGGTGAGCCATGCTTCAGTTTCTATATGCACACAGCCAATACTATCATTTGCTTTTCCTCCTCTTTCCCACTTTTGATAGCTTTGGAAAGTACTACTGTACAGGAGACAGTGAAAATAATATTTAGCTATTGTGCTGCACATTATATCTGAACATATCAGAGTTATAATGAATCTTTTCATGTAGGAAGAGCAAAAGCGTCTTGATTACTTTCATCAGTCCTTACAAGACATTACTGCCCCAATTTTCTTTTTACTTGTGTGTGCGTTTATGTATACAGTTTACCGCAGTATAAATAAAGACTTTGAAATATTTGATCTAACTTGCTGGCAGGAAATTATGTTTGTTCGTGGGAGAGAGAAGGATGAGAGAAAAAGGGAAACATGAAAGGTGTTTTGGTTTGCCCTGTGAAGCCAATGGAAACATTTAGGAACTGTCAGGAACAGTAGTTCTCAGGAAACAGCATAGTTAACACTGACTGTGGCTGGCAAGAAATGAAAGTGTTCCTGCCGCACAGACAGGACCCTTGCTTGGTCCTGCTTTTCCTTGCCTATATAAACTGGCACCAAGATCCTCCTATCCCATTGGATGCTTGAAACTTGGTAGGTGAGAACCACTAAATAACTAAAAGTTACCAAGTAGTTCCATGTGCTCTATAGAAATAAGCATATATACCTTGTATCCCTTTCTTAGACCCTTACTCTTTCTGAACAGGTTTTTTCTTTTTCTCAAGATTTCCATGGTTTTAAGCTCCCACTTAAAGCTTCAAGAAATAGCTTTGCTCTTTACACAAAATTGCTTTCAGCTTCTTGCAATGAAAATGCAGTTCCTACTGGCTAATAAATTTTGTCTGGATTTATGCTAAACTCTGAGGGAAAAAAAAAATAATAGTAAATAACTTGAAAATTAGTAAGTCGTCACACAAAGTCTTGACCTTCATTACAAGTTTTTCTAGTAAATGTCATAACTAGTATAATAAAAAAACAGGAGCCTGAGTATTCTGTTTCATTTTCATCAGACAGCAACTGACAAATTATTGTGATGGAATCAAGCTGGTACCATACTTAATCTCTCAAGGTGCTCATTTCCTTTCATATCTTTTCAAACTCACTCCTTAGGTCCCATATGTCAGAGTAAATATTCATATATTCTCTATGTAATTGGAAAATCTCAGATCTTGTTTGGTTGTATAAAGCATAGTAATTAGCTTAGTAAAGGATATTTCTTTTCTGCTCTTTTCATTGTTTTCTTTATGTGCTGCCTGAGTTTTACTGAAACAACTCAATATGATTTGAAATATTGCAGACCCTTTGATTTCAGAAAATGCCCACTTAGAAAAAGGAAAAAAAAAGATGTGCATATGTGTGTACAAAGGGAGGAACCACTGTGAAGCTTTGAAGGATTCTTAGAATATTTTATTAATATTTTTGAACTTACTCTGTATTCTCCTATCCCTGTTATTTTCTTTACTGATCACCTATCTTTTTGATAGCAATGTAATAAAAAAAATGCTTAAAGCTGAGAATATGTAGAGTGTTCACCTTTGTATGTTTGTCTAACACTAAAAATCCTCTTGCAAGTGATTTCATGGTCATTTCTTTGGAAGCCCTTTGACAGGAAGTCATGCAAACAAGTTGAGAGATTTGCCATGTCGCAGACAAGCGAGTTCCGTACCATTGAAGAGTGACTCCTCCACAAAAAAACAGGTGACCTTAGTGAGAGTTGGTGGCACTAAACAATATCCAGGGGATGCTGGGCATTGCAAAGATCAAGGATTTTTGTTTTGCTTTGGAGATGATATATCACCTTTTAGCGTCATAATACGTGTTTTAGCACACATGCACAGTGCTGAAGAGTCTACAAGTTTTTCTTCTGGAATTCTATAGCTGTATTTGCATTTATGGTATAGATAAAAATAGGGGGGATTTATTCAGAGAAGAGACCCGGTTTTGAGTTATATTGCTGGTAAGCTACAAGCAGAATCAGTAAAAATCTAGAAACTGTTGGCTTGAAAAGAAACAAGAACAAGTAACTCCTAATGTATGCCTGGTGTGTGACTCATAATCCAATGTTTTCAGTATGTGTCTTACCCAGCTCCTTCGTATCTAGATAAGTGATTCTATTAGTGTCACATAGTAAAACAGAGTATTTAGCATTCAAACATTGAGAGTGATTTTTCTCTGGCTAACTAAGAATAATGTCCACAAGGGAGAAAAAACCCAGCAGGTGTTTCTATAAATGACAAATATATTCATAATACTGCCTGTTAAGAGCTATGAGAGGGGAATGAAATAGATGGTATTTACGTAGGACATATATAGTGACAATTGTAGCTTAAAGTTACCTCATATCTAACTCTACAATTTCCTTTCTTTCTCTCAGTTGACGCTAGCTAACTTTCCTATAGAGATAGATAACATGCACTCAAGCATGTAAACGATGGTTTAAAAAAGAAAAGATCATTAAAAAAAAATCTAATTTATGTAATGAAGAAAGGTATATCTATATTCAATAATTCTTATCAGTGACCCAGGCAAAGCTGGACTCTGTTAAAGCACAAAATGTAGCTCATCATTGTTGCTGTGGCTTGGCAGACCTAGATTTTTTGTGAAACAATGTGTTTTTCTTTGGAAAGTATTTTGAAGCTGTGCTGAGGCAAAGGGTGGTCAATAAGTTGGAAAAATACCCCAAGCATAAAGTTTTCTTTTTTTTTTATTCTTCCCAGCACTCTCAATTCCTCATATAGACTATTCTGATGTCTATTTAAAATGTAAACAACAACTTTTTAAAAAGGTTTTGTATCTCTTGATAAATCTCTGCCCAACCACTCTTCTATAGACTTAAATTCCTTATGGTCAGAAGTCGTTTTCCTTTAGCCTGAAAAACACAATCTCATATTTAATACATCTGTATTGCTGCTTCTGATACCAGCTGTATTATTATTGTTTTACAGTTTAGTAGCACTCCACCACAAGCTTTCCATTTCCCTTATTTTGGTGAAATTTAAGGTGTCTGGGCTTCTTTGATTCAGAACAAGGTGGATGCATTGCCATGTTTTGTTTGAGATCTTAGCTCCTCATCCAGCCTAAAACATCTTTAGATGTCTTGATGGTAAGATTGGAATAAATATGTAGGTCGATACATGTGTACTGAATACAAATCAGCTTCCATCCTATGAGAAAGCTTTTGGAATGGTAACTCTGGGCAGACCATCTTGATTCGTGTCTCTAGTTTTGCAGGCAAAATGTTTCAGTTCTATGCTACATACTGGATGTACAGCAAATTGTGACTAAAGAAAGATTTTTTATTCCTATAAACTCTTCTTTGTTTGCTAACATTTTTATAGGCAGAGTGACATCTCTTCCTTCTTTATATTCTTAATTGAATATAAATAAAACATGAATGACCTCATTTCATATCTGTAAATGCATACAGAAACCCAAATATAAGATATATATTTTGTTAATGCAGGAAGCATAGATGCTGTGGAATTAATTTTAGTAACTAAGTGTTCACTTTCAATAACCTCTGTTTCATAAGTCTATAATAATCATCTAAATAACATCCCTGGTTATTGGGTGATTAACACATTTTAATGATGAGAAGTTTCATTCATTAAAAAGTGTTCTTTTCCTTATGGCATGATTCCTGTTCCTTCCTTGGTCAGAGTGGATAAAAAGAGTAACAAAATTTAGACAAGTATAGCACTGTTCAGCAGAACAGACAAATATTCACAGTCCCCCATTAACCTGCTTCTCTTCATTCATGCTCCTTTTACAACCGAAGATAAAACCTCTGCCTCAGTAGTGCCTCAACATTCTAATATACTACTTGGCCTCAGCTGTACTCCCAGCCTGCAACTCTGTATTTGGAGTGAATGCAGAGCCTTCCTATTTCCGTGTGTTTTGGGGAAGTTTCATATTGAATGAGGAATGAAGTATGGGATCTGTGCCACTGACTCCATCACGGGTTACTGTGACACAGATTACAGCTTAATAAATCAGCTCATAGGTACAATTGTATTATTTTTGTCTGCCTTAGTATTGCACTTAGAGGATTCCAAACTTCCTTGTTTTAGTTGTGGAATATGTTGGAAAGACAAGGTTCATGTGCATCTGAATGTGTCTCCTTGTTAGTTTGATTTTTTAAAAGCTGAGATTTTCCCAGTTTCTCTCCTGATTCTTATTTTTGCAATACTGGATCATGATAATTTGCTAGTTTCACCAACATGCTCCAACATCTCCTGTTAAAGAGACATCTTCTAATATGGGTGCTAAAGCCAGACACAACTGTACCTTGTGCCCTTGGGCTTCAGCATGATATTACAGTAGAGAATGTTCTTACCCTTAGTTTTAAAGAGTTAAATACAAATTTATTCATATTCTAAATTACAGGTTTCTGCAAGACAAGGAGGTGACATGAGTAAATGTAAAATGACTAACTAAACTGCTTTGATTTAAAATTAGACTTTTGTAGGCAGCTGTCTCCCAAAATAAATAAACCAAACTATGGAAGTTACATTTATGAACAGAAACATCAATATTAATCACAATATCAGTCTTAAGTCATTAATTCAAAACCATCATAACTCCCAACTGTGGTAATACACTATTGACATTGAAATACTAATTTTTACCTGGTTTTCAGCATCCAAATAATCTCCCCATTCCCCAAATATAATACACCTGGGATATGATATATCATAAATAAAGATGAGGTCCCTTTTTCCTTAAGCTGCAGCAAAGATTACCCAATTTGTAATAAGAAAAATTCTCTGTCTCAGTTACTAAAGGATGCCTTAAACTTTAATTGTTTTATACACTCTGTATTACCAAGCTCAGAAATACTGTGAAAAAGAATTCTTGTTGAAAAATGTGTGTGTTTCTACCTGAATTTTTAAAAAAATTCAGGGCTAATCCTAAGCAGATAATCAATTTTTAATTCAGTAGCTAAAACGAAATTAAGAAAAACAGGCAATCTATTGAACTGGAACATTTTTTTCCAAGATTTTACCGTAAAAAAGCTACTACATTGTCAACAAAGCTACTCTGGGCAAATGCAAAGAGGATGCTTCATTTCATTTTATGGCCTCTTAAAACTGCAAGATCAAAAAATGTGTTTCAAACTTAAAAACAGAGAGCATTTTTGCTAATTTTGAAAGGAAACATTTCATGGTAATGAAATTAAACATTTCCTAATATGAAACAGTTTTAACATTTCCAGAAATTTTTCTAATTCCACCTTTTTATGGCTGAATCTTTTGCTGTTGGTATTGTGAATTAGTGCTAAAAGCGTTTTAAATTGTCCTGCATTATATAATATGTCTAAAGCACAGAGCTCACACTAGAGATACCTGTTCTGCTCTTTTGTATTTAGCCCATGCAAAAGTCACTCTTTCTGCACATCCCCTTCAGGTCCAGAGAAATCTTCCTATGCCACAGTCAGTCATTGTGTGTCTGCTGTACAACAAACACCATATTTTCATTGACTTGTTTTTTGTAAATCTTAGAAAAAATGTTATATAGATAAGAAAATTAGTTGGATTCACTTACACTATTAGATGAACTACCTCATAGACACTTCTCTTACAGGGAAATCAGATTTAACCTGATACTTAATAGTGCCATGTATTTTTAATAAAAATTCAGCAGTTCCTGGATACATCTGTGCAAGTGTTATTTCAGACTTAGATGCTCCTGAAAATATATTGGGAAGGTAGGATTATTTGCTTATTATACTTAAGACACATTGACTTTACCGCCTTCTCATCCGCTGACAGACACATTTTTATTCTTTCCACCGTGAGAAATGAGAGCAGCCTAAGATGTATCCAAGTCAGTTGACTGCATTTACTTGAGATGATTTTGACAATGTACGAAATGAAAAAAATGTGGAAGGAAAAAGGACAGCATAGTCCATAGAAATATAACTGGGGGAATCAAAAACTTATTTTCTTGTCTTCCTCATTGCTTTTTGAGACCTAATTACCATACTGCATATTCCTGATGCCTCTCACTGGATTTTGAACTGGGTTATGCGTTCACTTCATGAAGGGAAGACAGAATAATAGCCAGTGCTATTGCCAGTGCAACTTTCTCTGTTTGTCTGTCTCCTTTCTCTAAAGGGCATGAGCTGTCTGCTGAAGGCATAAGCTGCTTGTTATCCGAGTTCAGCAGCAGGTCAGTTCTTTTCTCAGTAGGTTTCACTACAGTCAGATTCAGCTACCACAGGGGTTTTTTGTTGCCTTTCCCAAGAGGAGGAAGTAGAGAGACCTAAAAGCACAATTAAGGCTAAACAACAGGATTTAGACCAAAGGTGTAGTTCAGCAAAATGGCATGTTGGCCAACGTTTGTACCATATTGTGGAAATATTTTCTACAGAAGTGGAGCTGTGAGAAACAGTGCTGATGTATGCATACTCTGAAGAAACGGATGGCTATTTCAAATCTTGTCATACTCCAAAACAAGTTCAAACCCACTGACAATGTCTTTGATACACACCATCATATCTACTACAACATGCTCTAATTTATCCATGGGTGCTATCTAAGCTACTTCCCCCAAGAGACAGGGTATACTTCCTCATTTTATATATATGTTTTTTTATAGATATATTTATTATCTATAAAAAGAATCAGACCTCTTTATGCCCATATTTTTAGGAAGGAAACTACCCTCCCCTGGGACTTTTTGTGAACTTGCATCTTGGAGCTTTCTCTTATCTTCCTCCTGTTCATTTATGTTCATTACTGGGTTTTCTCCCTCCAGTCGTAATAGAAAAGATCATACAACACTCCTTCCATCTCTTCTCACACACAGTCAAGCATAAGAATCATTTCATCTTACTCAGGCATAAGACACTAGTGACTAAAAACATCCCAAAGAGTGAGCTCCTTTGTTCTCTTCCTGTTCCCCCTCCTGATGACCTTTTTGAAGACTGCCTTGTTTCTTTTTCCCTACCTTTTATCCTTCTGCCACAATTTTGCTTTTTGGCAGTGTTTTTGCTTTTAATAACAGCTTGCTATACTGGCTGTCTTTAAAATCTAGGGAGGGAATGGACTCACTGGAGTTAATGGGACCCTATATTAGTTCTATTAAAGTGGCTTCACTGACTGAGGTCAGTATTTTATCTCGTTAAACTTTGTCTTTCTTCTCTCATGTTAAAAAGTGTGTGAGGAGGATATCTAGCTTTCCACTGTTCTAGAGGTTGATAATGCCATAACTTTCACTGGGAAGGAACCTAGGAGCAAGGCTAAAAGTTAAGTCCTTTCTTTAGATACGACTAGCACCAGATGATTCTATAATCATCTTAACTTAATAATTAAGTTTCTCACATTCTTTACTTGCAAGTAGCAATATGAGCTCTTCACAGTCTCAGTTTTGGGCAAACTGGAATTTCTAGCTACTATGAGAAAGTAAACAGCATAATGTGGGCATTTTTCATTAAATTCGCATCATTGCTAGAAGGAATTTTTCTGCGTTTCTTATATGTCTAATACATATATTTTTTTTTTATCCACGATGACTTTGAGATGGATTTTTTTTGGGTTTTTTTTGTTTGTTTGATTTTCTTAATAGCAAGCCCAGAAAGTGGCATAACATAAAAGATAAATATTAGATTGTATAAATGTGGGATGACTGCATGATTTGGATAAATAAAGAATACCTCACTAATGTCTCACTATAAGATCAAACCTTTTCTGTTTCTGGTATTGACGTAAGTTTGGACTGATTTTGAAATATTTCCCAAAGTTAATGTGCCCATACTTTATAAATTTATGGCTTCGACACATTTCTATGGCCATTAATTGCAGTTTGATCTAATAACCTTTATTCATATTGATGGGATCTTTGCCTGAGTGGTGACTAGTCAACTGAGAAGTGATTAAATACATATACTATAATTTAAAATGCCCAAAATAACTTTAAAATCCAGGAAAACAAGGCCAAAATCTATTTAAAGGAAATTAGGTTGCTTAGAGTGGGTTGCAAGATCCCCTAATGTCAACAGGAGCTTTGTCATTCACATCAAAGGAATCTTTCCAGATGCCAGGCTAGTTATTCAGGCCCTAGGTCTGCATGTGTGCAAAATAGAAGTGGGGTGGGTTTTTCTGTTTACCAATACAACTATATTGCACAAATACATAACACTCCCACATAGGCAGGAGTGTCCATCTGCTTAAGGGTAGGATGGCCCTACGCAGAGATCTGGACATGCTGGATCAATGGGCCGAGGCCAACGGTATGAGGTTCAACAAGGCCAAGTGTCAGATCCTGCACTTGCATCACAACAACCCCATGCAGTGCTACAGGCTTGGGGAAGAGAGTCTGGAAAGCTGCCTAGCAGAAAAGAAACTGGGGGTGTTGGTCAACAGCTGGCTGAATATGAGCCAGCAGTGTGTCCAGTTGACCAAGGCAGCCAACAGCATCCTGGCTTGTTTCAGAAATATTGTGGCAAGCAGGACTAGGGAAGTGATCATCCCCCTGTACTCACCACTGGTGAGGCCCCACCTTGAATACTGTGTTTGGTTTTGGGCCCCTCACTAGAAGGAAGACACTGAGGTGCTGGAGTGTGTCCACAGGAGGACCACAAAGCTGGTGAGGGGTCTAGAGAACAAGTCTTATAAGGAGCGGCTGAGGCAACTGGGACTGTTTAGTCTGGCGAGAAGAAAGATCGGGGAGACCTTATCACTCTCTACAACTACTGGAAAGGAGGTCAATCTCTTCTCCCAAGTAACAAGTGATAGGACAAGAAGAAACAGCCTCAAGTTGTGCCAGGGGATGGATACTGGGAAAAATTTCTTCACCAAAAAAGTTGTCAATGATTGGGCCAGGCTGCCCAGGGAAGTGGTTGAGTCACCATCCCTGAGGTATTTTAAAGACATGTAGATGTGTTGCTTACGGGCATGGTTTAATGATGGGTTTTGGCAGTGTTAGGTTGGTAGTTGGACTCGATCATCTTAAAGGTCTCTTCCAATCTAGGTGATTCTATGATTCTATAACACTTGTTTAGGAATACGTACTGATGCATAAATTTGGAGGTGGGCTGCATTATAATCAGTTCCATTGGGTATAAGAAAAAATAATGTTATCGATATTCATTGTGCCAATAGAAAAACAAATGAAAAACAATCCTTCAAATGTGTGTTCATGTGTCCTGTTTCCTTCTCTTAATGTAAGACTTTGTATTTGGGTAATTCTCTGACAGAAGAGAACAATTTGTTACTGATGTACTATAACTTTTTTAAAGTTTCATTTTAAGACTTTTTACTAAACAATTTTGGTGTTAGTCTGGCTAGTTGGGATCTGATCATGACACTTGGAGTGTGAACAGTGTTGAAAAAGTGATTCCCTTGGCCCTCTGGGCCCATTAGAAAGAGAAACCCCAGCAAAGGCAAGGGAAAATCAGTCTGCAAAGGACAGTTACATACTGGAGTACGTGGTTTCCATGTCTCACAGAACACTTTCAGTTCATCAATATTAAAATTAACCTATATTCATAGTCCTATCGTTTGTATAGAATGATTGTCTTTGCTCCTTTAAAAATAGAAGAAAAGATAGAAAGTTGTCATCACTAAAGGTTTTACATAGTAACTGTCATAACAAAAATATAGGAAAGAAGAAGGGACACTGAGGTTCATACCAGGTTTTTTTGCCTTTTCTTTCTTTTGATGTTCAGTGATAGCTATTTCATGCTCATGTTGCCGTCATAGAAACCTGATGACTTCATCAAAAATAAAAACATTTTTCTGGCCAATCATATGGATCTGGTACAGAATCGCTGATCTAATACACGCTTAAAAGTAATATGAATCTTAACATCTGCTCAGATTAATTAGACTACTACCAGGAAGCAGTATTCTACCCAACAGAAACATCTCCTGCAACAAATCCAAAACCTTAAAAGAAGCCCACCTTGCCAACAAGATGAATAATATTCTTGTCTTTGAGACTGACAACTACCACACAAACTTAACTTGACCAAATACATTTTCTTACTAAAAAGAAAACCCCAAAACACTGCTTATTTCACCAGGTCATCAACCTCTATGAGCAGACACTTCAGACAATGTTCTAGGGATAGCATTGCCCTACCAATGATGGTTAGGTACATAGTAAAGAATCATAGAAACATAGAATGGTTTGAGTTGGAAGATGATGTAGTTCCAACCCCTCTGCCATGGACAGGGACAACTCCAGCTAGACTAGGTTACTCAAAGCTGCATCCAAACTGGCCTTAAACACTTCAGAGATGGGGCATCTACAACTCCTTTCAGCAACCTGTACCAGTGTCTCACCACACTGACTGACAGTAAAGAATTTCTTCTTAAGAAAATATTATCCCATTCTGAACATAAGTTGAACTGTTATATAATTATAATGAAATTATTTTAAAATAAATACATAATACAAAAAAAAAGCTCACTCATTATGATTGGATATTCAGATGTGAATATAATGTTTTAGTGTAAAAGGAATTTGTATATTAGGGCATGTGAGTGCAGGTAAGCCTTCACTGATATTAGCGACTGTCAATGGGATTTACATATTAGCAACATTTTGACTGAAGCGACTTCAGGGTTAGAGTTATCCTTTCCTCTCATTTCTAACAGCAACCATGGAGATGGTACAATATGGAATAAAGAAAGAAGGCAGACTACAGCTTGAGCTTTTATTTCTTGCTAGCCAATAGAAAAATGACAAAGTGATCTGGCATACAGACCATTTATAATTATAAGGTAGTTAAAAGTGGGGAAATTGTCAGTAACTTCAGAGCATTTGGACAAAACCCCTGCAATTTGAGTTAATTATCTCTCCAGAGTTCTCTTTCTGAGCAAAACGCATGTATTTATGTAGTACTATTGTATTAAGACTTTATTTGTACTTACATTTTACATCGCCTATTAAAAATAAAAATAGAGAGATCCGGAAACAGTGTTTGAAAAGTTTGTTAAAATACATCAACTATCATTAAACAGACATTGGAATGTAAAACATTTCTAACAGCCTTCAAGTTGCAAGGGCATAATACAGAACCAAGGAGTGGGGGTGAAGCATGTTGCATAATCCTGACTTCATCCTAAGGCAGTGCAAGAGCATGGAGCTCTGCTGAACCCAGTGGAGCTCTACCTGCTCTAAGCAGCTGAGCTTCCTTATTATTGTGATTTAAAGCAGTGTTGTTGTCTCACCTTGGTTTTGTTTTCCCACTCTGTTAAGAACTCTCTTGTTTCTAAAACTGCAGAAAACTTAGGAGCTTTGAGTCTTTGAGTTATGTCATTTATGAGCATAAACAAATGTTCATAGAATCTCTCCAGAAAATACAGGCAAATTGGATGAATCACTTGTCTTAGCACACCTAAATATTGCACGCTGCTGTGATAAACTCAGAATTGCTAATTCCCTCTTTGAGCTAAGGTAGACAAAACTTTTAAAGCACACAGCAACTTTAAAAATAAAGTTCTGTAAAAACTATGAAAAGTGAGTGTTTATGACTTTAACAGCTATCCATGGTTGAAAAGATGTTGTCTTCTATTATGTATAGGATCATTGCTGTTTTGATGAACTGTAAACTGTAATTATAATCAATATCAGCTAAGTATAACTAGAAAGAATAAAATTAAACCATAAAAAAGCATCTTTCTGAAAGATTTCTAGCTTTTATTTATGATCATAAATGAAGGAGTTCTAATCTAGAAGCATGAAAAAAATAACATACTTGTGTCTGACATAACCAGGCAAGCAAAAAGCCCCAGGTAGAAGAGCAAAGCAATCATTTTTTTGTTGGACCTTAACCACAAGAGCAGTGGCAATTACAGAAAAAATGAGCTGAGGGATGTTTTCTTTTCCCCCCTGTTGCCCTTCAATGCTATCTCCGTATCTTTCAATAACTGAGAGCTGGACTCAAAAGGAACAGCAGACTGTTGTAGGACAAAGCTATCTATCTTTCTGCTAGAGCTGCTGGTGGCTAGTTACACAGTATATGGGCATATTAGTAGCCTGATTTTTTTTTTTTTTTTTTACAGAGTGCAGTAATTAGAGCTCTATTTGACAATCTATAGACCAATGTGCTACTCATTTATGTTTCAACATTGCTGACACTGTCTCTGCTCCTTCTAGTGTAATCCCTCAACTGAACGAGACAATGTTCTTGTTCATTCCCTGTTCTCCTGAGAGTTTGTCCTCTCAGCCTGTGCAATCCTACACAGGTCACAGCCTGTTCTTGTGGTGATACTCTGTGGTCTGCTGATATTAGCATTTTGGTGCAGGTCAGACATGCACTTTTGAAGGAATCTCCAAGTAAGTTCTGGCTGGTTTTGTGGTCTCACAGAGGACTCCTTTCAAGTAAAACTAAACAGCAAGATATACTCCAGAAGCTTTCCAAGTGCACTCTGACTGCTAATGGATACTTCATTTACAGGACCACACCAGAGCTATTCAAGAATAAACTTCACCTGAATCACCTGCAATGTGGTGATCAGGTCCTCTGTACCAACTAATGGTAATCCAATTATGGATCCATTGCTGTTGCACCATGTTGATTGCTAACAAAGATACAGTCTGCAAAGTCAACATCCAGAAGAAAGGTTTCAGCAGGAGGGGTTGAAATGACTTGATGATAAAGGTGAATCTTTCATCTATCTGAGGCTGTAGCAGAATCTGACCTCTAGGCTGGGGACCTGATGAAAATTTTCTAATCTTCAAGCTATTATAATGGCACAAGCACAAAGCACTCTGTCCCTAACTCACAAAAAAACCCCTTATCTGAATGTCAATAATAAGTCATTGCCATGTTTTAAGCTTAGGTTGTTTATGTTAGGAAAGCACTGCTTTTAGAGAGAAAAAAAATCTATACTTCCATTAAAGAAGGCTTTTGGAATAGGGAATGTGTTTCCTTGCTTTGCAATAGAAACTGTTTAGCCATGTCACATAGCAGGGAGGCGAAACACCTTAGTCCTGCTGAAGGGCAGTGTAGCAGCATGAATGCGCGCTCTCGGGTCCCAAACTGATAAATTCCTTTGTGTATTGATGAAACGTGCCAAGGGACGTACCTGGGATGGAGCCAATTCTATTTCTTTGTTATTCTGATCCCTGAAGTGCCTATCTTTTATATATATATGTATCTATCTCCAATGTTCAAATGTTAATTGGCATTTGCCATTATGGATACATTTTCCAACCTGTAGCATGTTGGGGTTTCCATTTTGCCTTTGTATGTCCGTAGCTTCTTTCTTTCCTTACCATCTGCTGAGATCTGCTCAGGCTATTCTGGGTGAATTTTCAATGATCTAATGTTTCATTGTCATGGTATTTCTCAAGAAATTATCTTCTTTTTTTTTAAATTTATTTTCCTGAATTAATGTGGTCATATTGTTGGGACACTGCAGTTCTGAATGGGCGACTTCTTGTTAGCAGCAGTATTTGCTACAAGGGAAACGCAAGGCAAATTGTATTCATGCTTGTGTTGCTCAGATTAACCTTCTTCCTACAGGTGAGAAAATGCTGTGCACGGGTTTCTTTAGATAAGGTATAAGAGGTTTGGCATGTCATTATACCTGATTTTATATACATGCTTAGGCTTCTTCCATACCCACATTAGGCCTGCTATAAGGTTGCTTGCAGAGAGTAACCAAAGACTTTATGTGTCTATTAGGTTTAACCCAGACAACTTCCTTCACTTCTAGGTATTGAACCCTTTAAGCAAAATTAAACACCAGCTAAAAAGTAAGACAACCCCCTCTGAATGGAAAAGTTAGGTAGGAAAATTGAAGATTTTCTGATTCGGATCAGTTCAGTCTCAAATGATCAATTCTGTTTGCATAGTTTCTTTGGGATGGGGAAAAGGATTTCTGATGTCCAGAAAAGAGAGCAGTGGAACTGTGCTGGCCGTTACTATAGTAAGTATAACTGAAGACAGCTGAAGCTACACTTGAGTTCAAATGGTGATATCCATACCCATGTGGATTTCCTCCTCAATGTCTATCTGCTAGGACTCCTAGCACTCACCAGTCCATCTTAGGTTGTATCGCTGTGTAAATCAGTGTTCTCTAAAGCTGAACAAAGCAAGGCTCTTGAGCTGGAAAGGATGTGCGGAAGCAATAGGGTGAACCAAACATCGCTTACATTTTGTGTGGGTATCTCTTTTTTTTTGTTGTTCCATTTATAAATCTTGATTCCATTCTGTTTTATGACAACCAAATAATCTGCAAAAGCAAGTTATGACCTGTTGCTACTGTTGAATGGTTGAATTGTGAATAGTCTCAGTAAGATAAAATTTGCCAATTCTTACAGGTTTTAATATCTTACAAAAAAATATTCAAATACAGCACAAATAACCAGGTATCAGTGGGTATGGATGCAGTTAATTGGTAAAGAATTTTAGATAAACAACTAGTCACCTTAAATGACAGTTTATCATAAACAGTAGGGTTTAAAAAGTATCTCAGGTCATGGGAATAATCAGCATTGGATGTTCTGTGGGGGAGCAGGATGTAAATGCTCAGATGTTGTACCGTGAAGATGTATTCATAGTATTGTTTAAACCACAAATTTTTCCTGTGTGGTCTACGCATTGTGTTTCAGTTAGAGAAAAATGGGATTTCTGTAATGTTTCCCCTTGTAAGAGGTAGAAAGGTTTTCCTTGTTAGATGAAAGTGACAGTCTCACACCAACAGGAACTGGTTTGTAGCAGCTTGCTAGCAAAAAAAAAAGAATTTAAGATAAGCACATTTTTAAGACTACCTATTGGCTGCTGCATGGATGTTTGCGCCAAGCATATATATTCCTGGTGTGATTTTAGATAACATTTTTCAGTAAAACAAATTTATTCTATGATAAAGAGAGTTTTGTTTGTTAGCTAATTTAGGACCTCCCTGGTATTTAACCCTTGTGAAAAAGGGTGTATTTCACATAGGATTCGTAGGAAGAGGAGCAGAAACTTTAAAGTATATTATTCTGGCATTTTGATACAAAATAAATATTTTGCTTTCAAGTAAGATTCCTGATTATAAAGATGTCAAAAAACAGATTAAAGATGTCTCAAAAGACTTTTTTTCCCTTTTGTAAAGAAATGTCCTGTAAAGAATTTTTTCCATCTGACAAATATTTTTTTTAGCTTCCTGTTTCTTTTTTTTTTTTTTTTTCCTTTTACCCCTACTTTTTATTTTG